>CP025658.1:5704516-6222670 GCA_003576665.1 Ipomoea trifida | reverse complement strand
TACTTCTAGTAGAGAATCAGAGGACTTCTATACAGAGATTGTACCACTTTCATTTGATATATACTACTTATTGTAACCGATATACTTTGAATTTTGAATATATACAATTCAAATATTTCGCGTTTACAGCTAGTGTGACCAGTTAAATGGATCTATGCACAAGTCAAATTACCAATTATGATGGGAAATAATGGAATGAAATCTTTATTTTATTAGGGAATGAGTTTTCTAATTAAGGCTCATAGTAGTGTTCTAGAAATCTGTCAATCAAATAATAACAATAACTTTGATTCCATTCCTAATAGGAAAACTCAACCAATTAGGGGGGAATCGTCACTTGTTGAAAATTAAACTGGGGTTCTCCCGCAATTCCTCCCCACAAAGAGAGCTTATTTGTCACTTGAGCTACCCCACTGGGTTTGCATTAATTGTATTACATAACGCAAAAAACAACCAACAAAATTTTTTAACCACGGTATGTGACCAGCCTTGGAAGAAGAAGCAATTAAATGGCAATCACAAGATAATGGAAGTACGGCAAGTCATATGAACTACTTTCCTAAATATCATTTTCTTCCCTATATCACCTCCCACTACCTAAATATCTTTATATTTCCTAAATCATCTCTACATTCAAAAATATTTCACTCTACCATATATACCCGATTACCATAAGTAGATTACATTACCATATATATTGTATTTCTACTTCTACTATAAAAAGTCATAGTACGTCAAGAATATAATAATGAATTTTGACTTGACACCGCCGAAAGAAGCCCGTGATTTTCACCATTCGGTATCCACATACAAAAAATTGTATCTCTTTATTTTTCATCTTCATTATGTATCTTTATTTGATCGGACTGGTTATGTTAGCTTGCCGACTGATTATTCCATAGTCAGAAAACCAACAATATCCACTATTTTATTTGGCTCATTGAAAAAGATTTGTATTTATTACTTGGGAGTGAGTATTGAGAATGATTTTTATGTTGGGTTTTTCATCAGAAAACTAAGAGGGTATTTGGCAATTGACTATTAATTGATAGTTGATAGCTGATTAATTTAGCTGATATCTAAATTAGGTTTTTATTATTAGCTGATTAAATATAAAATGACGGTATAAGAGCATAAGTATGTTGTGCGCGCTATTTACTTAACTCTTAATGTATTTCTATGGTTGTGTTATTATTAATTTTTTTATTATTATCAATACTATTGTAATTATAAAGAAATACTCTGTAATTAACATGTGTGTGTGTGTGTTTTATGCAAAGAGTTAATTAAGATGTCGAGCTCTGGACGATTTTGATTATATTAAAAATGTAAATTTGTATAAAAATTGAATAAATATAAACACAACAACGACAACAAACAATTATTAATGGTAAATTTGACTTTTAAAATTAAAATGCAATAAGTTTATATCAAGAAGCTACTCAAAGTAGCTTTTTCATTTTCAACTTATTGAAATCAATAAGCTAATCCAAAAAACTGTTTACCAAACACTCATATTAACTCTTCGACCAGTCAAACTTAAACCCACTCTCATCATTCATGTGGGAGTGTAAATCGGGCACCGGATGCCACTAGACCACAAGGTCTTTGGCTGCATTACCATATATATTTAGTCTTACTCATTTTAATTTTGTTAGATTACATCATTGACTTTAATTTGTTTGCCAATGACAGGATATTTGGATAACTATAGAGTCTAGGATTCAACTCAGAACACCCTTAGTCCTACCCAAAGCAGCCAATGTGTCAATACAATTAATTTAGGAAACAGTAACCGTTAGGAGCAAGAGTTAATTTGAGCAAATTAGAGAGCAAGTGGAACTATTTCACTTAATGCAGAACCACTGCACTTATTAAGGAAAGCGCTACAATTATTATTGAGCCATTGCACTTATAAAGGACATTGAGTCCACATTTAGTGTGGAGTCGTTATACTTAGACCGACCATTATGCATTATAAATACTTAACTCCTGTAACGCGCTCTAATTTTGTACTAAACTTTCCAAACAATAAAACCACTTGTTACTCTAAATTAATCCTTGTTCATTATTTTTTTTTTGAGAAAAAAAACTTAATTCATTAAATCAGATGAAAGACAATCAACAAGAAAAAGGGGAGGAGCATCAAACCACTCCCCGCAACCTGACAAAGAAACGGCCTCCCGAGCAATAATGTGGGCAGCACGATTCGCAGATCGCTTAACAAAACAGAAGTCTACACCCTCAATCATAGATGCAACTTCTCTAATATCGTCAATAAGAAAACCAAAAGCTGAAATAAAAGGATTCGAAGATAAAGCATAATAAACGAGTTGACTATCAGTTTCAACATCTACGTTACCCATCCCGGTTCCTTGCAACCAACTCATCGCTTCACGAACACACATAGCCTCAGCCTCCTGGACACTGTAATTACCACTTATACGAATGGCCTTAGCAGCTAAAAACACACCAAGGTGATCTCGAAGAACCCAGCCTAAGCCCATTACATTATGATTAGCATCCAATGCAGCGTCCGTATTCATCTTCAATCGTCCTGGTAACGGAGCATTCCACTTCGTTAAAAGTTCATTCATGCCCTGCGAAATCAATGTGTGAGTATGCACTGCCTTCCAATTATTCATAAAGGTAAGGCATGAACGAATCACATCATCGCAATCAAAGGTAGCACCATTCCAGATAATGTTGTTACGGCTCCCCCACAGCCCCCAACATACCATTACAAACTTGCATCTCATATCTTCATTCAAAATAGTAAGCATATAAAAGAACCAATCACTCACTGTACCTTGACCAAAGTTCGTCGTAGTAATACCTAGCTTTGTCCACATAGTCGCAGCATGCACACAATCCATGAACAAATGCCTAGCAGACTCCTCGGTCTGCCCACACATATGGCACATTTGTGAGCAATATACTCGTTTTAACAATAAAGCATCTCGAGTTGGTAAATATGATGAGACAAGTTGCCAGCAAAATACCTTCACTTTAGGGGGTACCTTAAGATTCCATATCATATGCCATGGTCTGTTGTCCTGTATTTCTCCCACCAACATTCTGTAACCAGACTTTACCGTGTAATCGCCTTTCGCTTCCTTGTACCAAACCCAAGCATCACTAGGTTTTCTCATGCATACTGGAATATTGAGAATAATGTTGGCATCCCGCTCATTGAAAATGTCATGCACACACTCCTCATCCCATCCCGTTCCATGTGGATTAAATAAGGAAGAGACAGGAGCTTCATAAACAGTCCCATGCAGCGGTGTAGTTACAAATGGGTTTTCATCAGTAGGTAGCCAAGGATCAGTACCTATTTTTGTAGTCAAGCCATTTCCAATGCATCTTCTACAGCCCCGACGCATAAGCTCCTGAACCTCAATAAGTCCACTCCAAATAAAAGAAGGATTGCTCCCGCGTCCCGCGTCAAGAAATGAACCATTAGGATAATAACGACTTTTATAGACTCTAGCCACGAGAGAATTTGGTCTAGTAATTAGGCGCCACGCTTGTTTACCAAGTAAGGCTAGATTCATTTCCCGGAGCCTTCTGAATCCCAACCCTCCCTTTTCTTTTGGAAAGCACAGACCACTCCACGATCTCCAGCGAACTCCTTTTCCATCAGCACATGAACCTGTCCACCAAAATTTATTGAAGAGGGTTTCAATATCCTTACACAGACCAACAGGAAGCAGGAAGCTAGACCATCATTGCATAACATGGCATGGCTTGTAAAACATTCTTTAAAAGCACCTCCCGACCAGCACGAGATAAAAACTTGGAGTTCCAACTTCTTACTCGGGTTAGTATTCTCTCTCTCAAGAATCCCAAAATCATCTTTTTATTTCTACCCACAAGAGATGGTAGGCCGAGATACTTGCCCGAAGTATCCCCTTCACGGACCCCAAGCTCGCGAACAACTTCATCCCTAGTATGCTGTTGCACATTAGTACTAAAACATACCAAAGATTTATCAAAGTTTATTTGCTGACCAGATGCAACTGAATAGCTCTGAAGGACTCCTTTCATTTGTTGGCACTCCACGGTATTTGCACGCAAATAGAAGATGAGATATCGGTGGGGCTCCACGTGCTACACTCACTCCATGCAACAATCCTCTAGTCATTCTATTTTCAATTAAAGCACTCAAACCTTCAGCCACTAACAGGAAAAGATACGGAGATAATGGATCCCCTTGTTCATTATTTTTAATACCTGTGTTACAAAAATACCGTCAATAGTACTTTCATTTATAACATGAGATCAACTCTCAAGCAGACTATCCGTAAATTCCCACATATCGACCTCTAAGCAAGTGTCCAAGCTATACAGTAGCCGGTAGGTAGTGGTGGCATTGACTCACTTGATAGCAGAGATGCAGAATCTAGTTCTCCAGCTTTATTTGTCCTAAATTTTATCCCTATTCGATATTTTTTATTAGTCAGACGAAACACATTATGAGTCAAATACGTTTTATGAGTAGTTGAGTCTTAATTAATCAATAACCATCCCTTTCTAACTAGGTGGATAGATTATATATGGTAATGCCAGTACAACTTTGAAGTCTTATACTCTTATCCCTCTAATTCAACATATTCGGATTAAGTCCATTTCATTATACAAGCGGCAAAGTATCTAGTCCCCACACCGGAGTTTGAACCTAAGACCTCTTATTGAAAATCCACAGCTATGTAGCTGAATCACAAGGTCTTTGCTGAAGTTAGAATCTTTTGTCAAACTTAATTCCTGAATTATATGTGTGGCAATCTTTAACCTCTAAGTTATGTTTAAAGTGGTAAGTTTAATTCTTAAAAAAAAATTAAATTTGCCACTTTATTAAGTAATACATATATATTGGTCGCAGAAATAGCTTCTAAAGATTAAAATCATTTTATGAATAACTTAAATGGTAGAGATGGTGGACACAAGTTAAAAAGAAACAAATCACCACCCCTAGGCTATGTTTGGCAAACCTAGCTGAAAAGGTAGCTGAAAGCTGAAAAGTAGCTGAAAACTGAAAAGCTATAAGCTTGAAGCTGAAATCTGAAGAGCTGTTGTGTTTAAAAGTGTTTGGTAAAATTAGCTTTTTAATAAGCTGATAAATGTAAAAAGACTAAAAAGGACATATTCATAATGAAAAAGAAAATGTCAAAAGGGTTTTAATTGAAACGGGTAAAGGATGTCATTTATTTAAAATAATAAGGATAAAGATGGAAAAAAGTTAAAAAGCTACTAGCTTATTTTGAAAAGCTACCCCAAGTAGCGTTTCAAAATAAGCTCTTATTTTAAGCTACTAGCTTATTTTGAGAACATTACCAAACAGAGCTTATAGCTTATTAGTAGCTTAAAATAAGCTATAAGCTCCTAAATAAGCTCTGCCAAACATAGCCCTAGAATGATCTTCATAAACGGATTAAAATTAATGGAACAAGAATTGATATTGGAAAAAGATCGAGAAGACAGCAAAGAAAACATGAAAAATAATCAATATTCCCTGTAAAGGACTATATATATATATATCATCATCATATCATATCAAAGTAAACAATTGATCGAAATTGATCTAATAAGTCACCCTAACGCCTTGGTATCTAAGAATTTCTCCGATGAGCTCCCCCTTGCCGGAGCCGACGTATCTCCCACAAATCAACCCATCTCTGATGAACAAAAACGTGGGCACTTCAACCACGTCCATTTCTTTCAAGAAATTCATGCAGCTATCATTCTCGTCGCCGTTCATCCGCGCGAAAACCACCGAGTCCTCCATCTGCTTCGACAGCTTAACCACCAAGGGGTACACTTTAACGCAAGGCCCACAGTGCTTGAGCCCCACGTCCAGAACCACCAGTTTCCGGTCCTTCCGGTGCTTCTCGATCAGGCTCTCCGCGTCGCCGCCGCTGTGGAGCTGCACCACGGCGGAGTGGCTGTCGCCGTAGTAGAGCACATCGCCCATCAGCATATCGGGCCCTAAAAAATATAAAATCAAAATTACACATGACATCTTAATCAGCACAAACTTCTTTTTGTTAACCTACTAAAAATGTTTTTTCTTAAGTTCAGGAATGAGTGGATTGCTTTGATGGATCATAGACCTTTTAGGTGGTTCTGATATCAAATTGAAATATGTACTCCATTTACTACTGTCAAAGTGGGCCGACCAACTCCATTAGGCCTGCTCCACCTCGAACCTAATCTTTGGCGGGTTTTTACGGGTCGGCCCGTGGACTAGGGTTCATGCAACCCTAGCCTGCCCCAGGCCGGCCCGCAGGCTTTTTTATTTTTAATTAGGGATTTGGCCCGCGGGTTGGCCCGCAACCCGTGCAGGAGCCTGCGCAGGTTAACCCACACGAGCTGCGAGTCTTAGCGGGCCAAGCCCGTAATTTTGCGGGCTATTTTTCTTGTGACCTTAACCTATCCCATTGCGGGATGAGTGCGGGTCAGCCCGCAGACTTCGGTTCACTTTTACAGTCCTACTCCATCCTAACAAAAACTTTAAATTATAGTTGAACTACATATTTATGTTTATATTATATTATATGCTCAACAAGTCCTACCTATCCCTTCCTCCTCGTGGATTTTCTCCATGCACTTGTAGAAGCTGAAGTGGGGGACTTTCTCGATCTTCTCCCGCCGGCAAAGCTCCTGCGTCTTCTCCGATTCGTCGCCCATCACCAGCAAAAAATCCACGTCGTTGCACGTCCGGCTCAGGTTCACCATGAACGGGTAAATATTGCTCGACTGTTCGTTTGTGCTGGCCGCGAATTCCACCACGACCAGCCGGTTCCCGGCCTGCCGGAGAGCCGTGTCGAACTCCTCCGTGCTGTGGACTTTCTGCACTCTCTCATTCTTGTCGGCTTTCTTCACCCCACTGGCGGCGGCGCCGACGCCGGCCGCTTTTGCTACAAATAAGGGCCTGTTTGGTCTGAGATTATTTGCGGATAGTTTAATTTTCCGACGAGTTCCCTGTAAGGTTGCGGAAGGGTCGTGAGAGAAGGGAGTGATTCTGGGGATGGATGATAACTCCGGGGTTGGCTTTATGAGAAGGAAGTTTGTGATGGCAGCCATGGATGGATGGATATATGACCTGCCGGAGAAGAAGAAAGAATGGAGTATGGAGTGATGGATAAGTCGAGAAGTGATAATTTTGCCAGAAAGGTTAAGGAGAAAGAGGAAAGAATGAGCATTTGAACGGTAGCGATGGGGTTGAGGAGATCTGGGATGATATCCACACGTTATCTCTGGATAATATTATCCACATATTGGGTAGACTTTGCCTTAGATTTTTATGCTAGTTTCTTTCATTATATCTTAGATTCCTGATTTTTTTAAAATAGACGGTTAGCACCACCAATGGATTATTATTATTTTTTTAACCAGCTTGTAGCCCTGAGTGGCAGACTGGCAGTACATTCTTGTCCCTTAAGAGAGGTTGGGAGTTTGAAACTCTTCTTGTATTGAAAGATCAATCTGGCCAACACTTTACCTTTTAATTAGGTCGGCCAGATGCAAACATAAGTGTCTACCGTTAAGACCTGCTCAAGATACTTCGCAGCCTGATAAAAAATATGGAGGTATTTTTATTTTTATTTTTTTAAATTTATAAGTGTTTTGCTGACTTTGGAAAACTCTGGGTGTTGGCAATATCTGCAGTTGAATTGGGCCAATGGGCATCTTGGCACATATTAGAGAGAGAGAGTTATGTCTTTTGAATACAAATATCATATCAAAAAACAATTCTACCAAAATGAGTCATTTTTTCTTTGACCAAAATGAGTTATGATGCCAAGCATCTGTGCTCAGTTGACACTTTTGTGATTGTTCTTGAGGTAAGATCATAAAATCGATTTCTAGTGATGGAGTATTGACTCTTTTAACTACAACATATGGAAGAGTTCATAATCAAATACTAACCATTTTTTAAAATAACTTACAAAAGTTATTTTTTAATTTTCAAATAAAAGCTAGTATTTGATTTCAATTCTTATTGTAATTTTCCTTCTGAACCGAACGCTACTTTAATTTGGGCCTTCAATACAATTTAGAAATGTGTTAGTATTTTAAAAAGTTTATTTAAGATAGAGTGGTTTGGGCGAAGACGTCAGGCCCACATATCATAGCCCAATCTATTTTACTTATAATAAAAGAGGCTTTGTAAACATATCTACTATACTAATATATACTAATGATGGGTAAATATGCACATGTACTAGTCGGTCCGTAAATCACCTGTCCGTCAACGGTCACCAACCTGTCCGTCCGACGGTCACCCAATCGGTCTGTCGACCGCATGAATGGAAGCAACACACCTTGTGGATTGGAGGCTCACGAGCGCAGCAGTTGCTTGATGTGACGACCCGACAACCTTTCGGAGACAAGGGATCCGTGTTTTCATCACCTCGAGTGACTCAACCACTTCGAGCAAATCGATGCGCATTTTGCGGAGTGACTGTTCAGCCCATGCAAATATGCCATCCACTTGCATATCAGACACCATGTGCATAGTGAATCCACTTTGTATAAATAGGAGTCATTCCCTTCACTTGAAGGGGGGGAAAAGAGAAAGGAAGAAAAGGAAAAGGAGAGGAAAAGAGAGAGAGAACTCATCAGTACTACACTAATACACTTGCGATTTGCTCATTGTCTTTCTCCTGCTTACTCTTTATCACTGTTCGTCACTCGTAGAGCGATACCGCTCAGTCGTTGACCGGTAGACCGACCGTCTGACCGGCAGAGCGACATTCCACACCACCCGTAACACACGTATCCGTAGCGTAATCGTAGACCCCGTTTACATTTACGCTATCATTGGCGCCGTCCGTGGGGATTGAACGAGTCACTCTGTTCTATCCCGTTATCTTTTCTTTCTTCACACTATTATCCATCTTGAAATGACGAACAGTAGGAGAAATCGCAGCCGAAGTCACATGCGAAAGAGAAATTCAACCCGTCGGATGACTAAAGCATTTCTGGAGGACGATCTACGTCAACAATTAGATCGGTCAAGGAGCTTGAACAACGAGCTCACGTCCAATCCGGCAAGAAAAAACATACAACTAACCCAACCGGTTGGTTCGAGTGAAGGCCTACATGCTGGACAGACAAACTTTCAAGTGACAATTACATGTGCCATGTTACTACCAGTAGGCCAAACGTTGACCTCAACACCAGGAATATTGGGAGGGAATCAAATACAAGGAGCACCGCAACATGGGTCCACACCGATATGCCAACCGGGGCTGGAAACTCTTGGGTACTATGTTACGACACCCACCCCCCGAATGATGACGAACCCACAGAGTCCTATTGCTCAACAACAAATGCCTCAACTTTTCCATGAACAACAGCCGCATCTACAACCTCAAGGGAGCAACACAGAGGGAGTTCGATTGGCGAATCGTACGCAAAGACTAGATCGAGGAGGACATAAAAATCATCGACAGGATGACGTCATACAATGCAGAAGTGTTTTCGATCGAATTCGAAAGAGTGCCAAGTTCCGATTGGGGGTTCGAGGTAACCATGATCGACAAACATCACGAAGGATTACAAAGAAGCGGCTCAAAGGACGCACTACAAGCGGAATGGAAGGCTTAGCTGGTCGGGTGGACTACCAAGAAGCATGGAAAAGTGGGTCAGCTGTCTGACCATGGGATCCTACAAGTAGCATGGGTGATAAGATGCTTATTTTGAGGAGTTCATCATGGAAGTTGTGTGATATATATATAAAAAATATCACTTAGACTTCTTCGTTTGGAGTTTTGTTCGACCTGCACGTTTGGGGTTGTGTTCGACCTGCACGTTTGGGGTTTGTTCGACCTGCACGGCTCTCCGTTTGGGGTTTTTATCAACCTGCACGGACCGTTTGGGGTTTTATTCGACCTGCACGGCTCTCCGTTTGGGGTTTTTATCGACCTGCACGGACCGTTTGGGGTTCTATTCGACCTGCACGGCTCTCCGTTTGGGGTTTTTATCGACCTGCACGGACCGTTTGGGGTTCTATTCGACCTGCACGGCTCTCCGTTTGGGGTTTTTATCGACCTGCTCGGACCGTTTGGGGTTTTATTCGACCTGCACGGCTCTCCGTTTGGGGTTTTTATCGACCTGCACGGACCGTTTGGGGTTTTATTCGACCTGCACGGCTCTCCGTTTGGGGTTTTTATCGACCTGCACGGACCGTTTGGGGTTTTATTCGACCTGCACGGCTCTCCGTTTGGGGTTTTTATCGACCTGCACGGACCGTTTGGGGTTTTGTTTGACCCGCACGTTTGGGGTTATGTTCGACCTGCACGAACTTTCGTTTGGGGTTTTGTTTGACCTGCACGAATTTTCGTTTGGGGTTGTATTCGGCCCGCACGTTTGGGGTTTTATTCGACCTGCACGGCTCTCCGTTTGGGGTTTTTATCGACCTGCACGGACCGTTTGGGGTTTTATTCGACCTGCACGGCTCTCCGTTTGGGGTTTTTTATCGACCTGCACGGACCGTTTGGGGTTTTACTCGACCTGCACGGCTCTCCGTTTGGGGTTTTAATCGACCTGCACGGACCGTTTGGGGTTTTGTTCGACCTGCACGTTTGGGGTTATGCTCGACCTGCACGAATTTTTCGTTCGGGGTTTTACCTGCACGAATCTTCGTTTGGGGTTGTATTCGACCTGCACGTTTGGGGTTTTATTCGACCTGCACGGATCTCCGTTTGGGGTTTTTGTTCGACCTGCATGGATCTCCGTTTGGGGTTCTGTTTGACCTGCACAAATCTTCGTTTGGGATTTCGTTCAACCTGCACGAATCTTCGTTTGAGGTTTTTGTTCAACATGCACGAGTAAATGTAACCATCAAAGCAGCCAAGTTGTGCAAGTTTGTTAGCAGCGAGAGTTGGATGGAAGAATATACTACTTGAGAAACTGCAAGAAAGCATAGAGAAGCTTGAAGAGATAAGAGAATATACTACTTGAGAAACTGCAAGAAAGCATAGAGAATGGAGATAAGGGAATATACTACTTGAGAAACTGCAAGAAAGCATAGAGAAACTTGAATATTACATTATGTCAAGGAATCTGCAAGATGGTTGATCGGTCGACCAACACCTTGGGAGTTAAGCAACCTACACCAGCCAACCAAGCACAACCCGCCGAGCGAAGCACTTGTGGATGCCGATCAACCGCCAACCAAGCACGACCTGCACTGGCGAGCGAAGCATTTGTGGACGCAAAGCAACCTACGCCGGTCCACCAAGCATTTCATGCAACTTGTACCAACCAACCAAGCACAACCCGCATTGACGAGCGAAGCATTTGTGGACGCAAAGCAACCTACGCCGGTCCACCAAGCATTTCATGCAACCTGTACCAACCAACCAAGCACAACCCGCACTGATGAGCGAAGCATTTGTGGACGCAAAGCAACCTACACCGGTCCACCAAGCATTTCATGCAACCTGTACCAACCAACCAAGCACAACCTGCACCGACGAGCGAAACACTTGTGGATGCCGATCAACCTGCACCAGCCAACCTGCACCGACGAGCGAAGCACTCGTGGATGCCGATCAACCAGCCAACCAAGCACTTCGTGCAACACCGACGAGCGAAGCGTTCGTGGAGGCCAATCAACCTACACTCGTTTACTAAGCACTTCGTGTGATGAGTGATTCGACCACTTGGATGTTATGCAATCTGGTCGATCATCCGCTGGGAAGCCTAGCCACCTACAACAACCACTTCAACACCAAGCCATTGACAGAGTGATATGCTGAACGACCACTTGCATATCGACAGATTACTTGGTGTGTAGTAATCTACCATGCTTTGACTAGTCACTTGAATGATAAGCAATCTGTGTCGGTATGGCGAGCAACCGGTAGATAAATCGCTTGGATGAGGAGCAACGGGCGATCAACCACCTCGATGGCAACGTGCACTCGGCCAATCACTTTGATGTCAAGTAACTTGTGACAAAGTGACATGTCAATTGACCACATGGATGTGAGGCATCTGTCGACAAATCAACCAATCATGTGGATAAGAGGCAACGTGCACGCGCAAACACCCAATCAAGGAAACAACATGTTACATAATGACAGAGTGAAGGAAGGAGATGATTCATACACGCAAAGTTAAAAGTACAACCGACACAAGCGGGGTCGGTCTCCCGATCACACTCCACAAACAAACAACTACGATGGGGGACAAAACAATCATGGAGCTTGACCACGCGATGAGGAAGGACCCGTCGGAGGCTTCTTGAATGGCTCTGGACCAGGAGGTGTCAGCTCTTCGGGCAGAATGGTACGAACCGATTCCCAATCCTCAGGGAGAGCATTTTGTAGTATGTGGTACAAAGTTTGTTGCATGCCCTTTGTTCCTTTGAGGTAACCCCATGCAATCACCTTACGTATCATCGTTGATATCACTGGGTCTTCTCGGAACATATGGAACAAAGGGATGGCCGCATCCTCGGAGGGACATAAAGCAGACAACAGACTGGGCACCTCGGATGGTCGAGATACAAAATAAGCAATGGCATCTCGACGAAACTGGTCGGAATTTGGATACTGTCCCAAGGAATGGAGTTGGGCATCCAAATGGGATATTTGTTCTCGGCAAGATTCGAGTTGGTTTTTCTGATCCCTCACGGTGGCCTTGAGTGATTGTGTTTCCTTTTCCCATCCTATAGCATTAAGCTGGCATCGCAGGAACAACTCGGCGCCTGTGCTAGCAACCTGACATAAACACAATCATGAACCACAGTTTAGAAAGTACCAAACGAAGAAAAGAGGGATCAGCAACTCAATGATTGGAGTAAGTACGTTAGCTAGGTGGTGGGCTAGCTGCTCAGCAACTTTTTCGTTAGACAAAGTGGCAATGTCCGAGGGTGGAGGACTCAGTTGGAGTAGCAGATCGAACATTTTTCGCAAATCAACTGGTGCGCGGGTCAACGCGCTCACAAGTGGAGACCCCCCGTCGAGGTTAGGACAAGTGGCAAAAGCATTCCCCGACACCTCACTTTCAACCTCACCTATGGGACGCTTCCCATGTGATTTAGAGGGAAACGGAGCAGAAGGAAAACCAGGGCTACCGAATTCATAACGGGGGATAGCAGGAGGTACAAGTTTCTTTTTCAAAATAATCTTTGGCAATCCAGGTTGACTACTCCCGCTTGCGCCTGCACCTAGCAGTTCCTTTAATTCAGGATCTTGGCGCCGTCCGTGGGGATTGAACGAGTCACTCTGTTCTATCCCGTTATCTTTTCTTTCTTCACACTATTATCCATCTTGAAATGACGAACAGTAGGAGAAATCGTAGCCGAAGTCACATGCGAAAGAGAAATTCAACCCGTCGGATGACTAAAGCATTTCTGGAGGACGATCTACGTCAACAATTAGATCGGTCAAGGAGCTTGAACAACGAGCTCACGTCCAATCCGTCAAGAAAAACATACAACCAACCCAACCGTTGGTTCGAGTGAAGGCCTACATGCTGGACAGACAAACTTTCAAGTGACAATTACATGTGCCATGTTACACAGTAGGCCAAACGTTGACCTCAACACCAGGAATATTGGAGGGAATCAAATACAAGGAGCACCGCAACATGGGTCCACACGATATGCCAACCGGGGCTGGAAACTCTTGGGTACTATGTTACGACACCCACCCCCCGAATGATGACGAACCACAGAGTCCTATTGCTCAACAACAAATGCCTCAACTTTTCCATGAACAACAGCCGCATCTACAACCTCAAGGGAGCAACACAGAGGGAGTTCGATTGGCGAATCGTACGCAAAGACTAGATCGAGGAGACATAAAAATCATCGACAGGATGACGTCATACAACGCAGAAGTGTTTTCGATCGAATTCGAAAGATGCCAAGTTCCGATTGGGGGTTCGAGGTAACCATGATCGACAAACATCACGAAGGATTACAAAGAAGCGGCTCAAAGGACGCACTACAAGCGGAACGGAAGGCTTAGCTGGTCGGTGGACTACCAAGAAGCATGGAAAAGTGGGTCAGTCTGTCTGACCATGGATCCACAAGTAGCATGGGTGATAAGATGCTTATTTGAGGAGTTCATCATGGAAGTTGTGTGATATATATAAAAAATATCACTTAGACTTCTTCGTTTGGAGTTTTGTTCGACCTGCACTTGGTTGCGACCTGCACGTTTTTTGTTCGACCTGCACGCTCTCTTTGGGTTTTATTGCACGGGTTTGGGTTTTATTCGACCTGCCGGCTCTCCGTTTGGGTGTTTTATCGACCTCGGATTTGGGGTTTATTCGACCTGCACGGCGGATTTTTATGCTGTTATGGTATTCCGACCTGCACGGCTCTCCGTTTGGGGTAACGTCATTTTTATCGACCTGCACGGCGTTTGGGGTTATCGACCTGCACGGTCGTTGGTTTTTATCGACCTGCCGGTTTGGGTTTATTCGACCTGCACGGCTCTCCGTTGTTTATCGCTGCAGGTTTGTTTCAGATCGACCTGCACGACTGGTGGATTCGACCTTAGCACGACCGGTCGTTGCATCGTTCGACCTGCACGAGTCTCGTTTGGGGTTGTATTAGTTCGACCTGCATTCGACCCGTTTGGGGTTTATTCGACCTGCACGGCTCTCCGTTTGGGTTTTTATCGACCTGCACGGACCGGATCTCTCGTTGGTATCACCTGCACGGACTTTGTTGTGACCTGCATTTATGCGACCTGCACGAATTTTTCGTCGGGTTTTACCTGCACGAATCTTCGTTTGGTCACCTGCACGTTTGGGGTTTTATTGACCTGCACGGATCTCCGGTAGAGCGATACCGCTCAGTCGTTGACCGGTAGACCGACCGTCTGACCGGCAGAGCGACATTCCACACCACCCGTAACACACGTATCCGTAGCGTAATCGTAGACCCCGTTTACATTTACGCTATCAACTAATAAGAGCCAAAGAGAGTTAAGCCTAAAATGGGTAGAAAAAATGGCGGTAATCAAATGGATGATTCAGATAATTCAGATTAATATTATTCATAGGAATTACCAAATTTACCCTTATTTTTATGATTTTCCGTCTAAAATTCCGTCAATTATTTCCTCCTCCGTTAAAATCACCGTTAACCCTATCGTGCAATTGAATCTGAAGTCGGGTGCCGTCAATTATCCTTTCCGCCAATTATTTCCTGGCTCGCTCTCCCTTTGGGTCAACCGGATTGTACTCCGCGTCGATTCCTCCCCGCTTTGCCAAATCGAAGGAGTCGCCTCACCGTCAACTCAGCATTCGATTCCACCCGCTTCGCCAAATCAATATTCCTCCCGCTTCGCCAAATCCATTGATTCCTCGTCGAGTCCTCCGGGTGCGCCCTATATTTTACCCTCCCTATCAGAAGTTATATATATACTAATAAGAGCCAAAGAGAGTTAAGCCTAAAATGGGTAGAAAAAATGGCGGTAATCAAATGGATAGTTCAGATAATTCAGATTAATATTATTCATAGGAATTACCAAATTTACCCTTATTTTTATGATTTTCCGTCTAAAATTCCGTCAATTATTTCCTCCTCCGTTAAAATCACCGTTAACCCTATCGTGCAATTGAATCTGAAGTCGGGTGCCGTCAATTATCCTTTCCGCCAATTATTTCCTGGCTCGCTCTCCCTTTGGGTCAACCGGATTGTACTCCGCGTCGATTCCTCCCCGCTTTGCCAAATCGAAGGAGTCGCCTCACCGTCAACTCAGCATTCGATTCCACCCGCTTCGCCAAATCAATATTCCTCCCGCTTCGCCAAATCCATTGATTCCTCGTCGAGTCCTCCGGGTGCGCCCTATATTTTACCCTCCCTATCAGTTGAGCTGCCCATGCAGGTAACATTCATGTGTTTTCTCCTCGCATTCTTAGGTTAAGCGAGATTCACGAAAATGTTATTTTATCTCAAATTGAACCAAGCGCCCCAAATAGGCTATCACTCTTAGGTCCAAAATGCAACGTCATTTCTACAACAAGAAAACTAATTAATAACCATTGATACTAGCTAGATCGAGATGCGTGGCTAGCTAAGCTAGCTTTTCCTCTTGTGGTTTATTTCTCCCCTAATTCCATTCCATGGGTGACGAGAGGATGCCAGGAATATACACGATCCCATATGATTCTCATCAGCATACTATAGCATCAATATAATGTACTATGACATCAACATTGTACAATAATAGTATCAGTAGTGTAGGAATGGTAAAGAAAAAGAGTGGTGGGGGCCCAACAAGTATCATGCAAATGTTAATATGAGGCTAGCTTGAGAGGTCTGTTTGGCTCAGCCTTGTACGCCTCAAAGCGTAATCCTACATTGCACGCATTCTAAACCTATGATTTTTTTTTTTTTTTTTATTACAACCGCAAGGTGTCCTGAGCAGGCCCGCACTATACTGCACCGGGTAAGCTCAATTAAGGGATGAAATGCTGGCCAACTTAATTTTTGAGAGTTCAAACTCCTGAACAACCTCCTCTCTTAAGCACAAATTATACTATGGACCAAGGTCATGGCTGATACTGCAGTTGTGTTGAACGGATACTGTGTTGAAGTGATAATGAAGTTGTGTTGAAAGGGAACTGCAGTTGCGCGAAACAGATGTCGTTCATCCGTTCAACACAACTGCAGTTCCAGACAGATGAAACGGCCTCTGTTCCGCGGAACTGCACTTCCCTGTCAACACAGCTGCAGTATCAATTTAACACAACTGCAGTATCAGTCATGACCATGGTCCACTGTATAACCACTGGCGGAGCTACAGTGGGGGCAGTGGGGGCAGCTGCCCCCACTCACCCCACCCCCACCCCCTATATAGCCTTTGTATGTATATATGTATATATAGGTCAGTTTTAGATATAAGTATACAAAAACAAATAAATATAAGCAAATGGTTACTTAGCTGAGTTGGTAGAGGCGCGTATATGGCTACGGTATGGTCCAGGGTTCGAATCTGCAAATCCCCTTTGCTGCTGTCAACTAAATTTTTATATATGTAATATATAATATTTTTTTCAAATTAATTATGTTTCATATTTTGTTATGCATATTTTTATAAAGTTGTGCTGTGTTTTATATTTTGTCTATATATTCAATAATATTTATGACTATACATCAACTAAATTTTTATATATGTATCCATATCTTCTAAAAAATTAATAATGAGATATGTAATATATAATATTTTTTCAAATTAATTATGTTTTATATTTTGTTATGCATATTTTTATAAAGTTGTGATGTGTTTTATATTTTGTCTATATATCCAATAATATTTATGACTATATTTGAGGTATGTAATTTATAATGTGTTTTCTATGAATTATTTTATTAAATTAATTATGTTTCATATTTTTTTATGAATATTTTTATTAAGTTTTAATGTGTTTTATTTTTCGCCTATATCCAACAATTTTTATGACTATATTTCTTTAAGTGTTTTTTTTTTTTTTTTATAAACACCTTCTTCAAACCTTTTTATAACTTTTTAAAAAATTAATAATGAGATGTGTAATTTATAATGCGATTTTTCATTTGCATTATTTTATCAAATTAATTATGTTTCACATTTTTTTATGAATATTTTTATAAAATTTTGATGTATTTTATTTTTCGCCTATATCAAATAATAATGAGATGGGTAATTTATACGGACTATATTTTGCCCCCACTGAACAAAATTTCTGGCTCCGCCACTGTGTATAACGACGGTTTCTTAAGGGAGGAGAGTACACCGTCACTCACGCCAATCAAGCTAGTTAAATAAATGATGATTTAATAATTAATTAAACATATTTATTATATTTTTGTTTTGTTTTGTTTTGTTTTGATTATCTCCTGACAATTTACCCAAAGCAAGGAGGGGTATGGTGTTGCATGATGAGGAACTTGCAAGCTACGCATCCTTTCGACGTCGCACTTTCGCTACTCTTTTGACTTGTGTAACCCTTAGCTTCCATCCTTGTATATAATGTGCCCATCGCCACCTAAACTTTTGTACACTCAGAATAAAGCAATTATCTTTCGCCCGCCCACTGTTGTTCGTTGAACCCTCTTTATAATTAATCTATTTATTCTGGCTGTCCTTTTTGGTGTTTTTTAAATATTCTATTCTATGCTGTACACTTCTAGCTCTTTCAGGACCGAATTTGGTTACCTAGCGCTTTCTTGGCTTTGAAGGAAGTCACTTAGCTCGCTTGTGAGTGATCAGAGAGAGAGAAAGAGAGAGAGAGAGAAGTGATAAAATGGAAAAGGTTCCGGCAGGGCTGAGCCACCTCTTCATGACGGCGTTCCTCAGCTGCTTCTCGGCTTTCATGGTGATTCCGGCGATCACTGACATTACCCTCGCCGCGGTTTGCCCCGGACAAGATGAATGCTCTCTCGCTATCTACCTTACCGGGATTCAACAAGCGGTATGTACTACTAATTTCTTTAATCTTACCCATAAAACACAAAATTCTTCACCCCTGACAGAATTTGTGGTGGTGGGAGGACTAGTGTTTTGTGTTCACATAAAGCTCACAGTATTGAGTGTAACTCTCATATTGTGACCACCCCAAAGCTTGATTTTACGTCCTTACCCATAATTTGTCACTCAAAAACAAACTGAACTACCTGTGCGGGCTACTAGCTACTTTCTTTACTCTTGTCATATATACAATATCATCATCCTCTTTATACTTCATCTGAATTAAAAGCCTAGCTACTATCATCCATACCATGTGCACTGTTCATCATTAAGCAGTTAAAGAATTGAATGAGAACGAAACCCATCCTTTTTCATATATATGAACTTCAAAACTTCATTTCTGCCTAAGAAAATGATTCCTTGTCATTTTCGGCAAAATTCCACTTACACTACACACATGTAATTTAAAGATGTTTTCTTATGTCCCATAATGTTTATAACCTAATGTTTTGTGTTTAACAAAGTCTGCATAATTTTACGTGTTGCTAAACACATACATCAAATTTGTGTTATTCTTAAACTCTACCTTGAGAAGTAGATATATTTTTAAATGATCAATCTTTATGTATAAAGTAAACCATTATAGAATGTGGATTTATTATTCAAAAAAATTATTTCAATTCCCACTTATAACATGAGTATATTCAAGTGATACACTATATCTAATCAATCATGTCAAAGTATTTGAAAGGTGGGCATGCATTATATGTGTTAGTATAGTGGATACCCAATGGCCATCTTTTAGTCCTATATTGTATATTACTTATACTCTAAATGGATATATTCTCATGTATTTCCCCTATAATATTCAAAATATAAATTATTAATACGCGCACGTTTATACACGCAGTAGCTCACACACATACATCTAAACATTATTACCTTTGCAAGGGTGAACCTAGGATGCTAACTTTTTATGTATGTATGTTTATTAATGTTTAGGTACATATTATATTTATAATTACATTTCTTTAGTTCAAAATCATTTAAATATAACTCAACAATTTGGTAATTTTAAGGTGGAATCTGATATATTATAATTATTATAAAATTGTGTGAAAACATTATTAGTTTAGGGATAAATATATACCTGCGGCGGGGGCCCCAGTACCACCACTTAATTCCAACCGTATGCTTTAGCATGTTCCTTCAAACACTCCTTTGTCCTTGTCGGGGAAGTTTCCGCTCCCATGCTATAATGCGCCATCACGAAATTTCCTCTATTAAAAAGTGCATTGTATAGTAATTAATTAACCGGCTTTTACCGCCTTTTCCTTTTCATCGTCATATCGCCATCAATTTCTGTACTAGGTATTGGTTTTTAGTTAATGTCCCTATGTTTTTATTTTATTTTATTTTTTTATCTTATGATCGTTTGATACCCTTTATCACGTGGCAAATTATCTAATTTGCAATTGCCTTTTATAACTTTATCGATAGTCCAAGGGCAGTTGTGGGTATAGGTAAGGGTAGTTCGGGCTTATATCAAATTTTCAAAAAATATTTTCTATATATGAAACATATATTTATATTGTTCCGTGCATTGCAATAAATTAAGATTTAAAAAGGACTCCATTAATGAGTGTTTTTCATAGTTTTAATACTCACTTAGTACCAAAAATGATAAAGTAATGTTCGTACGGTACTATAGTAATATATAATATAAGAATTCGAATATTGTTGATAAGCTACCTGCGATTGAATTTGGTGTGTACAAGTATTTGTGTAGTACTATTTCTGTTTAATTTATTATTTATTAATTTCTTAAAGTATTTTAAATTTAATTGTTTTTAAGGTACGTTTTTTGACTAAATATATGAAGTTTATTTTAAATTCGATCCATATCGAATCTAATTAAGGAAACGTAAAGGCAGTAGTCCACTATTGGGACCCATTCGGCAATTAAAGAACAAATTAAAAGTCTTGTTGAAATATAATTCTACACGTCTCCTCAAAACACACTCAGAGACTCTAGTGGAATCCTGAATTCAAGTTTACCTATGTTATACTCAATTCTCGAATACCTGGTGTAGTGGCATCTGATTGCACTCTATATATAAAAGGGGTTGGACTCGAGTCTCAATGCATGTAATTTTTTTGAGTACTACTGACTTTCTTACAATGAAGAAAATCCAATTATTATATAATATATGACGGTTTGAATTGGATAAGTTCTGCTTCTGCGTAATAATTTATTTATTGACTATAATTATTTTTGTATGTGAGTTGTGCAGATAATAGGATTGGGATCACTGGTGGTGATGCCATTGGTAGGGAATCTATCCGACACATATGGGAGGAAAACCATGCTGACTATACCCATGGCACTCTCTATATTCCCACTTGGTATCTTCCTTAATCTTAGCTTCAATCTCCATCGTATCATTAACCTTTTCTCTTTGTTTCTTTCTTTTCTTTTCTTCGCTTTACCTCCCCCTTCAAGGAATATAATTTTCTCATCAAAATCAACGAAAGTGCACATTATATAATTAGGTTTTAATATTCCATAAAAAGAAGATAATATCTCAACATTTTTATTTTATAGTCTTGCCTACAAAAGACGAAATTTCTCTGGTGCCCTCAAGGAGTCTACACTGCGACTGTTAGGGCTCAATCTTGCGTCTTACTCCTAATTTACCATTCAGAAACCATTATTTGAGCTATCTGTGTGTACTAATTTTTTATAATCTGTATTATAGCGAATCAGGGTGTTAAAAGTTACGATATCTAGATAAAATAAAAGTTAATAGAAATGGTAATATGATGTGTCAAAAAATGGAAGAAATACTTAGTTAAAATGTCACATAAAGCTAGGTTACTACGTATTGGTATTCGTGTCCATATTTAATTTGCATCACAAAACTACAAAAGTTGTGGGTTTTCTTTTTGATGAAGTAACTTAGGAGAAATATAGTAAGGAATGTAAGAGGAGCAGATAGATTTATTTATTATTTTGATGGAATGTTGCTTAGGAACTTTATTCTGGGCGCTAAAGAAGATGGAATGTTGCTTTCTTTAGACATTTCCTTTCTTTGCCTCCACTCTACCGTCTCTTTGGATGTTTCTTTAATTTTCTTTTTCACAATAAATTAAAGTTTCCCTTGTCCCTGTCATGAATTTATTTCTTTTTTTAAAAAGAAGTTACATATTACATCTCTTACAAAAGATTATTATATAATATTTATTATTCGTAGTGGAATTTACTAATATTTTAGTAGTCAATAAAAATTAAAAAAAATTATTTTTAATTAATTAATGTGATATTAAATAATGAATTTTAATATGGTAATGTGCACTGTATGCGTGAACAGTGATATTGGCGTACAGCAGGTCGAAGTACTACTTCTATGCTTACTACATATTAAGAACCCTCATTGCCATGGTCTGCGACGGAAGCGTTCAGTGCATAGCTCTTGCTTATGTGGTATGTATGTAACAACTAACCGTGGCGGTCGCATAATCGCTAGGTGTCCCTAGATTGATGTGATTTTAACTGTACCGACTAGGCGTCTTAGGTGTCGAGTTGGACACCTAACTCGGCTGAGTTGAGCGCCTAACTCAGCCGAGTCGGGTGCCTAACTCGATCGGTGTCCAACTAGGTCGAGTGATTTTCTTTGCCTACTCAGCTACTCATTTTCTATATTTCTCTAGTCATGTACTCAACTAACCATATAACAAATGCAATTGATTAATTTAGGGATTATAACAGTCTAATAACTTCTAATCCTGAGTGGGAAAAGTGAAAAAAATATAATCGGATTACTCTGTTGCTTTGGCGGCCTAGCGCTTTCTGCAACATTGCTTAAAATTGAATTAATTTGAATGGAATGTGTAGCGGAGATGATGAGTTTGGAAAACCTGTTTCAGGCGGATAATGTGACGGAGTGCCGGCGGGGCTCCGCCTTCGGAGTGATGTCCGGCATTGTTTCCACTGCTTTTGTCTGCGGAAATCTCTCTGCTCGCTTTCTCTCTACACCCTCTACCTTCCAAGTCAGCTCTCTCTCTCTCTCTCTCTCTCTCTCTCTCAGCGTTCAAACTGAAGCTATGGGTTTAATATTAATTTGATTTATTTATATACTTATGTAAAGATCGCTGCTTTAATGGCGGTATTAGCTCTGATATACATGAAGACATTCCTCCCAGAGTCTTTAGTGAAGGATAGAACTTCTGCAAAAGCAACCGAGACAGACTATCTTCTGGAAAAAGCTCCCAAGAAACCATTTCAGTTTTGTAGGAACTTGCCTTCGTTCAACGATGTTTTGTGCTTATTAAGGACGAGGTAATTTTCCTTAGATGATATTAATCCCATATTAGATTTACTTTAAATTACACTGTCTTAACACCAACTGTTTTTCTCTAATTTACAGCCCAACAATCTTACAAGCAGCTATAGTTTCAGTCCTCACAAATGTTGCAGAAATTGGCCTGCAAGCCTCTCTATTTGTAAGTTTCACTTCATCCCATGAATTAAACCAATTGTTATACCACATTCGGATTACGTGACAATTAACATATTATGTGTCTATAATTAATAAATTATGTACCTATGGTTAATATGTTACACACCCTTCGTTTTATTTATAGGTACATTCGTACATAATATGTTACTGCAGTTACATAATAAGTTAACTACAGTCATATATAATATGAATGTCATTTTAGACTTGTGTCCACAATACAAGGTGGATTCTAGTGCATTATATAATTTAATTTGCTGAATTAAACTAGTCTTTTCTTTTCTAGTAATTGCAAAATGTAACATGGAAAGAAGGCTATGTTGTTTTCTGTACCAAAAGAATTCTGAGAGGTGTTTGTTTGATGGATAAAAGACAGAGAGAAAAAAACAGAGAAGATTTGTAGCGTTATCGGGGTATAAGAAACGACACCACAAGGTTTGAATTACGAATTAATTTTCGTTGAACCTTGTGCAGTACTTCTTGAAGGCGCAATTTCACTTCGACAAAAATCAGTTTGCTGATTTGATGATAATTGGTGGTGTTGCTGGGGCCATATCCCAGGTACATATCTATCTTGCATTATCATTAAACCCGCAATTACACGCAATTACTATTCAAAGATATACACTAGGTAAACCCTGTCAGCTAAAAAGAGAAGACAAACAGGTCTCCAGTCAAAATTGTAACTTTATAGTTACAAAATCAACAGTCTGATCAACTTGACTGGAAGTTATCCTGTTTTGCAGGATCATTTGTCACTATGTTGTAGTGCTATTGTTGTTGGTTTGTCTTACGTTTTGGTCTTCATTTGGAAATGTTGCAGCTGGTTCTTATGCCTTTGTTGGTCCCTGCGGTCGGAGAAGAAAGGTTGCTCTCAATTGGGCTCTTCTTCAGCGCTATTCATGTATGCACTTAGCCCTTTATGCTATTAAAGTTATAGACTACTTCAATCATTTTAAACTTATACAAACAAATTTTGATAAAGTGATTGAAACGGTCCACTATTCTAATTGTTTTCCTAGTAGTAACCCATTGTTCTGTAGAAATATTTAACTTACTTTTCACCTTGAAATGCAGATGTTTCTTTACAGCGTTGCATGGGCTTTCTGGGTATGTTAGTTCTCCCTTTTAATTAATTTTATTTTTGATTTTTAAATTGTAGTGATATTTCACTTAACTAAGTTTTAAAATCAAATTTTCAATTTCACTAAAATTAAACAATTAAATCGTGCAGGTTCCCTATGTCGCTGCATTGATCTCTGTTCTAGCTATTTTTGCAATGCCTTGTGTAAGTTTTCGAATTCTAAAAACACTATTTTCACTAACTCGAAGACTTTATGGTCAAATGAAATCAGTCTTTTGACTTTAAAGTTAGAATTTGTATAAGAGTTACTCTATACATTTGCAGTTACGGAGCATTGCATCAAAGCAAATTGGACCTAACGAGCAGGTATTTCCGATATGAATTAGCATATTTTTTGCGTAATGCATAATTAAGTTATATAGGACCTTGTGGAGTAGGTTGAGAGAATAGTTATGAACAGATACTGTATTGTAATAGAGTCAATAGTACTAAAAAAAAGTTATATATTGTCCAAAGTAGAAATAATATTTCCTTAATTAATTAATAGAGGGTGACATACCTTACTTTGCTTTACTCTTTACAGGGAAAGGTACAAGGATGCATTTCAGGCTTGTGTTCCTTTGCCAACATAGTTTCTCCATTGGCTTTTAGTCCCTTAACCGGTAAGCTAAACCTATAATTTTGAACTTCAATTCATCTTTCTTTTAAAAAAATTAGATTTTCTTAACTAAAAACCTAATTTCTTTCAGCCACCTTTCTCTCCGATGATGCACCTTTCCATTTCCCTGGTTTCAGTATTATGGTTGCTGGATTGGCTGCGGTGAGTGAATTTGCATACCCTATTGTGTTGCTTCATGCATGCATGAGAGTCGTATTTGTATTATGTGTTGCTTGATTTGAGCCTACACTGGCTTCCATCTACCAATCCATTAGCCACCAATTGTTGGACTGGCCTTTTTTTGAGTTCTTGGACTGGCCTTTCATTGGCCTCCACCAAGCAATTCTCCCTCCAGTATCGACTCGAACCTGTACCACTTGTTAAGATCAAGCCATTACGTCAAAAGTTATAGCGAGTAGTGAATGTGTAACTCTATTTTCTTATACCACCATCACATTTTCGAGAGGCAGGGTGCTAGACTAAGCCTTTCACCAGCCACCGCCCAACAATCTCCTAATGCACTAATTGCTCGACTTAACCCTTCACCCGCCTCTACCCAACACTCTATAATGATTGGTATGTCTCTAGCCATAGTTGATATCTCATTGGTGTAGCCTTTGGAATAGTGTTGTCTACCACTCTTGAATACTAGATAGTGTAGTATGTCCTGAATATAGGAGTTGTGGAAGCTAAGGACCATTTTACTTAGAAGAATACGTGCTATCATTATAGGCAGATCAGTTAAAACCAAATTAAATATCTAAGTCACCCTATCTGACTAAATCACTTATTGACTCAGTCATATACTTGCACAAAAATCACTTAAATAATATTATATACCATATGAAAAATTCTTACAAATTCACCACCATGTGAACTCAAATTTATTTGCTGTGTTTCATATTTCCCCTGCAGATGCTAGCCTTTGTTCAGAGCATGACGATAAGGGCTCCTCAACCCACAAACACTTGCAGTTTAAACACCCAAAACTCTGAAGCCTTACCACAAGTTTAAGAAGATGGACTAAGGCTTGTAAAGCTATTCGTATAGAAATTTGATTTGGGGCATTGAATTGGGGATTCCTAAATGCTATTTTATAAGCCTATATGGATCTTAAATGTCAGGAATTAGAAACAGGTACTTCTCAATGATAGTATATGTACATAAAGAGTAAAGACTCTATATTATCCATTTATATATAAGTAAATTATTATTTTTTTTAGTTATTTTGTTACCATTCTTTATGCTCGTATGTTTGTAAAATCCATCAAGGAAATATCAAGAATCTTATAGTACAGTGATATAAAATTGAAATTTTACATAAGAAATTTCGAAATTTATTCTTCCAGTTTGACAAATTCTTCATGGCAAGGCTTCTTGAAGTAGAGCTAATCTTCAATTTTCAATCTTCAATATCCTTCTAGATGGATCCCTTTGTGGTAGGTAAACTTCTCTGGATTGCATAGTGGGATGGAAGTGCAGTGGTGGTGCAAATTTTGGTAATCAGGTTAAGTTATACATCATTTTTGAATGGGAAATTTGAAGCTCTCTTCTCTTTTTAGAGAAACTAAAATATTTCTTCCTTTCTTTCTGTCCCCTTTGTTTATAGTCTTCTCAAATATATCAAGATTTGAGATAAAATAGTTTTCTGTCTTTTCACTTTCAATATATCATTTCTAAGAATGTCAAAACACATTGAAGCCCACGGGTTAACCTTAACTTGACGTGCAACGGGTTAGATTAAGACGTAAATTTTTTGCTAACAAAAATATGAGCCTCATGTACGGGTTTTAGCCTGAGTTGGTGGGTACCGAGTTAGCCGGACTGAGCCACAGGCTTCCTATATATATATATATATATATATATATATATATAAACTCTCTCTGAGTCTTCGTCCTTCATTCTTGGTAGATTCTTGAATTGCTAAAACATATGTTTTGAAATAGTGTTGGTCTTGGGCTATGAGATACCTTACGAGTGGAGCATTATATTGCCACAAACAAGAAAGCAATACTTCAAGATCAGCTTCAAGCTGGGTAGGTTGTGCGTCCCAATTGCGGCACAATTCAAGCATCAAAAGTTTCTTTTACTTAAATGTTGCTTTAGTACTTAAAATCTGGTTTGATTCATTCTCTCATTTTCAAGGTTTTGCTGGTGAAGACCCACATAAATACTTGTAAGAATTTCAAGTAGTTTGTGCAAATATGAAACCTTGTAGTATTCTTGATGATCACATAAGTGAGTTCTTACCGGCCCTTTTCAATAAATGATAAAGCAAATTATTAACTCTATAATATTCTCCAGTAATCATGTGGGACGATATGAAAATGTTACTTCTAGAAAAATTCTTTCCGACCTGCGTATAGACTCTAGAGTGACTAACATAAGGAAAGAAATATATGAGATAAGGCAATGTACAAGGGAGGCATTGATTGTAAAATTATATAAATTGGAGATCAATTGGATGTGTTTTAATTTGAAGTCATATTGACACAAATGAATTAAGGTGCATTTCGAAGCAAAGTAAATAAAGAAATATACATTTTGGAGTGAGAACCAAGCGTCATGTTGACACTCACGACCATGACCGCCAACATGACAAACTCTATTATGTTTTGCTCTACTAAGCGACGTTTTGGAATTTTAATCATATATCAACATAGGAATGTCTAAATCAAAAGATTCAAACATCATTGGAAATATGCTTCAAAGAGCTACAAACTTTATGCATATTAGAAAGTCTAATTCGAATGTCTACAAGGTAAAAAAAATGGTTTAGACTACATGGAGAAATCATCACGACCGAACTCACAACTATGATGAGGTCGATTGTGAGTGGGCCCAATATTTTGAAATGAGGTGTGACTCCAGCTACTATAAAAGTGAATTGATAGCTGTTGTTAGAGGGACTTTTAATATTTTTACTCTTCAACTTCTCTCCACATGGGATATGGTTAGATTAGTTTAGATTAGATTTAATTCAAGATGCAATTCAATTCCAACTTCAATTCAAGTTTGTATCTTCAATTACTTAGCTACATTTCAATTCCTTCAATTCTATTTGTTCTTCAACACATGTAATTTCAATGTGCTTTTATCTTACAAGTATAATCACGAGTAGCTAGATTTTCTATTGGATTTAGATTAAGTTTAATTTTATCTTGTTATAGATACTTTTGTGAATTCAATTGCATTGAGGGAACATGAATTGGGTAGGTTGGGTTCTTGTTATGAGTTAAGTGTTTTGTAAGGGAGCTTGTATATAATTAGGGTCCAATTATGCTTAAGAATTCTTGGATGTGTATTGTTGCTATGAGAATAGGACATTACTATGGTCATATTACTCAAAATTCTAAACTTGCTTTGAGAAAAGGAGATTAGATGAAGACTGGTATGTTATGTGTTTGATAAAATGCTTCAATTAGGATTCATATTCTTTCGAAATCCAATATGTAAACCATAAAAATTTGGATATACAGAACAGTTGTTAGCTATTTTTTTTTTATTTACCAAAAATAACAACAATATCAATAATAGGAGTAATTAAATATTTAAATTACATGGTTAATATATTTAGGCCCACTTGTATGAGACTCATTGAATCTAGAATAATTGCTTATTATTTATGATAGAAATTAGAATACTTATTACAGAAAATTTAATACCAATCTAAAATAAATAAACTGTTACTTATAATAAATATTGTACTAGTAATATTTATATGCGAACGAAATTGTAACAATTTAAAGGAAAAAGATTATTTTTTTTTGAGTACAAATGATTGTTACTAATGATAAATATTGTAATAATACCTATAATTCAAATTGTGATACTTACAAAGTGTAATTGTAATGCAAATATTGTAATATTTATATGTGAAATGTTACTTATAAAAAAAATTGTAATACTCATTGTAAAAGATTTAATACCAAATTGAATTTAAAAATAAACCATTACTTATAATAGATATTGTAATACATATATGTAAAATTGTGATACTATTTATGTTAAAATTAATTATTATTAATAATAAATATTGTAATACTTATAATTGAAATTATGATCTTTAAACGGGATAAAGATCCAAGAAACGCTTTAACATAAGTTGTTGCCATTAGTAATAGATTGGTTATCTATGGATTAATGGGTTTGTGTAAGTCTATTTGTGGTCAAATTTATAATCATTTAATTAATGAATATATGAGTTATAAATGAATGAACCAATTAAAATCCAACGGTGCTAATCCAGTGGTTGAGCAATCTGTTGTCCCCATGTATTGCGTATTAGCCGTAACCACCTGGGCAATCTCCCCCAACTCATAAGGTATTTTTTGGTTGGTTATTCCATCATACCCATCTCCGCGCCACCTTCTCAAGCCGTTGGCTACGGCGGAGGAATCCATTTCCCGATCTCCTCCTCCCCCGCCAACGGTCACCACCGCCTGAAACGAATAACTGCCCATTCGATCTGCATTTCGATCGGCTGTGAAAATATGTGCGATTTGATGTCAGAGAATGTGGTATATCTCCATGGGGATCTGGACTTGAAGATTCTGGAAGCCCGGCGGCTGCCCAATATGGACATCGTGTCGGAGCGCATCCGGCGATTCGTGACGGCGTTCGATTTCCGGAAACCCGCGTCCCGGCAGGGAAAGAAGGTCCACCGCCACACCAAGATTATCACCAGCGACCCTTACGTCAAAGTTTGCCTCGCCGGCGCCACCGTGGCTCGCACCCGCGTGATCTCCAATTCCCAGGATCCCGTCTGGGCCGAGCACTTCAAGATCCCCGTGGCCCACCCCGTTTCCGAGGTCGAGTTCCAGGTAATTCAAGCCTGTGTTCCATCTCAACTAAAAGTCTAAACTGATATATATATATAGATCACCATGATCTCCTTTTTTGGTGAAACGGAAATTTGAACCCGTGATATGAGTTGATTCTGATTATAAATTGAAGCATGTCTAAGTTTGGATTGCACATTTATGTTTATATATTATATATGTTCACTCAGGTGAAGGACAACGACGTGTTTGGCGCCGACTTCATCGGCGTCGCGAAAGTCCCGGCCGACAAGATCATCTCCGGGGAGCTCATCAACGACTGGTTCCCGATCATCGGCGCCAACGGGAAGCCGCCGAAGCCGGACTGCGCCATCCGGCTGGTGATGAAGTTCACCCCGTGCGACGAAAACCCGGCGTACCGCGGCGGCGTTCCGGAGAACTACGGGCTGAAGGAGAGCTATTTTCCGATGAGGCACGGCGGGGCGGTGACGCTGTACCAGGACGCGCACGTCCCGGAGGGGAGTTTGCCGGAGATAAATATAGACGGCGGAAAGGCGTTTCAGCACGAAAACTGCTGGGAAGATATCTGCCATGCCATCCTGGAGGCTCATCACATGGTTTATATAGTTGGGTGGTCCATTTATCATAAGGTGAAGCTGGTGAGGGAGCCCACCAGGCCGTTGCCCAACGGCGGCGATTTGAACCTCGGAGAGTTGCTAAAGTATAAGTCCCAGGAAGGTGTCAGGGTGTTGCTCTTGGTTTGGGATGACAAGACTTCTCACAGTAAATTCTTCATTAACACGGTAATCATTTTAATTTCCTCTTCTCTAATTTTCTTCTGAAACCAACCATGCTATTCTTGCTCCAAAAGTTGAGTCCCTACCCCAAAGCCCCGCACCAGCATTTGAGAGGATGTAAATTGTGATAACTCAATAGCATAGTGACTCAACAGACACAGTCAAATGTTGGTGTATGTTGGACAGACACAGTAAAAGATCAAAGGTCAAGTTCAACGCCCAACTTGTCAAATAATGTGATTGTTTATAAGTAAATAAATAAGTTAGACATTCATTACTAGCTATAACTTTTAGCGATATTAAATTTTGAACCTTAACCCCTTACCCGAAATACTCACTAATGAAGTCGAAATACTCACTAATGAAGTCGTAGGTTGACATGTGCATTTTATTTTATTTTTTTTCCTCTATACCTGGCTCTAGCGTCTACACCGCGACATAAGGTGGCGGGAACGTGCATGAGCTGGCCAAATACCTTAATTACTTTTAAAAAATAAAATTATTTTGTGTTGGTGTAAATTGAAGTAGCTGTAATAATCCTAACATAGATTATAGACGAGGTAATAGCAAGCAAAGTAATGGAATGAATGAAGTTTTTGGAAACTCGTGACTATAGAAACATTATTGTATTAATTTTGATAGAGTTCGAATCATTTTTATAATACATTGTGGTAGTATTTGACTATTTGTAGATTTGACAGTAACATTTAAATCTAGAAAAATTATAATAAATTATAGAGGTTCTTTAAGCTAAACGATGGTTAGTCAACCCAATTCTGCTTGTACTGGGACGTTGTATAGTCAACTTATGCTCAAGTTATTATGCTATCGTCGAGTCTTGAAGGTCAGAGATATATTAATTCCAATAATATTTAGATATGTAACATTTTTCCTAATATTCTAAGAGCATTTTCAATAGTGAGCTTTCTTGATAAGTTTTTTCAAAGAAAACAAAATTACTATCAGGAAAAAAAAAATTCTTAGGCCCCACTAACAATCATGTCTCCCTTCAATATTTTATTTATTTATTTATCTATTTCCTCATCTTCTCCCCTCTAACTCATCCCTTCCCTCTCCAATGTGTGCAAAAAAAATCTCAAATAAACCCCTGATGGGGTTGCACTAATTGAATTCATCATCCACATTTTTTCCTGGAGATCTCAGTATAGGAATTGAACAAACAATTATTGTCTACTCCCATTGTTGGGCAGCTGATATGATGCTTTTAAAATAGCATAATGTGTTAGTGTTTTTGGCGTAAATCAAACCAAGCTATATATAGCTTGAATCTAGCATATTGGAGATGTGTGAGATTAATAGCATCAAAATGTAATTGCAGAGTGGAGTGATGGGAACACACGACGAAGAAACTCGGAAATTTTTCAGGCACTCATCAGTCACTTGCGTGCTCGCCCCTCGATATGCAAGCAGTAAGCTCAGCTTTTTCAAGCAACAGGTAGCTAGGCTTCAATTTCATTTGTGATTGGAATAAGTTGCAGCTAGGTTTTTAGCTCCATCATTATATTGTTTGTTTGTTTGTTGTATCGATCTGATCAGGTGGTAGGAACACTTTATACACACCATCAGAAGTGTGTAATTGTTGATACACAAGCCCAGGGAAACAACCGGAAGATCACAGCTTTTATCGGCGGTCTAGACCTATGCGATGGCCGATACGATACTCCCCAGCATAGATTATTCTCTGATCGCCACACTGTTTTTCAGGGTGATTATCACAATCCTACTTTTCCTGTAAGTCTCTCATCTCCTCCAATGCCCCTTATGTTATTGCCTCGCTCTTTCTTAGCATTGATGATAACTCAATTTTGGATAATTTGATAAAGTTTAGCTGGCTTGATTGGTCACCCTAACTGTTTGATAAAATGACTAATTGCATTAGATTATTGGGGTAATAAATCAAAATTTGAAAAGCTAAGAAGAGTAGTTTCTGGTGAGCTAATTGGCCTTTAATTATGAAATGATCGTTTTACCCCTGACATCCCGAACATTTATATCTCTTGTTGTTGTTCATCTATTAGCTAACCCAATCAGTTATCAGCCAACTGCCAAACACTTTTGTAATGTTATTGGTTTGTTTTCAATTCTGTAATAGGAAGAGGGAGTGAAGGCACCAAGGCAGCCATGGCATGATTTACACTGCAAGATTGAAGGTCCTGCTGCATATGATATTCTCACAAACTTTGAACAGCGGTGGAGAAAAGCCTCCAAGTGGGCGGAGTTAGGGCGGCGTTTCAAGAAGATATCTCATTGGCATGACGACGCATTGTTAAAAATAGAGCGGATTTCATGGATAAGTAGCCCTTCATCTTCTGTTCCAAATGATGATCCTTCATTGTGGGTTTCCAATGAAGATGATCCAGAAAACTGGCATGCTCAGGTCCATAAAAAATCACACCCTCTATTCATTCCTCTTTGATTTTCATAGTAAAACCTTTATAATTTGGTGCAACCCCTGTTGATCTTGTGTTTGTTTGTTGGTACGAATCTGACAGGTTTTCAGATCCATAGATTCAGGGTCCTTGAAAGGATTCCCCAAAGATGTTCACACAGCTGTAACACAGGTACTGGATCGTTACCATTAAACACATCATTCATTTTGGTATCAGAATCTGTATTGCTTGGTGCTTATAATCATTGACTTTGCAGAATCTAGTTTGCGCGAAAGATTTAGTGATTGATAGGAGCATCCAAATGGCATACATCGAGGCAATAAGACGAGCCCAGCATTTTATTTACATTGAAAACCAGTATTTCCTGGGGTCATCTTATGCTTGGCCTTCTTACAAAGAAGCAGGTTTCAGCACCTACTCTGGTATAATGTCCATTAATTAGTGCGATCTGAGCTTATACAGTTATAAAATGGCTATGTGTTAGGTGCGGATAACTTGATCCCGATGGAGCTTGCGCTTAAGATTGTAAGCAAAATTCGGAATAGGGAGAGATTTGCAGTGTACATTGTGATCCCAATGTGGCCTGAAGGTGTTCCCAGTTCTGCACCAGTTCAAGAAATTCTGTATTGGCAGGTAAGGCATATATCATACAATGCTAGTTGTAATAGTAACGATTTAATAACCAATTGTGATTTTTTTTTCTTTTTCAATTTAGCCCTATTCATCCTTTTGTGCTTAATTGAATCTTTGACTTAAATGGTTTTACTTAGGGTGTGTTTTGAAACCCGAAAGTTATGGAAAATCAATTCTGACTAAAAGGGAAAATCACCTTATTTTTCCGGAAAACAACTTTCCCTATTTTTTAGGGAAAGTTATTTCCCAAGCCTCTGCTTTCCTCAGCCATCTTTGTCGACCTATCTCATTGGCAACCAACTGGCCACCGTCCGCCAAAGAGGGCGACCACCCGGTCGCATTCCATCTCCAGCCCCAGTAGAAGGCGATCGGCCCAGTCGCTGATTTTGTCTTCGGAATTGACCTGATAAAGTTTAAGATACTTGACCCTTTTCCGCTCATTTTCCGGGAAAAAAAAAAAAAACGAACATACCAAGACAATTTTCTAGAATGCAACTGAACACTAGAAATGAAAATGTTTTCTAGAAAATAACTCATTTTTCAGAAAAGGTTTTTTAAAAGTCATTTTCTTGGTTTCCAAACACACCCTTAATTGAGTCTATAATTTCTCTTCTATTAATACCTGAACTATAGTTATTTTCCTCGATTTAATTTTTGATCCTAACAACTGAGGACTTAATTAAGTAACACTTAACCTAAGTCAGCACATGCATTCATGACTAAATCGAGAAAAACCACTATATTGGGTATTAAAACGTATAATTGAAGTGAAGACATGTATAATGTAGTGTCTATAACTCTGTTGTTTGCAGGGACAAACCATGCAAATGATGTATGAAATCATTGCCAAGGAGTTGAAATCAGAGAAGATAGAGGATGCACATCCCTGTGACTATCTCAACTTCTATTGTCTTGGCAATCGAGAAGAAATCAACGAAGAGAGTGTGTCCTCTCACGTTCCTGGCTGCAGTGATGTTGTAATGATCGTGTGCCTTAGCTTTATAAACAAATTCCTCCAATACAAATGGATTCTTGAATATAATGCTCTAATATAATGGCACTTTGTGTTCAGATGACGGCTTCTCAGAAATCGGGGAGGTTCATGGTCTATGTGCACGCCAAGGGAATGGTTGTGGACGACGAGTATGTCATCTTGGGTTCTGCTAACATCAACCAACGATCCATGGCCGGTTCCAGAGACACAGAGATCGCCATGGGCGCATATCAGCCCCATCAAACCTGGGCCAAAAATCAAAGCCATCCCCATGGCCAGGTCAGTGTTTCTTCAATATAATATATAAATATAATATATAAATACTTAATTTAATCCCTGACTATAGTTTCTCCTTTATTAATATCCAATTTAGTCTTCGGGTATAAATGTTTTACCCAATTTAATCATTGACTATAGCGATTTTTCTTGATTTAGTCATTGATTTTAACCGCTAACAAACGGAAGGGCTAATAGAGGGCTAAATTATGTAAAACCATCCGAAGTTCAGGACCCAATTAAGTTCAAAAAGAAATCTTTGACTAAAGTAGTTTTTGTCCCTTAAGCATGAGGTTGGGGGTTCGATCCCCACCAATGTGAATTGAGCAAACCATTTGGCCAGTCCTCTACCACTTAGTGTGCTGACCGTTGGGACGAAGGGTTAGTTTTCTGGTTGTCGGCTGGAGGGATACCTTTGGGCAAAAATCCAAAAAAAAAAAATGGTTTTACCCAATTTAATCATTTTTTTCGACTTAGTCCTTGATTTTACCAACCAACAAACGGAAGGTGTAGTTGATGACTAAATTATGTAAAGAAGTATTAAGCACGAAAAGAAGTCTGCAATAGTGATTTTACCCTATTTAATCATCTACTATATTGATTTTTCTTGATTTAGTCATTGATTCTTACCACCAACAAACGGAAGGCCTAATAGAGAACTAAATTATGAAAAACCATCCATCAAAGTTCAAGACTCAATTAAGTACAAAAAGACATAGTCGATGACTAAATTATGTACGGATTAGAGTATTAATACGTGTAGTCTCATTATCAGTTTAAATTTTCGTGACAGGTGTATGGGTACCGAAAGTCATTGTGGGCGGAGCACTTGGGGATGATGGACAAGAGGCTGGACGAAGCAGAAGGAAGGTCATGCGTTAAACTAGTAAACGAAATCGCAGAAGAGAACTGGAAGAGATACACGGCGGAGAAGTTCACGCCATTGCAGGGTCATCTTCTTAAGTACCCAGTGCAAGTGGATTCAAATGGGAAGGTAAGTCCGTTGGGGGGATTTGAATATTTCCCAGACGTTGGTGGAAAAGTGCTAGGAGGTAGAACAACCTTGCCTGATGCCTTGACCACTTAAACTAGTTTTAATTCGATCCGATCACATCATATTATGGTGCATCATTTAATTCATTTGTTTCTTTGTGGGTTTAATTATCCAAGTTCATTAGCTAGCTTGTAAGTATTAGAGGTGTTTTCCCATACTTGACACCCTCTCGATCTGTTATGCATCATATATATCATTTGAGCTCAAAGGTTAATCTTGTTAATAATACGAGATTTTCTATTATTCCATCAAAACTTACTTCTTCTCCTGCTTCTTGTCATTGTTGAGCATATATAATATATACATAAATGTACAATCCAACTATTAGTTTAAGCTTTTTGTTGAGATGGAACACATGATTCAATTTGGTATCAGAGCTAACTTTATGCTAAAGGTCATGGATTCGAATCTCGGCATAACCCGATAAAAAAGAGACAATAATGGTTCACGTGTTGCTTAGAGCCAATCAAAAGCAATCGGTCTGCACACCTGAGAGGCCTGTTAAGCATATAATATATAAACATAATATTGAAAAAGTTAATTAAAAGATAAATATTGATAATAATAGATTATATAAGTTATTCATCTGTGGTTGAAAATTTATCTTTTTAACATACCTAGTTCGATATACTCATATACAAATTGAAGTAATTAAAGACTCTTTTATATAACGAACACATGGATGCTCGGCCTTTATGTTAAAAAGATTATAATGGGCATAAAAGTATAGCTTCATTGAGCTACTAAACGCACCTATTTGATTCTTAAAAGCAACTTGTTAAAGATCTAATTGACATATTTATTTGCCAAGTGATATACAAAATTAAATTACAAATAATATGAGCTTGTTGGAAATATAGGCTCTATTTGGCACACTTAACACTAAAACTAGTTGATAAGTGTATAAAAATATAAAAGGATAAACTAAGATATTATGATTTTGATTAATGAAGGGTAGATAATGTTACTTTTGTAAATTAATAAACATAAAAAAGAAAGGAAAAATCAAAAGCTTATTTTAAAAGGCAAAAAACTTGCGAGACGGATTGAATCAAGATATAATACTTATACTAACAAATGCAATACTAAATTATGAATAAAGTAGTACATTTCATCTTGATCCGACCCGTCTCGAGATCCGTGAGACAACCTCACAAAAGTGTGACCCATTTTAAAATAGTATTTGAAGTAGCGTTTCAAAATGAGTTATTATTATATCAAACAGATCCATAAGGTAACTGTCTTAGATCTATCCGTCCTCTGATATTTGTTCAATTAATTATTCTTGATTGTTTTCTTACGGTTTGGTTCTTAACTTATTTCAATACTCCTTGTATGAGAAGACAATTTTACTTATCACTTTATTATATTATTTATTGATCACGTACATTTGCGTGTGAGTGATCCAAATCACAACTTAAGTAATTTTTATAGTATTTTCTCCAACATGCTTGTACTCAACTCATAAAGTGCAATTTAGTTTACTTATCACATAATACATAATTTATGATAAATTTTACAATGATTAAAAGACACCATTTTTATTGTATTACTATAAAGAGTAATTTCCATTTTTTGTCCTACTGTTATTGGAGCATTGTCAATTTTAGTCCACCTCATTAATTTTTGTCAAATTACGGCCAGTCTTATTTAGTTCTTGTCACTTTTAGTCCACCGTTAAAATTTTCGTCAAATGGTTGTCCTAAACAGTGGTATTTGATTGGTCTTTTCATGCTTTGGTCATCTCCTTGACCCTTTGCAGTGGTTTTCCTTACACATTTTCATCCAATGAAGAGGTCCGGCGGAAGCCATGTGTGAGCCACATTACAAAGTCATGGCTTTCGCCAGACCTTTTCATTAGATGAAAATGTGTAAGGAAGACCATTGCAAAGGGTAAATGAGATGATCAAATCATGAAAAGACCAAAATATCTCTATTTTGGACGGTTATTTCACAAAAATTTTAACGGTGGGCTAAAAGTGGCAAGAACTAAATAAGACTGGCCGTAATATGACAAAAATTAATGAAGTGGACTAAAATTGGCAATGCCCCAATAATAGTAGGATCAAAAATGGAAATGACTCTACTATAAATATAAATAAAAAGGGTTAGTAACACATTTGGGTAACTATCATTTTATTTTGGAAAAGGTGTTAAATTACCCCGACGAATTTAACGAATAGTATAATTAAGTCTCATAACTGAAAAAGCTCCATCAAGGATGCTTAAACCGAAAAAACAATGCAATTAAGTCTTATTGTTACATATCCAACATGTTACCGCTAATAATGTGGTGTTAACTATGTTAACATGTATTACGGGCAAACATGTTACACGGAACGTCGTGTCCAATGACTAATTGTTATTATACAATTATGTTCGATAGCCCCTCTCTCTATAAATGTTTGGCATTTACTTGATCTGGCGAGATATTATTCGAATGTAACATCAAAAAATGAACTATGAATGTTAATTTAAGAGTAAACAGAGTGATTGTATTGTTTCAGTGTGTTCAATAATACAATTGTAGAGTGTGCTCCCGGCTTCCTACAATATGGCTCTTGTACTAAGTGTTTGGGTTAACTCCTGGCTCCTAACCATTACTATTGATTGCTTTAATTGCTTTGACTCTTTGGCCATTACCTTAGCAGTAATGCTTCTGGGTTAGACTCGAGATCCGTATTTTTATCCAATTATCCTATTAAATTTGTTACAGATTCATCAATTTCGGATGATCAATGTATCTGAATGATATGATTATGACACTTATTACATGTCACATCATTTAATACAAATAATTTAATAAAATTTTTAGTGCAACTAATATTTTTTAAAAGAAATATATAACCTTTATAAGAAAACTAAGTTGAAACATCATTTTCATTGACAACAAAAGATAGTGCTTTGGTTAAACAAATCAAAGAACAAAAAAATGAAGTTCCAAAGTATGTACTCACCTAAACAAGGAGAAACAATTATTCTTGAAATAGAAGGTTGGTGTTAAAACATCTATTATATCTAGGGGTGGGCATTTCGGTTCGGTTTACCCGAACCGAACCGAACCGAACCGAACCGAGCCGAACCGAACCGAACCGAACTAGTAATACAAAACCGAACGGTTCGGGATTCTTGTAAACCGAACGGTTCGGTTAAAAACCGAACCGAACCGAACGGTTTAGTAAAAACCGAACCGAACCGAACTTTATTAAGTTTTAATAATAATAATAATAAATATAAATATATATAAATATATATTACATATAATACATATATATTAAATTATATATATATATATAGATCCTAACTGGAATGAATAAATTCATTCCAGTGGAATGAATAATTCATTCAGTAGAATGAATTTGGCCAAATTCATTCATCCAGTTTACTGGAATGAAATTTCAGTTCTGGAAATTCATTCCAGTAAACTGGAATTCCAGTTTTGGAATATTAGTTCCATTTTTATTTTTTATTTATTATTATTTTTTGAATACAACTGGCCCTATTACATTGTAACATATGTTCATATAATATTGTTAATTTCTTTTAAATTTATTTTTCAGCATTAGTTTTATTTTTTATTTTAATTTGTTATGTCGGTATTTAATATTTAGATATTAGACTTTGGATTTGGGTTATGTGATGTTTCATACATAGTTATTACGGTTTCTCGTTATGTCGGGCGCCCTCGGCCGCCTTGTCGCGTAGGAAATATTGAAATTCGGGGGCCGTAAACCGAACCGAAACCGAACCGAATTAAATCCGAACCGAAACCGAACCGTTTCAAACCGAACCGAAACCGAACCGAACTATAATGTTAAACCGAATGGTTTGATTTTTTAAAAACCGAAAAACCGAAACCGAAACCGAAACCGAAAAAACCGAACCGAAAACCGAAATGCCCACCCCTAATTATATCATGAAGTCTAGTTGGTGGTTAAACTTTAATGCTAATACCAAAATGGTTAACTAATTTAAAATGTTGCTTGGAACTTAGTAATCTAGCAAACGAGTCTATTATATTTTGCAAACTAACAACTGTCTTATGGAGCTTAATTGGTTTACTAAGATAACGACAGATCATCGACCAATTGGTAAGTCATAAAGATCAAGAATCAAGATGATATTATTCAAATGTAACACCGGAAAATTAACTATGAAATTTAAGAGTAAATATAGTGATTGTATTGTTTGAATGTGTTTAGTACAAGTTTAGAGTTGGGCAAATAAGTAGAGTTGGGCAAACACATCACCCTTGTATTTAAGTACCACTAACATGAATATACAGAATCCTTGTCTAGAATACATAGAATAATTTGATGGAATACACAGAATTTTGATACAACTACACAGAAATCATCCTCCTAACATTCGAATACACAAAACACGTCACAACTACCCCTAACATGAATACACAGAATCGTACTCTACAATACACAGAATGTTTTCAAAATATACACAGAATATTAACACAAATACACAGACGGGCCGAAATACGAAACATGATTTTCAAAAAAACAAACAATTAATTAAAATAACCAAAACCACGTCGTGAGATAAATTGCCGTTTAATAAACCCAACACTTTGATAAAAGGCAAAAACTTGTGTGAGACCGTCTCACCATGAAACGAGTCGGGTCAAGATGCAGATGCAACTAACACTTATATGCACAAATGTCATACTTATATGCTCAAATGCAATACTAATCAGGAATAAAAATTTTGTTACTTATAAGGGTAAATGTAATACTTTTAAGGGAAAATACAATACTTTTACATTTTGATTTAAAAGTATTATATTTGCCTTTATAAGTAAGGGACACTTGTCAACATTACTTATTATGAAAAATGTATTACTTTTTCTCTTATAAGTAAAAAAAAATTATATTCTTGATTAGTGTTATATTTGAGCATATAAGTATGATATTTACATGGTGCTTTGACTCGATCCGACCCGTCTCACGAATAAGGATCCATGAGGCGGTCTCACACAAGTGTGAACCTTGATAAAATTGAATTGGTTGGAGATTTGCTCCACAAAAATATCTTTGGATGCATGATTAATATTCTTTCAGCGACGTACAATTGTACAAACGTTCAATTGGGTCATTGCCCATGTGGTGTCCCCTATTTGTATCATCACTTAAGATTTGGGGACATCATATTCATATCATGCCAAGTGTTTTGGACAGCTCATTCTCCCTTTACATCTTATCCAATCCCTCCTTTTCTATTATTATTATATTGCACACATCGTATGACACCTTAATTGGTTCACCGACAATAAACTCTACAAATATTTAGTACACTAAAATAGTGAAATATACATAACATAATAAAAAAAAATTGAATCTTGACCTCTCAATCACAAGAAATGAAATAATGGAGATGTATACGTAAAATTTAAAAAAAAATGACATTTTTATAAATAAATAGGAATTTGAATGAATAAACTATGTGTATTTGTCTCAAAATGATACATATATATATATACTTCTTTGATCTATCTATAAGTTTTTAAACCAAAAGGCAATGTATGTATCATTGTGTATTTATCTCATCATAATGTGTGTTTAAATTAAACTTCTTACTCTATTCATGCATTTTAAAAAAAAATGATGCGATCTTATCAAAAGACGATTATTTAAACTTATATTACTATTTGTTCTAGTAGTGTAAGCATATTCACTTGTAATATAAAACTTTTGCATTTAGAAGTATAAATTTTTGCACTTAAAAAAAAAACAAAATGACACCGTATTTTTTTAAAAAAATCCATTCATTCAAGGACGTTGATCTAGACCTGATCAAGGATGAGATCTCACCCCATTTTTTTTTTACTTGAACGCCTCTTTTCATTTTATCCAAATTCTATATAATATATAATATATAATGCTGATTAGGTGTGTAATTTTTCTTCTTAAGATGCGTGATTTTCCTTCTTAAGGTGTGTGGTTTGTATGTTTAAGGTGCGTCAATGTTGAAACATAAGGTGCGTGAACCTAAAGCTTAAGATGCGTGGTTTTCTTTCTTATGGTGCGTTATTTTCTTTCTTAAGGTGTGTGATTTGTATGCTTAAGGTGTGTGAGTTGTTGAAACTTACGATGCATCATTTTAAAATCTTAGGTGTGTGGTTTGTGTACTTAAAGTGCATGATTTGTGTACTTAAAGCGCATGATTTGTGTACTTAAGGTGCGTTGGCCTAAAACTTTAGGTGCGCATTATTTGTGTTCTTAAAGGGCTTTGTTTGTGTGCTTAAGGTGCGTGGTTTATGTACCTAAGGTGCACCATTTAATCCTTAAGGTGCACAACCGCACCTGAACCCTTATATATATGTGTGTGTGTGTGTGTGTGTGTGTGTGTGTGTGTGTGTGTGTGTGTGTGTGTGTGTGTGTGTGTGTGTACATAGAATCCTAATTATATGAGAACTATGTCCCTAAGTGAGAACGTGAGGACAAATCTAAACCATTGATCTGCAAGATCTGATGAATGAGAAATCAAGTAAAAAGTGAGCGGGGTCATTTTCATAAATATTATAAACTTTTAAAATGAGCGGGGTCATTTTCATGAATATTACAAAATTTTGTTTATTTCAATCGTTAGATCTACTAGATCAATGGTTTGGATTTGTTCTTACGTTCTAACCTGGGACATAGTTCTCACATGATTAAGGACCTATGATATACATACATACATACATATATACATACATACATACACACATACATACATACATACATATATATATATATATATATATATATATATATATATATATATATATATATATATATATATATATATATATATAAAGTGCACAATTCCATGCTCAGAAATACATCAGTGCATTTAAAAATGCACAACTCAATTTGTAAAATACACCACACCCTAGTGCATTTCTGAACACTTGGTTATGTAATTGTGCATACATAGTGATGCAATGTCACATGACCACACGGAAAGCAGTAGCCGCATATGAATCAATATATATATTGATATTAGAAATTTAATAGAACTCTTGAAGTTTGAAATTGTAAATTTCTTTTTAAAAATGTTCAAATTGGCAGTTCAAATTCAAATCTTGAATTTGAACCGAATTTAAACTATAACTGAAAACGATCCAAATTCTATCGAGTTAAAATTCAAGCCGTAACCTGCCGAAGGTTATCCACTTATGCCTACAGCCTACTGATATGAATGACCATTTTGCCTTTGCAATCAGTCACCATCCTTTGTGGGACCTAAAATACCAAATTGTCAAATATCATCCTTGCAAATTGCTATATTGAAATGCCCCAAAACCACATCCAAAGGCTAAAAGACACTAGCCAACAAGACTGCTAGCTCCATCATTTGGGCAACAATTTTGAATCATTTTAAAAGCCGAAAACTATATATAGAGAGAGAAAATATTACTTTTACTTCCCTCACAAATTTTGAATGTAGACAACTTTTTCTTGACTCATATCATAGTAGAACTTTATATACAGAGGGCATAGCAAATGAAAATATGGTACTTATGTAAAAAGTGTAGATTGATTTCAGTTATCCATCAAAGTTTATTAATGGTTGTGAATTTTAGTAAAGAAAAAATACGAGGTTAATTTTAAATTATTGAAAAAATTTACGAGCATGGTTCGCTTTATAATTATTGTAAATTTGAAAGTTCAGTAATTTTAAGATTTTTGTTTCTGATTTCATAAGATGGAGGATGTGGATGTGCCCATACTTTTTGTAGGAGATTTGTTACCACCTGAATCCTCCCTTATATATATCTTAACATATTTTCTCGTAAAAATATATAAACTGGTCTGATCCATTCATCTAGGATTATATGTCAGGACAAGGTTAATTTAAGAAAAAATGTGATATTAATTTTGTAAATATTCTAAACTTTGTATTATGTACCAATACAAGTTCTTTAGACTACATCCATAGGATAATTAAAAATGTACTCAAGTTAACCCAATAGGATAATTCAAGTGGTAAGTGAGTTTTCTTTGCGGGAAAGAATTTCAAGAAAATCCGTGTTCAATTCTCGATCACAAGTGACGATACCTCCTAGGCCAGTTTCCGTACCTCGCAGAGCGAGCACGTGAACTTCATAAGATAATCTATAATCTTACAGACTCAGCAAATGTGAGACTTGAGTGTATTATTGACATATTTTGAGTACATTGCCAAACTTTAAGCAGTACACACCCAATATTTGTAATAATTATAAGATTTTTTTCTCCATATATGTACTTCTAAATTGAAATGCCCTTCAATTTTTGTTCTATTTTTGTATTTAATGCTTTTCACTTGACTTTGATATCTTTCATCATTACAACCATTTGAATAATAACTTTATTCTACTTTAGACAAACCAATTTATATTCGTAATCCATTTTCAAACCAAACATCGGTGTTCTCATTAGACTTTAGCTCAACTATTCATGCCAAATTCCACAAAAAAATAAATGAGATTGCTTTGGCAAGAATTTAAAAATAAATCCATATTTATACATAACTTCACAAATTTTATGTAAGATGTATAGATTAAAACAATCACAAATATTTTGTGAAAAAGAAACTATTTGCGATTAAAATTTTAAATTTAAAGACGATTAGTGTTGGAAAGTAAAGATACACAAGATTATATTTATATTGAACTTTAGGAATAATAATGATACTATTTTAAAATTGTCGGAAAATGGATAAGGATAAGGATGAAACTCATGAAAGGCATTATATTATAGTATTAAAAATATATATATGGTACTCCGTATTAATTATTTGGAATGGATAATTCATATTTCTACACAGCATCCGGACTGCACAATTCCCGCAAACTCATCTGGGACGTCTGTCTTTACCAATTTAAGATTTTGGGGTTGGACGAAGAAAAAACCATGTGGGGCCCCCTGGTAAGCTGACCCGGTCAATATACAACATTCGCCCAGGTCAATTCCACATGACCCGACCCTCACTGCCGGGTCACACTCCGTCCAGTTTTTTAAATTTCCATTTTTGTCCACCCCCACACACCCCCTCGGAGACTGAGTGGATCCACACGCCCACGCGTTCTCCACGCGCCTCCACTCGCCCGTTTCCATTTGCAGCGCCTCGGCGCTGCTCTTGAACCGCCCTTGAGTTTCGGTGTCGTAACCGCTGACCACCCAGAACTCGGGGCCCACCACGACCCCCTCGCACTCGTCACGCGCCTCGCTCATACCTCCCAGCTCGGTCCAGTGGTTCTCCCTCGTGTCGAACGCCCACGCGCTGCGCAGCGCGTTCTTGTTCTCGTCGTGCCCGCCGGCCACGAACACCCGCCCACCCGCGGCGCCCATCGCGAAGAACGAGCGTCGAGACGGCATGTCCTTGCACTGAGTCCACTCCCGAGTTGTGAACTCGTACATGAACACGTCCCGGATCGGATCCCACGTGGCCGGGTCCCACCCGCCCATCACAATAAGCTTCCCTTCAGTACTCGCGATTTGACAGAAAAGCGGCAACCCGTTAGGGTACTTCGGAATCGGGGCGACCCGATCCCAATCCCCACTCGCCGGTTCAAACAATGAAATTCCGTAACTCGGCTGGCCGACCGGTTTAGAATCGGCCGGAACCGGAAGCGCCTGGATCAAGCAAGCCGCCTTATGAGTGAACCCGGTTTGCCGCCGGTGATAGTAAAAGTCTTTGCTCTGAAGAAGCTCGCGCCAGCGTTTACATACGTGGGATGAGACCGAGTGAGCCGAGTAGTGCAACCGAGTGAGGCACTCAAGAGCGAGTTCCTCGGGTAAACCCGGGATCAACTCGGAGAATTCCGCCGCTGAGTTCATGACTCGACCTTTTGTTTCCAGAAACTCTTCTTAATTCTTATCTATGATGAAAAAGTGTTGCAGAAGATTGAGAGTACACTTCGGATATTTATAGCAGCAGAGAGGGGAAGAAGAAAAAAGGCGGTTACACGATATATCCTCATCCAGTAATCGGATTCGTCCACGTGTCCATCATTTTATTGAAGTAAAATATTATATTTACAACCTGTACGAAAAATTATTTCCAAGCCTAAGAGCAACCCCATCAACGCATAAAAGGTAGTTTTTGGAACAGTGTTTTGCTTATTTGGAAGAAAAAGAGTGTAGGAGAGAGAATGGGGTGAAGCATCTGCTAATTTAGAGATATTGGAACAGTAAAAGGTTGGCGAAAATCGAAGGAAGAGTTGTGTTGTGCGCGTATCGCGCACAGCACAGGCGCCCAGCGGGCGCGGGCGCACGCGCCCGCTGGGAGCGTCAGGCGCGCTTGACAGACTGTTCAGTTTTTTTTTTTTTTAAATCAAATTTGCTTTCTTTATTTTTTTTCCCCCATTTTCTCTTTCCTAATCACACTCACAAAAACTCCTCAATTACCGTGAAATATACCCACTACTAAGGATGCTCTAATAGAGTAAGAGGCATCTTCATCATTGTTGGTATTGCAACGCGGAGGTATTCAACTCAGTGGAGTAATGGATCGAATAACAAAACTCAAAAACAAATAAAGATAAGAGTAAACATAATAATTTTAACCTAGAAATTGAAAGGGAAAAATCATGAATTTTTTTGGACGATGTGAAGTTAAAAATTTACTATTTTTGTGATAATTTTGTACATATATATTGTATTGTTGTTGTCTTCCCCAAAGAGATGGAACCCTCCTCCCTTCTTTTTTCTGACTAAAGCTTTTATATTTATAAATTATAATTATAATTATAATTATAATTTATTTATAATTATAATAATAGAGGAATACGTAGGAAGGTAATGGTAATTTTATGGGTAATTAATGGAATATTGATGGGTAATTAATGGATAATAAATGGGTAACAATGTGATTTGTGGATAATTAATTGGAGGTTATGGGAGGGTAATTAGGGAGTCAAGACTAACTAGTAGCATCCCGAGTGATGGTTGTCGAGTCCGAGTGTCATGCGTAAACACTTAATTACTGGGTGGTACCGACCGGGTACTCATGTTTGGTATCTATCAATCATGACAATAAAATGAAAAATTGAAAGAAAGAAAGAAATTTTGTTTTTATTTTTATTTTATTTCAAGTGGAAGGCTAAAATTATTGGTCTAAACCAAAATTGGTAAGACTTTTGCATTAATATTCTGATCACTAATAAGTTTATTTAAAGATTTAAGGTTATCAAACCCTTCCCGTTATATGGGAGGTGGTGGGTTCGAGCCTCAGTGGAGGCGATGCTGACTCTTGTGCTTCAATTGGTTAAGAAAGTAGTTATGAGCAGATACTGCATTCTAATAGAGTTGGTAGTATTCAAAAAGGTTATCCTTATCCCAGCAAGTGAACTCGATCCTTTCAAGATGATGTGGAAGGTAATGTAGATTTTTTTTTTTTTTAATTTTGTTAGCTTATGTGGCTTGCAAGATTATTATAATAGTAAGTTTGCAATTGACTTTCATTTCTTTTATTATTTACGTAGTATTATTTTTTATTATATTTATAATATAAAAGACAAGTAGAACTACTTTTAAAAGTGTGAGAGTATTGTTTAAAAAAAAAAAAGTGTGAGAGTATTGTTTAAAAAAAAAAAGTGTGAGAGTATTGTTTAAAAAAAAAAAAAGTGTGAGAGTATTACAAGGATAATGATAGCCTAATTAAGGATCTCATTTAATCCCAAATTAAACATAAAGCTAATGAGAAAAATGTACACGTTTATATATATTGAAACTTAAGGGTGCATTTCTTTTAAGTTATAGAAATTTTAATTTTATTTTTTAAAAGAAATTTTATATTACTTAATACTTTAGAAGAAATTAAATAAAACTCTTGGGAATATAAAAATTATAAATTGTACAATGTTTATCAAGAAATTCATTTTATCTCTACAAGTTTCATGTGTATACTATAATTGAGAATCAAATTATGACATATAACATTTTTTTTTAATGATTACGAGTTCAACATAAAAACAAAATATAAACTTTTTCATAAGCAAATTTGGTAAACATGCAAGTTTGATAAGTTAAACAAATATGATTATACTTGTTGGGGTTATTATGGTCTCCAATGGTCTAAAAAGTCCAAATACTATCGACCATGGAGACAATGAAGACCATCCCACCTTCCATAATGAAGAAGGCACCCTCAACCTGGCCAATCTACTCTCAAGGAGAACTGCTCATGGCCTAACACAAATTAAAGGTCAACAAGTTTGTCATATAGGCTGCGTTTGGTTAATGGATCCGCCGTTTTCAGCGTTTTGACCTTGGTCAAAATGCTGAAAACTATGTTTGGTTAGTGACGGTTTGGAGCAGCGGTTTCGCTCCAAACCGCCAAAGTGCAACACGCTGCAATTTGCAGCGTGTTGCAATGGCGTTTTGGGAATTTCCCAAAACGCCCTTCACACAATATTAAAAAAAAAAAAATTAAACTAAGGGGGCAAGCTCCAATTAAGGAGCCCGCCTCCTGAAATCAAAATGGGAGCCTTGAGGCTCCTTTTATAGGAGCCTCAAGGCTCCATTCCTCACTTATCCCACCGATGTGGGATAAGTGAGGGTTTAGGGAATTAGGGGAGCCGCTGTGTGCGGCTCCCCTTTTCTGATTCTTTTTTTTTTTTTTTTTTTTAAACATTATTATTATTGTTAAATTATTAAATCTCTTTTTCTTTTTATTTTTTATTTAAAAACATTATTATTATTATTATTAAATTATTAAATATATGTATACCCTTTTGGTCATTTTACATGTTAACCGCTAATCTAAACAGTTAATTTTACCAAACATCTTTTTACAAACCGCTAATGTACTCCGCTGGTCAAACTCGCTAATACAATCCGCTATTTGATAACCGCTAACACAATCCGCTACCGCTAACTGCTAACCGCTAATAACCAAACAAGTCCATATTCATAATAATTGGAGGAACATATATTATATATCCCCTCTTGTACCACCTATTGGTACAAGAGATAAATTTAGGCAGTGAAATTTTTAACTTCTAAGTGTTGAGTTTGCATTATGAGATAAATCAAGCGGTTATCATAAACATCAAGGCAATTTGTTATTACCTTTCTTAATTATTGGCCAGAAGTTACTATATATGCATAGTAGTATGACAACCAGTTCTATTATACATGTCTTATATCTAGCTCCGGTTAGTAGTCCATTAATGCAGGGCCGGATTTTAGGGCGTGCAAGACGTGCGACCGCACAGGGCCCCAAAATTTTGGGGGCCCCTAATCCAACCTTGACCTAATAGTTAGTATATGTATTTGTGAATATATTGGTTCAAAATTAAGTTTTTTTTTTTGCATTTTACTCTTTGCAATTTTCCTTCAATTCGCAGTTTATTTATACTTTGATAGGGTCTCACTTAGTTATTAGCACATGGCCCCGCAAATCAAAAAACCGACCCTGATTAATGTATAGATATTCGTTCATGTATAAATGTCAATTCATTGTACTAAAAAGGGACTTAAAGATAATCACTATTCTTATTACTCTTAGGTCATATCCAATATGTTATGTTTAAATAATTCAAAAATAAAGAAATGTTGCTCAAAGAAACTCTTAATAAGCCAAATAAGTACTGTATAATTAATAGCAAACTAGTTTTTGTTTTTTAAATCGCATCAATGACATGCAATCAGTTTGAGAGGTTGTTCCCACACTGTGGTTGGTGAGACTTAATCCCTGGTATTTATTTTCAAACTTCACCCATGTGACTAACTGAACTACTCATACGAGTATAGGTAATTTTACTCATTATAGCGTGTGTGGTGTGTTACATACTTACATAACTCCAGCAATTGAAGATATTGATTTATAACAATAAATTTCACTTTCGTAAGTTTAAAACTTCAAACATAAAATTTTTTACCGCTTTTCTCAAAAAAATTTTTTTTTTTACCGCTCCTCCTTAAAGATTAGTGAAGGAAATAAATTGTTGATATGTCACAATTGACTTACCTATATTGGATGTTGGTACACTTTCATTTTAATAGCATGTATTATGTATTTACTTGAGTTGATAAATACAATAGAAGATAACTTGCGGTGTGGTTGAGTAGAAGGGACTCATCAAGGATCGTTCCATTAAAAATAGAGGCCCTTTTCTAATAGTTCAATTTAGATATTCATTATTTTCGTTTCGAGATGTAATCTAAATATAATAGAGTAAAATTGCAATTATCTAAACATAATAGAGTAAAATGAGAAACACAAAAATAATAATAGAGAGACAAGAACATAGGGAAAAAGAGATTTTTTTTTTAACATTTAGATTTCGCTATAATGATACAAAGAGATATATATTTCTAAAGGTAAGAAACATAATTCAAAAATATCTATGAAATATAAAGATAGTCTAGAAGATCTAGAAAATTCTCAGGTTAATTGAGTCCAAATTCATAAAGGCTTCAAGTTATTATATTCCATGACAAAAGTAAATAAAAAGTAATAATTGTTTTTGTTTAAATATAATATAATACATAAAAATTCAACAAAGAAAAAATACATTTTAAAATTTAATTTAAAAGTGACATTTTCGTGCATATTTAAATACACATTTATTCACTCAAATTTTGATGTCAATTACTTCTAAATTTTTTTTCACTTACAATTATTAAGACCATGGATTCTAAAAAAAAATATTTATCAAGTATGAAAATATTAAATTATTTATAAAATAATTTTTTTTTAAAATTAGACTCCAAAAATTGGAGGCCATGTGCAGTCGACCTGAACTTATCCATCCTTAACCAAAGGTCCCCTTGACCCTTAACTTTAGATTTGAAGCAGGCTTAAATCTCCAAGTTAGCCAGATACCCCACCTAAAAGAGGTGCCTACAAGGTTACAATTCGATCAGTCACTATTTCGACGGTGAAAACTCTAGGTACACTTAAAAAAAACAATAAATAAATGATATTTTATCCGAATGACACGCTAACAATCTTCTAGATAATTATAATGCTACGCCAACCATTACTATATAAATATAATGCATTAATGCGATTGGTTTGCTAATATTCATGATAACCAAGAAGCAATTATCTAAAAATAGAATGGGTTAATCGTGTCATTCTACATTGCTTCTAGATAATTTTAATGCTACGCCAACCATCTTCTAGATAAATTAATGCATTAATTAATGCGATTGTTTGATAATATTCATGATAACCAAGGAGCAATTATCTAAAAATAGAATGGGTTAATCGTGTCATCCAACATTTCTTTGCTAGCATGAAATTAAAGTAGTTAGGAATTTAGTTTGGAGGTAATTCACGTGTAAAATACATCATTTAAGTTTTAGATTTTCTTAATTTGGACAAGGCCTACAAATTAAAACACTTGAATAATACAAAGAGATGTCAAATTATTTCGATTGTTCTTTAAAGTAACTCACTAAAATTTTAATTCTAAATTTTCGCTTAAAATTTTTTCAATGAGCACTACATGAATAATGACACGAAAATATAAGAAATACTCATAATTTAAATCATATATACTTAGATATTGCTTCCACGAGTCTATAAATGTCAACATATAACAATAATTTAAATTATTTTACTAATAAATTATCGATAAAAATAATCAGGAAAAATATTTGAAAATAATATTTTAAATACAATAAACAAAAAAAAAAGAAGAAGAAGAAAGAAATTACATAGGAAGAAACGCATTGTGGAAAATACAATAAATTTCACGTTGCAAATGAGAAATTTGAAGTGTTGATTAATATGGATATTTACTTCTTCACCATATATATGTTAAATGATGTGAACTCTTACACTATTCTATCATTATTATTTTTTGGAGCGTTATTGAATTTCACGATTTGATATGATTGGAATATTGGATTTAGAGAGTATGAGTGTGTGACTATTTAAATTCGATAATGACTTTCACTTGTGCAAGGACCGTCTATATTTCCTTATTATTAAAATAGAGTTGATTTGAAATTTAGGGTTAGTTTGGAAACCTAGAAAATGTTTTTTGAAAATGATTCATTTTTTTTTAAATATTTTAATTTTTTGGTGTTTAGCTGAATGTAAGAAAACTAGTTTTTTTTTTTTTTTAATGTTTGGTTGAAAGTTAAGAAAATACATTATTTATGTTTAGTTTATTTTTTGAAACTAAACATATTATTTTTTATAATAATAATAATAATAATAATATGTGGTGATGGTGGTGGTGTTAGTGGTGGTGGTACGGGAAGGTGTTGCAATGGTGGTGTTGGTAGTGGTGCTGTAGTAATGATGGTAGTGGTGGTGGTGTGTTGAAGTGTGGTGATGGTGGTGGTGATTGTAGCGTGGTGGCGGTGTGGGTGTGGTGGTGGTAGCGTTGCGGTGGCAATAATAATAATAATAATTTAGAAACTAACTTATAAATGAAGACATTGAAGAGAGAAATGAAAAATAAAGAATCCGAAAAAATGTCTTCCGACTAAAAAATTAGGAAGACATTTTCTGTCAAATTGGACCTTTTTTTCTGTTGACTAAAATAAATAGTTTCCTTTGACTTCCTTTTCCTTGATTATCCAAATACTAAAAAAATAAAAATAAAAAAAAACTTTTGGAAGTCATTTTTCGAGTTTACAAACTAACCCTCAGTATAAATCCAAATTAATTTGTTTTCCTTTATTATAAATTATAAATTATTTAAATTGCTCAGGTTATAATTTATCTTAATTGTTTCTATAATTGTATGTAGGAATTTTTGTTGTACGGAGAAATTAGTGATTCTTATTATCACTTGCTGATTATTATTTTTAATTAAAATATCTAATGATTTTTATTTATTAATTTTGAGATATTGTTTTCATGGGACTATAAAATAATCAAATAATATCTACATAATTAGTTGATTTTCAATTTATTAATATTAGCTCCATTCGAATTGTCTTCTATTATAAATTATATATTATTCATATTACTTACTTTTAAAATTTATTTCTTCTTCTTCTTTTTTTTTTTCTTTTTTTTTTCTTTTTTTTTTTTATGTAGGAGACTTGTTTTTAACAATAAAAAATTATCTATATAATTATATATTAAATTTTTTTTACTATCCATATCTAACTATTTGTAATTATTTTTAGATATTCTTTTTAATGAAACTAGCTAAAAACTAATTAGATAATATTTGCATAATTAGTTGATTTTTAATGTACTGCTATTAGGGCTATTCTATTTTTCATTTATTACAAATTATTAAAAAAACTACTTATTACTTCTATAACTTAGTTTATTTTCATGTAAAGTCTCTTTTTGTAATTATTTAAATAATCATCTATTATTTTTGTTCTCAAACTGAAAATCGAAGTCCCTAAAGAGAAAAAAAAATCATCTAAGCATTGCCAATTTTTTTTTTTAATGAATTTCTTTTAATAAATGTATAACATAAAAATCAATCAATAAATGATGTATCTACAAAAAGTTTCAAGATTTTTAATTTCAAGTGATTGATGAAGAACTATGCATATAGTAGTATAATATAGTGTAATTGTGTATGTGCGCGCGCTGTATTTTTGTTTTGAAAATGAATAATTAATATAGGATTTACAAAAACTGCATTATATTCTTTGTATACTTTGATTTACTGAGAAATCTACAGGATTACAATTACTATTCGAAAATGGCGCTATAGGTGAAACCTACTTAGATTACATTTTTCATAATTAATCGATTCAAACTAATAAATAGCTCACACGTCAAGTTGAACGTGAAACTTTATTGTTCTCGATTTCTAACTATCTAATCAATTTGGCAAATACTGCCCCATGCATTTTTTTTTGTACGCTATATGTTTGAAACTTCAACCTTCTTAATATAATTATAATATCTTGGCTTCACAATTTTTAATATTATGTATATAATTGTTCAAATGTCATTTTCTAATTAATTTTTTTAATGGAATGACAAAAGTACGGCCGCTTTGTCTTACATTGGACCGCCAATAAAGAGTGTTTTTGGAATACCAAATATTTAGCTTATAGTTTATTAATTAATTAATTCATTATATATATATATATATATATATATATATATATATATATATAGGATCGCGTTCAGGTGCGAACTGGCCGCCCAGGAGAGAACTGAGAACGAATCACAGCGCGCCACGTGTCCGGAATGTAGTTGCAACTAACGTTATAACTAGGTGCACTTCATGTTATAACTAGGTGCACCTAGGTGCATAAATGTTAACAAGGTAAATTACTTGCACCTGCAAGTGAAAATAGGTGCACACGTGCAAGTAAAATGTATTACAAGTGCAAGTAAATTATACAATGAGTATCAATACTAAGTGCACCTAATGTTATAACTAGGTGCACCTATTGCTATAACTAGGTGCACATAGGTTGCAACCAGGTGCATGAATGTTAACAAAGTAAATTACTTGCACAAGTGCAAGAAAAATGTATTGCAGATGCAAGTAAAATGTATTACAGGTGCAAGTGAATTGTACAGTGAGCATCAATACTAAGTGCACCTAATGTTATGTTATAACTAGGTGCAACCTATGTTATAACTAGGTGCAACCTATGTTATAACTAGATGCACCTAGGTTGCACCCAGGTGCATGAATATTAACAAGGTAAATTACTTGCATTTGTAAGTGAAAGTATTTGCGAAAATAGGTGCATGAATATTAATAAGGTAAATTACTTGCACTTGTAAGTGAAAATATGTGCGAAAATAGGTGTACTTGTAAGTGAAACTAGGTGCACTTGTAAGTGAAACTAGGTGCACCAAAGTTCCAGTTATTTACGAAAATGCCACCGCGTCATTTTTTTAAAATTGCATCTGATTCGTTGATCTGGACACGTGGACGACTGTGGATCGTTCTCATTTCCTACCTGGGCGAGAGTTCTCACGAGAGTGCACCCCTATATATATATATATATATAAGAAGTTAAATTTTTAATTAGTAAATCGGAGACACTACTCTTTTAATTAATTTTTAATTTTAAATCATTGTTAAAAATTAGTAGTATTTTCGCCCGTGCATTGCATGAAAAATGGATTTACTATAATATTTTAAAAATATTTAGATCGATACACAATTATATAAATTATAAAAACGAATATTATATAGTGCAATTGATGAAATGAGTTGGATCGATTACGTTTTATATATGATGATATCCTTGCTTGAATTCGAGCAAATAATTGTTAATTTCCATGTGATGCACGGATAAATTTTTTATTATATATTTAGATAATAAAACTAAATATGAAATTATAAACAATTCTAATATTTGAAAGTGGATAATTATTTGATTATAAGATTAGTACAAAAGCATCACTCAATTAATAATAACAAAATTATCAATTTATAAGATTATGAATTAATTCTATTACTATATTTTACAATATTAGGCAAATTTAATAGTATATGAGTGTTTTGAGCAAGAAGTAAAAATAGATAATTTTGTTTTTATTAATTAATAATATGGAATATAGATTTGATTTCTTTTTTGCTACGTATGGCAGCGTTTGCACTTTGATTTTCATGTAAAATTTAAATACTCCATATAAATTAACAAATGTAAACTCATTTAATTGGGTGTACGTGAGACTCAAATGAGTCAAATAATTTAAATATATAATATATTTTAAAAAATATATAATATTTTTATGGATCAAACAAATATTATATTACCATTAATACTTTTCAAGAAAAAAAAAATCATGACTAAGTACTTTTAACTTATTCAGTTTTATATGTCCGACATCTTTTCGTGTCACATCATGTCAATCTTATGATTATAAACATATTTTTTACCAAGTCCACCTTATGAATATAAATGAAAGACACTGTTGTAAATTTTAATAGATTACTTGATGGTAATGACTAATCCTAACCTATTAAAAGGGCTCAGTTGCCGAAAAGAAAAAAAATTGAATCCAAAGGTCAATTGGGAGTCTTTTTCAAATTTAAATGTTCAATTGTTGTGTTTGGCTTGCTTAGTCCCTATCCCTATAAAATTTTCATTTAACATTTGACACATAAATAAATGAATAATAACCTTGGTTTACAATTAACTTTATAACTAGCACAGATAGAGCAAAAACTATGTGCACTTAGGAGTCAATTATCCTAACTACAAAAATTTTACTAAATAAAAAAAAATGATGTGAAACCATTTCGATTTCATCTTCATCGTTCTAAATATTAGTCCTTATGTCCTATTCAATGTGTTGTGTTCAATTAATGAGGTTTAACTTAAATTATTTATACTTCAAATTTTGTGTGTTAGAATATAAGATTTATATATTTAAAAATTATATAAAAATACTATTAAGTATAAAAATTCAAACTATATGTGTGTGTACACACACACACAATATATATACCTTAGTTCAGGTGTGATTGCGCCTTAACGTACAATTAGTGCGGTCGCACCATTAGTTATACAAATATGCACCAATACTGTTACGAAACGCACAACAAAAAATGCACAAATACACCAAAATGCACCATTACGTATGCATCACCAAAACGCACCATTAGGTATGCATAAACGCACCACACAATATTCAGAAATGTACAGTACAATTAGGTGTGTGGAGATATGCTACATTTTTTGGGTGTGTTGTGCGTTTTGTGATGTATTTGTGTATTTCATTGTTAGGCATTTTCGTAACACTATTGGTGCTTTTGTTAACACTATTATTGCATTTTATAAGCGGCCGCACCGATCGCAAGTTAAGGCGCGACCACATTTGAGAAGTGTATATATATATGTATATATATATATGAATAATTAATTTGGTTCATGTATTACGAACAAGATGCAAGCACATAATTCACATAGGTACATAATTACGCGGTAATTTAATAACCTACTAATCTCCCATCATAGCATTTCTGTTGATAATGCTTGAATGCTTGTCCAATGATCAGGAGTCTCTTTGGGCTGCTATAGAGTTAACCTAAACAGTGAACAAGTTTTTCTCTCACTTACTTAGCACTTTAAAGGTTGTATGAATCATTAAATTGAACAGTGAGAGAACTAAAAAATCTTTATACCTACATCGCATCAATGTAAGCAACTAATTACTTAATATTAACTAAACACTCTAGTCTAGCCAAACCTAATAATTTGAACCATATAAAATACTTAATAATAAATAATAATAATATTATTATTATTATAACTTTAATAATAATAATATTAACTTAATTGGAAAAACGTTACTAGCTCAATAGTACAAGACAGAAAAGTAGAAAACAGGTAATTTTACGGCTGTCGAAACGGAAACTGCCACCAAAGAATGATGCATAGGACGTTAATTAGAGGCTCAATCATTGCAATTTCAACTTTTATCTCAGTGGCAGACAGCAGTGACTTCAGGTGGGGTCCCATGAATGGGCAAATTTATCAGAAAGTGGGATGTGATGGGAGATCAAAGGTCAAGATATTGACACGTGGCGGATAAAGTGATAAACTCTAGGTGTTGATGACTCGGATTCCTTGCCTTTTACTTCCAGAAGTGGCACTGTGGCAGGCACCCTGGTCTTGCCTTTTATTTCAACATTTGAACGAAAACATTTGCTCCTTATCCACAAAATGTACTAAATATACTGAAAATATAATACAAATTAAAAATAAAAGATTGATTACTTACAAGGAAAAATGTAATACTTTTTTTTTTGAGAACAAACATTTTATTCCTAATTAGTATTACAGTTTCCCGTATAACTATATAAGTATTATATCTTCATCCTGACCCAACCTGTCTCATTGACAAAGATCCGTGAGAAAGTCTCACACAAATTTTTTATAGTCATATAAAAATTCATTCCTATACTACTATTAGTGTCATGAAATATTCTAAAGCACATAAACTACAAATTAAAGTGAAAACTAAAATGTAAATTAATCCTTATATTGTACTCATTTTGTCTCACTTTATTTGTTATGCTTTTCTTTTTAATTCATCTCAAAATAAGATATACCTTTTAAGATTACTAGCTTTATACTTTTTTTTTTCTTTATAAAGAAAATATTTTATATTCCTTTTACTTTTGTTTTTAACACTCATGATTCTTTTCTAATTAGTATTTATTCGTTCCATATTTTTTTAATCTTTTTCCGCCCAAAGAACCAACACCCCATCGTTGGTGTTTAATTGTGTGACTACCCATTTGAAATGATAACAGACGTGTCATCACACTACATAGTAGTGGCTTATTATCTTTTTTACTTTTTTGTTGTTGTTTTTGTTTTTAGGTAGCTCTTATCTTTTTTACTTTTTTGTTGTTGTTTTTGTTTTTAGGTAGCTCTAAACTTTTCACTTTTTTGACGAAATTTTTTTTTGAAGGAATTCATAGTTTATTTATTTTCTTAAAAAATTGTGTCAAATTCAATTATCTCTTATAAAACGAGACCGATAAATATAAGTTTAGTCAATTTTGTTGTAAATTTTTTTTGTTATTATTTAGTGTTGACATCATTTTCTTTAATTTAGTGTTTTCATTATAAAATTTTCAATTATATCTCTCTATTTTTTTTCTTAAAAAAATGCAATCTTAAAGTATCAGTTACTAACATAAAAAAAAAAAAAACTCCCCAAGCCCTGTCCGACAGAACATCTTGGGAGAATATAAATTTTGATAATTTATCTGGACACAACGCACAAGGAGCCCCCCACAGTTTGAGAGGTTGTACACACACTGGGACTGGTGAGACTTGATCCCGGATTATTGTTTCCAAACTTCACCTATGTAACCAACTGAGCTACCCATGTTGGCCTGTTACTTTTAAAATTATCCGCAAGAACGATTGCATTCTTCAATGTGGATTAGGAAAACCATATATTTGATTTTTATAAAATCAAATCTTAATGGATTAGATATTGTTATAAATTGATGTATTTTGCAATAAATCAATTAACGTTGGAGTAAAAAAAATCAGATTGGGATATATATCATTATACATGTACGACTATGGTTCACTTTACACCTCACCAAAAAAAAAAAAAAAATTGTTCATCTTACAAGATGGACTATTGGCATAAGGTTCATTGGTGCATTATTGAAGTTCATTTTATGAGAATCCTTTTTTTTAAATTCTTTTCTTTTTTTGTGTGTATTGAATGTTCATTTTTCGGTATATTATTAAAAAAAATAATTTTTTAGTTAAAAATGAATATTTATATGTGATTTACACGTATGGTCGATAGTATAATTTACTGATGATGGAAGGGTGTGATTGCAAATCACGTTATAACCATAAAGGACAAGAATAATAAAAATAAAATATTAAACCGGATTAGATTAGTTATAACGATAATCACCCTATTTCCATTGTCATTTGTACGTTTCCACTCAGACAATATTGCATTATTGAGGGCATTACATGAGTTTCTAGAACAGAATCATTTCGGCAAAATACTTTAAACACCAAATTCCTAATTTAAAAAAAAAAAAAAAAAAAAAAAAAACATACGAAACCTAATCCTTATCCGCTTAACTACACTTACTAACGATGTTAAGATAAAGTCTAAAATTGTATGTGGGGTCCATACAATTTCAATCAAACAGCTGAACAAGAATCAAACGTCTATTGGGGTTTAAATTACTTTTTCTAAACTTAATCATGATGTGGGGACAGTTATATTAATTTAAAATTGTGTTATTCTAAATTTTTTTTTAGTACTAGCTACAGGGCCGTTCCAAAGAAAATTGGGGTCCTGTGCGAAAATTCAACCTGGACCTTTTTTTTTTTGTATAATTGTAAATATATAAAAGATATATTATATTGTATCAAAATATATAATAGTCTATAAAAAATTTGAATTTCTTCTTCTTCAGACATATTGAGATGTAAAATCATTCACTAATCCGTTGAGTGTTTCTTACAATATACTTGACCATAAGCAAGATTTTCAATAATTTCAACTTTAAAAAATTTCTTTATGCATAAACAACAGTAATGGAAATAATCAAGACTATTTGATATTGCAATTGCAGCATCAAAATACAAGAAATAAGATTGTTATTCACCTATCAAAAAAATTCCTAGCTAGGGTTAGATATTGAATTAATAATTTTAAAATTTTTGAATAAAATTAAATAATTAAAATATTTAACTTACATACTTTCATCCTTTTATCGTGAAGAATACAACAATTGAGGATGCCAAATCCACAAACAACGCACTTCAAATTAATGATTATTGAGACCGAATTCCTGCGTTGTGACTATAAATCTTGTGTTTATGCATTATAATAGGAATAAGAGTAATTTTTTATTCTTTATATATAATAATAATTTTACAATAGTCAAATAAGCCCGCTTCAATTCCTATAATTTATAGGACTATAACTCTATACGTAAATCAAGTCCTTAAGAATTAGGATTGTAAATTTTTTAGAATTTTAGTCCGTATTGATTTCTTTATACATAAGTTACACCAACACTAATATATAATACATAAATATATAATAATATTTTTTTTTTTAATAAAAGTGCCCCCAAAATTGGGGGCACAGTCACCACATATTGCATAACTATGCACTATACGTGTACATAGCTACATATATAATCTGCAATATTTGGGGCCCCCAAAATTTGGGGGCCCTGTGCGTAGGCCCTGGCCAGACATGGCCAGGGCCGGCACTGACTAGCTACTTACTTAATTACAATGTAGTATCCATTTTATACTTTCTCTATCTATTGCAATTTAAAGAGTCAACAGTACTCAAAGAGAATCAAAGAGGTGTCATCTGAGCACAAAGTATTTGGCGTGCTATTTCTAATCTAGTTAAGAAAGATCGCAATAATTGTAGATTTTTAAAAGATGGTTTTCAATTTTATAAATCAAGGATACTTTTGAAGATTTATGCCCAAAAAAAAAAAAAAAAAAAAAAACTTAAGGCACTTGAAGTACATATAGGTATAAACAATTAAGAGTTATTATAAAAAAAAATTCATGAGTTTCTAATTTTTTGTTTTCAATTAGTCCATATTGATCAGAAATATCCATTCGCACACAACAGGGATGTTAGTTGGTCAAACATTGGATAAAAAGTTTCAATCATTATGACTGTTTTTGTAGAAGAAATTAAAGAGATAATGAGGGTTAAATGAATCATCAAATTAACATTTTTTTTTCAAGTTTAAGACTTAATTAAACTGGAAAAAAAAAAGGTACAAATGACACTTTTTTTCTAATTACCTCCTAGTTGAAATTGAAAATTTGTGCGTCCCAATTGGCACTAATGAGCAACAAAAAATTAAAAAAAAAAAAAATCTTTCATTTAGTACGTGTCACATCCCATAAGATCCTAAGTGTGATTATTTTAAAAATTCAACAAAATTATTCATAAAAAAATAAAATTCAACAATAAATGGCTTATAGTCATCAATTAGTCAGCCATGGCGTTTCATCCAAATCTAATGGAAGAAGCTATATATATCAAAATCTCTGTCAAAATCTGGATAGAGACTTAGCTTCTTCATCTATATTTGAATGCCTTCATCCTAGCATCTCCATTAGTGAGTCATGTATGACAAAATTTTAATTTCTTGTTTTATCTTTTTAACTTTTATTTTACAATCATATTTGGATATCAAATCAACCCCTAATAATCACATATAGATGCCAACTCTGTAACTTTGAATAGGTTACTAATTGATAATTTAATTTGTTGGGATATTTTTTATTAAAAAAAATGAAAATTTTAATTTCTCAAAGAATAAAAACAATTCTATCCCTTAGCATGAGTCCAAAAAGCTTGGACTTGTGATACTACCACTTATGGATGGAAAGTGGATTTCACGCATTTTGGATTTTTGTTCGTATTGGGATAGAATTTTTATTTTTTATTTTTTTTCACATTCACTCATTATCTATTTTGAGCTTTGATGTACCAAATTAAACCTCTCACTTAGTGGATTCCGGTATGGCATATTTAAATTTTAAAAATAAATTTAACTTCAAACATCGGTTTTGTTTTAATAGAAAAGATGACATTGAAAGTCTTTTATTTAAAAAAAAAAAATTATGACATCGATTTAAACAAAAAAAAAAAAAAAAAAAAAAAAAAAAGATCGACGTTGTATATTTTTTAAATTAATACGCCCAAATCTATTACATGAAAAACTAATGTTAAATAGATAAACAAAAAATTTGATGTGGTATGTCTTTTTCCGGTTAGCGTCAATATACTCATTGTATATAATCTCATTAATCATTGTGCAATTCTGTAGATACTCTCAATTTCTACTCCCTGCTTTGATTGCTTAATTGATCATTATTTTTTATTTATTTATTTTTCCTCCAATAAAATTTTAATACTAGATAAAACTTTACAATTCAAGAAATACATCTACCATTTCTCTTAATGAATCTAAGTGTTAAATAAAAACAATGAGATCGTTTCTCCACTTCTCTAAATTCTAATCATTACAGGATGGTTATATAGATAAAGATGGAACATAATAGTCATATAGTGTTTAGTTTTAGTTTTGTTTTATTTTTATTATTTAATTTTTTTTTATGGGAAAATGGCAGTTTTTCCCCCTATGTTATGTGCATATAGCACTTTTGCCCCCTGTGTTATTAAAGTGGCTATTTTTCCCCTGAAATGTTAAATTGGCATTTTTACCCTTAAAAATAATTATTTCATTTATTTTTTCTTCTCTAACAAATTATTACTTATAGGTATGGATGGTCACAATTCGGTTCGAACATAACCAAATACTGTAGCAATCATACCGAAATAGTATGGATGGTTCTGGTTACGATTTAGAACCGAAAAAAAATAAAATTAAATAATTGTTGAACCGTGAACTGAAACTGAACCACGGTCATATACAGTGAAAAATGATCAAACACTTATTTTGATAAATCGGTACGGTTCGATTCCAATTTCGATTTTGAACCGCCAATCAAAACTTATTTAATATTTATTTTTTAATTTTATTTCTTATTTAAAAATAATCTAAATTCAACAATTATTTTATTTTATTTTTTCGGTTCTGAATCGTAACCGTTACCGTCCATACTATTTAAGTTCAATTGCTACAGTGTTCGATTAGGTTCGTATCGAAACGCGATCTTCCATACATATTAGTAATACTTGGTTGGAGAGTTAAAAATAATGAAATAATTATTTAAGGGTAAAAATGCCAATTTAACATTATAGGGGAAAAAACTACCACTTTTAAAATAATTGAGGGGGAAAAACTGCCACTTTAATAACACAGGGGGAAAAAGTGCTATATGCACATAACACAGGGGGAAAAAGTGCCATTTTCCCTTTTTTTAATTACTACTGACTTTGTTACAATTTTTTTTTTAGTACTACTGACTCTGTTACAATGTAGTATCTGCTCATAGCTACTTTCTCAACTTACTGAAACATAAAGAGTCAATATTTTTCTCTACTGAGACTCGAACCCATGAACTCCCATTTGTTTTTGTTTTTTGTTTTTTTTCTTTTATCATATACGCACTTTATACCGAAATAATTAACGAGAAGCATATAAGATTAGTTTGGTTGTAACATCATCGGAGACAAAAGCACTTGTTAATTTCATCGTTTTGTCAAGTCATGAATGACTAGGTTGAAGATTAAAGACATTTCATGTGAATTGGGCATTGAATCTAAAGTGGGAAAAAAATAAAGTTGCAACTAATGAGGTAAATGAAAATTCTGTAGCATTTATGTGATAGGTTGGCACCTTCAGGTATGCGGGACACAAAGGTTGAATTGTGAGATGAAGGATCACATCACCTTATTAGGATAAAATCAATGAAATCCTTTTGTTGTCCCACCTCAATCTCTATCTACTCTTGTCTCTGATGTGAAGAGATAATTTATAAGATGAGACATCAATCCCGGAAAAGAAGGGGGTTTTAAGTTTTAACCAAAAAGATCGATGAAAGTTTTAACCAAAAAAGATCGATGAAAGCTAAGCAATTGTTATATACAGCAGACAATGATTTATATAGTGCTATGTGGATCATGATCGTCAAATGAAATTGTAATAGAATAAAAATGATACTCCAGTATTGTTATAATGAAACTAATATGTGGAAAATGAAACTAAAAAACACAAATCGAGCTCATTCAACAATGTATACTGTAAACTAAAACTGTAGTATAATTAAAATGATACTACTGTAATATTGTTATAATGAAACTAGTGTGTGATCAGCTTTGTAAGTTATTGGAACATATAAAGTCTAGCTTACAGTCTCAATACTTAGGGTACGGTTCACGCGTCAATCGATCAGATCAGCTTTGCACTTGCTTTACTCAAGCTAAGGACGCCTTATTTTGATATTTTAATCTTCGTGATTTTTTTTGTTTTTTGTTTTGTTTTTCTTTGAGATGTCACTGTAGTAATGAAATAAGGAGTTAAGTTATCACGTTGATATATAACATATATACAATCATGGGGTCGATATGTACAATTGTACATTCGATGGATGCTAAAGTGTTGGTGGACGTCAATCCCTAATTTAATGTATTGCCTTAATTAATTCATGTATTGTCTGCATCCAAAATGCTGCTAATCAAATTAATTACTAGCTATATAACCTTTAATTTCTATATAAAAAGTAATAATAATTTTTTTCCTTTGTGCGATAGAGGGACCCAAAGGCCCTGAGAATTAGTAAATGTATGTGTCTAGTAGCCACGCCACTAGCGTCTCTTTTCACGAAGTCCTTTGCCCCATCTGGAGGACCCTTCAAGATTAGAGTCCCCCAGTCATTGCTTTGTCCCAGGTTGGCAAGGTTCAGGCAAAATGATTATAATAACAAAAAAAGATGAATAAGAAAAGGAGTTAATACTTGATTATATTGATTTTTCTCAATTTAGTCATAAACATCTTTTTGTACTTAATTAGATCTTGAATTTCGATGATTTCACCTAATTGAGTCATCGACGATTAGAATCAAGGACTAAATCGAGAAAAATCATTATAGTTTATTAAATTAGATAAAACCACTATAATTAAAAACTATAATTTATTAAATTATCATTATAGTTTATTAAATTAGATAAAACCACTATAATTAAAAACTAAATTGGTACTAATAGAAGGGGAATTACCTGATCTCTTATATTGGAGGTTGTGGTTGAGTAGTGAAGTTCACGTCTGACTCTGTTTTCAAATCTGAAACCTTTCATTTAAGAAATCACAATTATGTCACTCGATCACAAGGTTTTAGCGTGAAGTTCACGTCTTAATTGGCTTTGCTCTTGGTTTACGCAAGTCTTTATTAAGTTGTGGACACTTTCATATGTTAATAATATCTTCATCATTAATTTATTTATTTTTCTTATTTCCTTATGAGATGTCACTTGTAATGAACAGGCAATCGACTTGTCACATATAGTGATATAGGTGACATTTAATCATGGGCCAAGGTTACTCTACAATATAGTTAGATAATAAATGCTTGCAACTAAATTAGAACATTTAGATTCAGTTGGAGTTATTTGGCTAGGACCGTCTAATGGATTTTAATCCTTAAAACATAACTGGTCGAATTTAGGATGGTTGCTTGTTACTTATATTATGATAGAAATCATAATTATTATTATAGAAATTAAATTTTAATACCAATTTGAAATGAATAAATTGTTGTTTATAATAGATATTATAATATTTATATATGAAATTGTAATACTATTTAGGGTAAATAATTGTTGTTAATAATAAATATTATAATACTTACGACTCGACCCGCCTTACGAACAAGGATTCATGAGATGGTCTCACAGAAATTTTTCGGAAGAGTTGTCGGAAGATTACTTACGAGTAGTCAATTGTTCGGTCAAACCGAACAGTCAAGTCCGAATGGTAACTACTCGACTGAATAGTAAACAAAATTTTATTCCCCGGATAGTGGCTATGAGTTGGAAAAAATATACAAAAGTTTGGCATAATATAACTTGCACAAAACTCATTTTGAGATTAGATTTACACGCTCATGCGCACGAAAGAGAGCCTCTATGTTATACATTTAAACTTTTCTTCAAAAGGCTATTGTATATATAGTGGTGCAGACCCACTTCCCAAATCAATGTGGAACAAATACTTATTCAAAGCATTTCCACCTTGATTTTTCAACTCAAATGAGTATACTTTGACAATCAATTTCTCATTCACCCATTATTCGTTTTGAGCGTATAATATATCAATTTCTTCAACTCACTACGAAGAGTGCGAGTCCACTTTGACCCGACCCAAATCGAAAGTAGACTCAAACATATATTTGTACTACAAAATAGCCACTTTCTATGCCATTTTATATGCTGAAAATTCCAACAAATAATTCATATTTTTTGTTTTTATACTTATTGTATTTATTTTAGTGAAAAGTTGATAGTATATATGTACATTTAGTACACATCCACGATCCATCACATTTCAGGGAATCAAACTGCTAAACAAAAAATATGCTTATCATAATAGTTTTCTCGTTTTAAACTGGAAAACGACATATAACATACATCTTCGATTGATCACGAAGTAATAGTATTATTGTGTATGATTTCTGCAATTATTCATGTGCTGGGTTCCGACACGGGAATAAGGTTTTGACAAGACAAAATATGATTATCTTATCTGTTTTCTTGACAGCAATATATCTTTGGAGATATGTTGCATAATTATTGTCTACAAAAAATGCATTTATTTTTCATAGTTGTAGAGAAACCACCTGCTCCTCCTAGGATTTAAGAGTCGATCTTGTAACCTTATTAGCTTATTGTTACCAAATCAATTATTTAACCAATTTAACTTGAGTAAATAATAACATGCTGCTTGTTACCATGCATATATGTAATTGATGATATGAAGAATGTGTGCATTATTTCTTAATCAGCAACAAGTTCTTGTGTATATCATGGAACATGGTCCTAAATTGTGTATTTTTAGTATTGAAATTGTGAATTTCTAAAATTTAAGTTGTGTTTCTAAGTTTTGGAAATTTGTGAACACAATAAAGAGTCATCACAAATTGTAGCTACTTTCTCAACCTAATGAAGCACAAAGAGTCAACAGTTGACTCCACTGAGGCTTGAACCCACTCCCATTATCCGGGACACCAAGTGCCACTATACCACAAAGTCTTTGGCATAAATTGTGAATATTTAGTAAGTAAATTGTGTATCTTTGGATCCAAGTCCACCATTCAAGGTGGACCCGAGTCCACAGAATAATTTGCCGTAATTGATGATATGAAGTATGTGCATTATTTCTTAATTTGCAACAAGTTGGGTTCAATAATTTTTTACAAGAAATACCACCGCCGTGTGTAGTGTCAATTCTAACTCTGACATGCTTGAGATCATGTGATAGAGTAACACATGAAAACTTCTTTAATGGAAAAATGTTAAATTTTTGTCTATCAATTCTTCCCATGATTTAATCGTTTTAACTTTTAATAATTGTCAATTAAAAAAATCTTTTTTAATTGTTTTAGGACAAACGCACATGACTTAGATCAAGGAAATTGTCCTTGAATAGGCACAAAGCATCGTCTTATCTAGTTGTTACGATCCTAAGAGCATCCATACCAGAATTTTTTTCTAAGTTATTGAAACAGTGCTTATACATGTGGATGAGAAAAGAGAAGAGAGAATAAATTGATTCATCTGCAAAGTATGAATATTGGAAAGTAAAGGAGTAGCACAAATACCAAAGCCAAGCCCAACTCTCCTGTGTGGCGGTCACTGCACACGCTCGCTGAGCGCGTCAGGCGTGCCTGACATAAGACTTTTTAAATTTTTTTTAATAAATCAAATTTGTTTTTTTTCCTCCTCTTTCATTTTCTCTTTCCTAATCACACTTACAAAAACTTCTCAAAAACCGGAAAAAAAAAAAACTCAATTGATAAGGATGTTCTAAGTAGTACCATAATTGATAAAAAAAAATAAAATAAAATAAAAAACCTTTTAAGCAAGACGTATTGATTTTCATTTGGTCAAAGATACTCCTACCGTTATATTTGACAGAAAGAATTTGGTAAAATTATAAAAGATTATGATATATTAGGAATTTAATTGAAGGTTGCACAATAAGAACAACACAAAGTATAATATGTTATAGCAGACTATTACACCAACATTTTTTTTAGTTTCAGCTAGGGTCTAACATTATTGGCTCTTATAATAATTGTATATGTATGTATAGATAGAAATTACATACTCCCTTATTTAAAATCACATATGAACAGTAGGGACACAAGCAAGCTAGGAAAAATTACAAAAATATATAGTGTAAACAAAATATATATTTGACTATATACATGTTTCTACATCTTCACACACCATGTAAATAGTCTTTTTTTTAGTACATCTAAATATAGTCTATAATATAACCACACTGCACAAATATAAAATTTAATTAGGAAAAATCAAATATAATATTAAATGTAGGAGTGTGCCTAATAAGTACATGATATACTAACTCATACATTTAATTATATCTAGCTAATTATATTTTTAACAATCTTCACTGGCCACATATGTATGATATTTGCAAAGTATTAAACTTTATGAGTTCAAAAATTTGACATTACAAACATCTATAGGGCATATTTAGAAAATCTACCATTAGTCATATTAATATTGGATCAAAATGGTTTTCATTATATTCATCATAACTAAACTCATCAATGATTACAAAATATCAATATATACAACTAAATGACATAGATTACTCATGGCACGTATAAAAATAATAATATAAAGATAATCTATACATGTCAACTTTTAATCAATCTAATTTTATTGTACAAATTAAAGCATAACATAACACAAACTTTATTTCTTGTAAGAAAAAGTAACCAAATAAAGGAGTATGTATACACATAATTTCACATAGATTATAAGAAGCAGAATATTTATAAATTAAAACTCCAATAAACCAAAAATTTCTCATACTTTAAAACACTAATGTATGTGTGAGTAGTATATATGCTCAGGAAAGACTTTGGGTGGCCGGGAAGCCCTTTGTTAAAGGATCTACTATATCATGGAGTTTATACCCAGGCCAATACTTTAGGGAAATATGTGTACTCGATCTCTCCTTGGCTACTAGTTATTATATATATATATATATATATATATATATATATATAGTTAAATGTTGAAAGTACATGTATTATTTTACATTCATTACATTTGATTGGGCTTAGACTATAGATCCAAGGGGCATGGGAGCAATCATTATTGCATGGACCATAGTCCACACAGCTGTGTGGACCAAAAATAAAAAGTACATTATTTTTATACTGAAGATACATTATTTTTGTACTGTAGGTACATTATTTTAGGATACATTATTTTTGTACTGAAAATACATTATTTGATATATATTATCAAATAATGTACATACAGTACAAAAATAATGTACCTTCAGTACAAAGATAATGTACTTTTTATTTTTGGTCCACACAGCCATGGTCCATGCAATAATTTGGGAGGGGGCCACATTAGACATGGAAAGGTTTGAGGAAGAGCAATCACTATTGTGTGCACAAGCTATGTAAACCATATTTTGTATACTATATATAAAATATGTAATGTTAATATATTAAAAATGTACTTTGTATTTAAATTAAAGAAAGTGCATTATTTGAATATTAAAAATACATTATTTTGTATAGCAATTTGGTATAATGGTATTTGCTTCAATTCTCTATGTCATTATATTCTTCCTTTATGTCCATTGGGATTATACTATTGTATGGGCTATCGTGAACATGTTATTTACGACTCCATTCTGAAACGAATCAAAGTGTCGTGGGCTAATTTGTCTTCCCATTTTCACGTCATGGCCCATGTGTCCGCCGTATCAATGAAATGACTCTCTGAAATAAATCAAAGTATCCGTTAGTATGGCCAATCTTAGCTAGAAATGCAATTTATATCATAGACCGGTTCACATAGCATTATGAATCATGGATCAAAACAAAAAGGTACATATCAAATTTATAATCGTAAAGTACAAAATTTCATAACACAAAGCATAACATGTTATATATTTACTTACTTTTCAAATATGATTTAGGTACATAATTTGTGTTCATATAGGTACCGAATTTCATAACACAAGACATAAAAATTCATAACATAAGACACAATTACCAATTTGTTACAAGTACAAAATTCATACTCTTAAGGTACAGAATTTCATAACACAAAACACAAAAACTCACAACATAAGACACACATACACATGCACGATGGTCCACAGTGTATTGTGAACCCTAATCCGTGGTATAAGAATTGAGATAGAAATTAATGAATTGGTTTGATAAAATTGAAACATTTTGAGGGTGAGGTAAACAAATTTTTAACATTGATAATAAATCAGCAATTGTTATGCCGTGGACCCGGGTGCACCTTGCAAGGTGCACCCGGGTCCTTAAACGGCGTCGTTTAGACGCTGGGTGTAACGGTGCCAACAGCACCGTTACACCCACCCAATCAAAAATAAAACAGAGTATAAGTGTGAATCTATAGTTCTAAATGTGTGAATTTACAACTACGTATCTGTGAATGTATAGGTGTATAAGTGTGAATCTAAAACTCAAATACATGGTTACATAATCAATCTAAACATAAATCCTAAATTCGAAAAAAACAAACATAAATCTATACAATTCATCAAACATGAATCAAAACTTAAAACCTGCAATCGAAGATGAGCCATCAACGTGTAAACTTAGTTCATCTACTGCCTCTGCCATCACTGCAAAACAGATTATCAGGTATGAATCTGTAGTTCATAATATGTGAATCTGTAGTTCATAAGGTGGGAATCTAACACTATGTAACTGTGAATCTATAGTTGTATAAGTGTGAATCCAAACATGAATACCCATCACTGCAAAACAGAGTATCAGGTATGAATCTGTAGTTCATAATGTGTGAATCTGTAGTTCATAAGGTGTGAATCTATCACTATGTAACTGTGAATCTATAGTTGTATAAATGTGAATCCACTAACAGCACCGTTACACCCACCCGGGTGCACCTTGCAAGGTGCACCCGGGTCCACGGCATAAATTGCCATAAATCAGTCAGATAAACTAGAAACATATAAGTTTGAGGTCCGAATTGACTAGCCCAAAATTTTGTGGGCTAACCCAATAATCCAAGTCATTTAAGGTGTTTTTTTTTTTTCTTTTCTTTTTTTTTTTTTTTAAATACAAGTAGTGTGGAACAAAATATAAGGTGAATTTATATGTAAGTTCATCTTTAGTGTATATATATATATATATATATATATATATATATATATATAGAGAGAGAGAGAGAGAGAGAGAGAGTAATGATCAGGTGTGGCCGTGCGGTTCACACCACTAAATGTTAGAAATACACCACTCAATGTTAAGAAACACACCACACAAATATGCATTGTGGTGTATTTCTTAACATTGTGGTGTGTTTCATTGTGTTTCATTGTGGTGTGTTTCTTAACATTAAGTGGTGTATTTCGTAACATTGAGTGGTGTGTGACCGCACAGCCGCACGGGAGAGCATGGCCGCACCTGAAATTATATATATATATATATATATATATATATATATATATATATATATATATATATATATATATATATATATATATATATATATATATATATTAAAATACTCATGCTTCTTCATAAGGTATCTTTAGTATATATTTTTATTAAATTTTTAAATAAAATTTTAATAAATCTATTACAAAGTAAGGGTTCATGTGCAGGTACAGCTTCCTGTGCGGTTGGACGATTACGCACCTTAAGTACACAAACCACGCACCTTAAGTTAATAACACAAACCACATACCTAAAATTTTTAATGGTGCAATTTCTGTACACAAACTACACACCTTAAGTACACAAACCACGCACCTTAAGCGAAGAATACAAACCACACACCTAAAGTTTTTAAATGGTGCATCTTCAGCACACAAACTACGCACCTTAAGCACACAAATAAAGCACTTTAAGAACATAAACCACGCACCTAAAATTTTAAAATGACATACCTTAAATTTCAATACCGACGCACCTTAAGCATACAAATCACGCACATTAAAAAGGAAAACAACACACCTTAAGAAGAAAAATCACGCACCTAAAGCTTTAGTTGGCACACCTTAAGTTTTAACACTGATGCAACTTAAGCACACAAACCACACACCTTAAGAAATAAAACTACGCACCTCAAGACAAAAAACCATACAACCGCACAACTGCACTGGAGAACACCAACTGCACAGGAACTATATATATTCATTACTGTGTAGTTTTTAAAATCTAATTTTCTTGTTATTATTCCCAATTTAGATTGGCCCATCATGGACAAGGAGATAAGGTTGAATGCATGTCCCATTGCTCTTCTATATTTGTATTTTTGTAATTAATAAAACAAGAGGGGTATACCTCAGCTCAAGTTGATAACCTTGCTAAATGATATAAAGCAATGTATGCCAATATCAATTCATCAATAGTTTGAGCAAATGAGCAATGCAGAATATAGTGATGGAATGTCACTTTTGACAAGAATGAGGGTGCAAATGTGCAATAAAGCTATCAGAAAAAAAAAAAGTTTGTTTATTTAATTTCATTTTTAGTCCTATTAAATCTTTTCATCGTCAGAACAAAGAGTTAATAACAATATATTTTTCTTTACCATTTATAAAAAGCTTACAACTAAGTTAAGCATCATTTATTTAAAGTTACAAATTATTCAAATTTAGTATTACTCTCAAATTTAAGGGAGTTAGTGAACAAAGTTTTCAATGAACTACTTGTATTTGTATTCAATAAGCGTTCATTTATTAAAGTAAACGACTATAATTGAACAAGTTTTAGAGATGATTTAATAAACAAACGTCTGACTATTTGTATGCTTATTTGCTAAAAGTTTGTGAAAGCATTTGTTAGTGTTCATTTAATAACGTTCATGAACTGATTTGTTTAATGTTCGTTTAAATGTCCACGAACATGCTCGTTTCGTGTTCATTTAAGATGTTCACGAATAAATTTTAAAATATTATTTTAGTTTAGCCTAATTTGTTATACTCGCTATGTTATTTGTTTAGTTATTGTTAATGAACATATGCTATTTTTTGTTTACAAATAAATGATGATCATGAATATATACATTTGTTTGCTTGTTTAGTGTTTGTTAATGTTGACAACCATATTTGTTAGTGTTTGTTAATGTGATTGCGAACATTAACTAATGTGAACAACCTCTGTTTATTCGTGTTTGGTTCGTTAATAATAAGCTGTTGAATCAAGAATGCTTACTAAATAAAAATTAAATGTTTGATACGTTAATAATATATAAAACCTATATTATATCAAAAATTTCATTGTTGTAAAGAAAAATGGAAAACATAAAACAAGTTTATCGCAAAGTGGTAATTGAGTAGTCTCTTCCAGCCTATTGTTCATAAAATTCAATTCCCACCAAGTCCGAATCCAGAAACGACAGTCCACGCACTTTCAATCTCACAATTCTCAACCGTTAAACCATGAACACCAAACGCTCTCTCTACTCGGAGGAGCGATACCTGAGCAAAGTGGAGTTCCTTTTGAATTTTGATCCTCATCCGCAAACATCTGTCCCCCAATTCTGCAGAATCCTGGATATCGCAATTGGCTGGCTGCGCATTCCGTGCCGTGCTTGCCGAATCCTCTCCTTTCCGCGGGCATAGATTCTCGCTTTTCTCTATTTCCTGCTCTCTGTGGTTCACAATTGGCGATTGATTCCGTTTCTTGTGAATTTATCCTGTTTCATTACAGCTTTTCAACGTTTCCTTTTGTTATAAATACCGACCAGCCGCAGAAGGTGAACTCACGCTGCGATCGGGCTTTCTTTTGGAGCATAGGGCGCGGGTATGTATGTTGAATTTCTTCAAATTAATCGTTTTGTTTTCCCTGTTAAATGAACGTTTAGTTTAGTGATCAAGCTGATCACTGGCCAGAGGTGAGGCTTATTTGATTTTGAGTCACAATACCAAACTGCCTGTGTATTATCCAACCATTATGTTTGATTTGTTTAACTTAATGCATGCACTTTTTTTGTTTCTTCTTGGTCTATCTGTACGGAATACTATAATTTTTGGTTTTAGATGTGTTATGCTTTATTCATATTCATGTATTTTGATGGAATCATCGATTATGGATGACAATATTTATTGGATGCAGGATACAGTTCTCGTGCCTCACTTTGCTTAATACAGCGTCAAGGTTTTGTGAAATTGTGCTTGAGTGGATATGGGTTATCATACCAATGTATGCATCCTAATCCATTTTGTTTCTATTCATTGCTTCTTTCCTTTTCATCATCTAGACATTTAGAAACCAAAATATGGAGAATTGATGAGAAAACAAATTAAATGAGATCATTAAGCGGAAAAACAGAGTTAAAATAAAGTACAAACAAGTTTATCACTGATATATTTTATCAGTGGGCTTAGGGGATTTTTTCTTTCGTTATCTGATCTTAGATTCTTTGCTGTACAGGGATGGGATAATAACTCACAACAGAATGACCCATGTAAGTGCTCTGTTTTCATTCTTGGCATCTCCTTGTTATTGACCATGCTTTCATAAATGATACAAATAAATGCTACTAACTGAATTTTGTTCTGGCACATTTTCAGTGGTTGTGATACGCAATGGACAAGAGATCATCTTACAGGTGACTTGATTATGTTAAAATTTTTACTTTTCCTGTTACTTCAAAGAAAAAAAAAATCAATGTTTTTTATGCATATTGTGATGAGAGATCTTCGTAGTTGAGATAGGAAGCATGTTTCTATATCTATATTCATTAGGCAATTGCTGGACTTTGTTATTTGCTCGGTGATCTCAAGAGTCATGCAAATTTTAGGGAGCTGAATGCTGGCTCAATTTATTTGGTGTAGAGTAACTACTAAGAAATTATAAAATGATAAAGTTAGAAGCCAAGTGCCTCTCTTGCTGAAGAACAGATCCTTTGTAAATTTAATAGTAATGATGACAACAAGAAGTGATGGTTTATATGCAGGCTTTCAATTGGGAATCGCACAAGCATGATTGGTGGAGGAACTTGGAGAGAAAAGTTCCTGATATTTCTAAATCTGGATTTACAAGTGCATGGTTGCCTCCGGCTTCTCATTCATTTTCACCTGAAGGTTAAAGCCGAAAATACTTTTCGTGAAGTTGAACCAATATTTTGCTTCCCTTTCTACTGCTATACAGGAAATGTTTATCTTCTCTTTCATGACAGGTTACCTTCCACAAAATCTCTATAATCTCAATTCTTCATATGGTTCTGAACACCTCTTAAAGGCTCTACTCAATAAGATGAAGCAGTACAAAGTTAGACCAATGGCTGATATAGTCATAAATCATCGTGTTGGGACTACTCAAGGACATGGTGGGAGGTATAACCGATATGACGGAATTCCATTGTCTTGGGATGAGCGTGCTGTTACATGTTGTAGTGGTGGACTGGTAAGAATATTATAGTAGCCAATTTGTTGATCACTTCAAGAGATTACTTTATAGATTTGTACAATTTGTTTACTCAAGGTCTTAAAGCTAAACTCTAGGAGAAATCTACCAGATGATATATAATATTTGAAATGTTAGAAATACCAAATGCTTTTATTGTATCTAAATTAAATTAAAGCATTTTTCTCTTTGCTTTATCCATCTAATTGTGCCTTTCAGGGCAACAGAAGCACTGGAGACAATTTTCATGGTGTTCCAAATATTGATCATACTCAAGGCTTTGTTCGAAAGGACATTATTGACTGGTTACGATGGCTAAGATACACTGTTGGGTTCCAAGATTTTCGTTTTGATTTTGCCAAAGGGTAGAGAATATGTGGAGCTTTTAATTCTTTTTCACTCTTCCATCTTCCTCTCATTCAATTTATTCTTATTGCTAATCTTTTGTTGCATGCATATATAGGTACTCCACGAAGTATGTGAAGGAATATATAGAGGGAGCAAAGCCAATATTTTCTATTGGTGAATATTGGGATACATGCAATTATAGAGGCACCTATTTGGATTACAACCAAGGCACTGTGCTTTCTACTAAAGTTTTCCTGTCTTTATATTTCTGTGTGACTTTCTCCTTATATTTAAACTTTTTTTCCTTTTAAATCTCATGCAGATAGTCACAGACAAAGGATCATTAACTGGATTGATGGAACTGGGCAACTTTCAGCTGCATTTGATTTCACAACTAAAGCAATCCTACAGGTTTTCTTTTTTCACTTTAAATGTTTATGCCCTCTTTTAAATGACCTTCAGACACTAGGTTGTTTATCAATGTGAATCCTCTTCTACTAAGATTATATGCTTAGGAACTATCTATATCGAATATCTTAAGGTATTTGTATCTCTATCAAAATTGAATTGCCTGCAAGTTTAGTTTCTTATTTCTCATCTGAAGCTCTATGTAGGGCATTTTATGCAACTAAATTAGGTGGATTAATAAATGAATTGACCTACAATCTATTTAGGAAGCCGTGAAAGGAGAATTCTGGCGTTTGAGAGACGCTCAAGGGAAGCCTCCAGGAGTCATGGGATGGTGGCCTTCAAGGGCCGTCACTTTTATTGATAACCATGACACGGGATCCACTCAGGTGACCTTTTATTGTTTTCTAAATGTCTTTTTTAGTTGTGTATTGCATCTTTTGGAATGGTGTTATGTCTTTAAAGCATAAGTAATCTGCTCTCTCTCTCTCTCTCTCTGATATGACTAGCTATTTCTGTACAAACAGTGCCCGTTTTCCTTCAATTATTTTGCTAACTAAAGAAGTACTGCTCTGTGCAGGCTCACTGGCCTTTTCCTTCCAGTCATGTTATGGAGGTATAAAGAAATATTTTCAATCAACTGTCTTTTGAGGCTTTATAAGTTTTATTTTGTTTTTGGCAATAGATTAATGTCTCTTATGTTTGTTCTCTAATGCTTGTCAACTCCAGGGCTATGCCTACATTCTGACTCATCCAGGGACTCCAGCAGTATTTTACGATCATTTCTATGACTGGGGAAATTCACTTCATGACCAAATCGTTAGGCTGGTATGTTAATTAAGCATGGCCTTATTCAATTCAATAATCTCTACATAAGCAGTTTGTGTTTTTTTCTTCTATTTAGCAATCATAAACAAAGTTGAGTATTTGTTTAACTCCCAGATTGCATTTATAGATTGATATCCGGTGCAATCAAGGCATAAACAGCCGATCGTCTATAAGAATTCTCGAGGCTCAGCCAAATGTATATGCAGCAATAATTGGAGAAAAGATTTGCATGAAGATCGGTGATGGGTCGTGGTGCCCGGCTGGGGCAGAGTGGAGACTTGCAACTAGTGGCCACCGCTATGCAATCTGGCAGAAGTAACAATCTCTTGGCGGTAATGAGCATCCATCTTGTGAAAGATTGGGGTAATTTGTCATTAGTTATAACTATTAGTTAGAGATCGAGGAGTATACTTATAAGATTTCTTGAATAAGACTTTCAATTTCAGTTGTAATAATGGCTGTAATATTTTGTTATAATTCTCTTGAGTAAGACAATAAAATGGCCATTCGAGAGTTAGTTGAATATTCAGTTATTGGAATGGATCTTGAGTTTGCAATGACTTGTTTTATGTCGGTTGATTGGAATTGTGGTTTGGATGATATTATTTTCAGTTTATCTATTTGATGTCTTCATATTTTGCCTACATGCTTTAGATGATTTGGAAAACTAGGAATAATGCAGTCTTTAATGGTGACAAATGACAATGACGGACTGATAATAATATGACAATTTTGAAAGGTGGACAAAACTAAGAAAAGATACTTTAAGGTATGCATTTGGCCTCAGAAATGTATGTCCCAAATGGGTTTATTATTTTTATTTTTTTCCAAACGTTAACCACATATGCATGTGAGGCCTAAGAGAGAGTTTAAGGTTCAGCCTGAGGAGTAGTGGTTTTACTAAACTCTTGGTTGAGATGGACTCGGTGGCGGTGCTGACAATTATGGACAGCCACGATGAAAGTGATGATGATGGTGTGGTGACTGGTGACGCTCATGAAAGATTGCAAACACTTGATCAAGGGCTTTAATTTGTTTCTATCCGGTTTTCTCACATCGCTAGACAATGGAATAGATGTGCGGATCACCCTTCGAACATGGCACAAGGGATGGGCTTGGGTACCACCCTTCTGGAGTATGCTCTGGATGGTGTTAAAAAATTTCCTTTTAGTGAATGCTAATGGAGTTTGGACGCCAAGAGTTAGATAAGGCGGTGCTATCGTCGCTGCAGAAGCACCAAAAAAAAAAAAAAAAAACTAGTCATGGTAGAAGGATATCTACAGATAAAAATAGAAAAGAATTTGTCATACTAGCACTTTACAACACATTTGGTTAACAATATAATTTTTGGAGGAATGCAAATCTTATTGGCTATTTCATAACGAATGGAATAGGGAATAAATAGAATATAAATTTTATTACATTATTTGATTCGCCAAAAAAAAAAAAAAAGACTAGCTTTAGAAATTGTATTCAGTATATGGTTAATTTAAAAAATAAAATTGACCTTTAAAAAAAGAATAGAATTGAAATACCCTATATATGACTTATTTACCCATCTTTGTCTCCCCCCTCCCCCGCCGCCCTTGAACAACATGATTTATCAAATATTAAAATAAGCCTATTCTTAAAAATGATATTTATTCCTAACAAATTTTGTAAATCAAATGTGATATTAGTGCTCCAATATTGTTTATATATTTTATTAAAACTATTTTGTAGTAATAATAGTTATTTACTAACAATTTCGTTTTCCTTGTTGAAGCAGCAAACAGTTAAGGAAATAAGTTAATATTCTTGTTGATGTCAATTTGTCATCAAGAAATTGAGTGCGTTTAGATTATTATCTCAAGAATATTATAAGTATATTTAGAAGGAAATAAGTCAATATTGTTGTTGTTGTCAATTTGTCATCAAGAAATTGAGTGCATTTAGATTATTATCTCAAGAATATTATAAGTATATTTAGATTTTCATATGTAATCAAATTAGTTACGCGTCATTATTTATGTTGGATTAATGTGACACGTACAGGCGTGCATACTTCAGCTAACCGACGAAATCGAAAAAAAAAAATTGTTAATTATTTTTTAACCGAAAAACTTCAGTTCGATTAATGGTTAAAGAATTTGTAAAATTTTGGTAAACGGTTAATTCGGTTTGAAATTATCGATTAACCGAATTAAGCGAATAGTTAATCGAAATTTTAAATATATATATATAAATAATTAAATACATATGGATGTTTGGACTTTATAATTTGTGCTTTTATGTTTGTAGTGTTGTTATGATATTGTGCTTGTATATTTTCTTATTGATTTATTATTATAGGTATTATTTTAATTGAATTTGTTATTAAAAAAAAAAAATCGGTTCGGTTAAACCTTTAAAAACTTCGGTTAACAGATTGCACACCCCTAGTGACACGATACTTTGACTAAAATGAGTATATTTCATTTTTTATCCTAAATTTATATGTGACAGTCCATTTTAGTGCATTTCATTTTTGTTCTAGTATTATTGTGGTATGATCACTTTTGGTCCTCCGTCAACAAAATCGTTCAAATCTTGTTAAACACAAGGACATTTCAATATTTTTTTTTATATACAAAGTGGATTGACCAGCTTTTTTTTTTTGAAAAAGATCATAATTGAAGACCTAAATGTCCTTGTATTTTACGAAATTTAAATGATTTTGTTGATGAATGACAAAAATGGTCATACCACAATAATATTAGGACTAAAGGAATTGAAGATGTTTTGAAAAAAAGGACTAAAAGTGGATAATCACTTATAAATTTAGGGCCAAAAAATGAAATTAACTCCTATAAAATTAATAAATTGAGACATTTGAAATCAATTCATATTGGGAAAAGGGTCAAATAAACCCCTTAACAATACCTGAAAAGTCAATTAGACCCCTGAACATTTAAAAAGTACAATTAGATCCTTTAACACATAAAATTGAGGCAAAAGAAAGCCAAAATGCCGGTAAATGACCTGCAATTGCAGGTCATTTAGGGTTCAGGGGAAAATCCGGCGGCGGAAGGCAACCGAAAGGTAGCCTTCCTCTGGGGGAAGGTGACAACTAGTCGCCTTCCCAGGAGGAAGGCGACTGGTCGCCTTCCACCATGGAACGCGACCAGATCTGGTCGCCTTCCATGGTGGAAGCCAACCAGTCGCCGGGGGATGGCGACACTGTCGCCTTCCATGGTGGAAGGTGACCACTGGTCGCCTTTCACCAGAGGAAGGCGACCTTCTGGTCACCTTCCATGGCGGAAGGCGACCTTTTGGTTGCCTCCTGCCGGATTCCGGCGACGGTGTCGGTCGCCGGATTTTCCTCTGAACCTTAAATGACCTGCAATTGCTTTACCGGTATTTGCGCTTTTTTGCCTCAATTTTATGTGTTAAAGGGACTAATTGCACTTTTTAAATGTTTAGGTGGCTAATTGACTTTTCAGGTATTGTTTAGGGGTTTATTTGACGCTTTTCCCATACATATTAAGATTTGAAAAGTATTTTATAATTCATTGAAAAATTTCACTTCGTGTTTACATGATCCATACAAAAGTTATTCTTCATCTTCAAACTAACTAAACACTGTCAACTTCTTGGATCTCTTCCGAGTGGGTAGCACTCTTAACCACATAGGTGTTAGGTAGGTGGACATTAACCATTAGCCACATCCTTCCATGAGTTGATAGGTAGGTGGACATTAATCGTTTAGCTACGTAAGTCACAACGGCATGTCTCAAATCGAGCAAAGGTTAAACTTGGCCAACTCGGTCGACGCCCAATAATCCCCTCCTAGTACCTGTCGCATCTTTTGAACACCAAGCTCAGTTGCGCAGCATGGCTGACTTGGTCTTTAGCCTACGCGCCATCATCCTCTCCGGATCATCCATCTCCTAGGATTGGACTTGGCCCGACCTACACTCACATCCCGCCCATCCAAGACTGGACTCGACTTTCGCCTCGCCATCAATTCGAACCCAGGACCTTGGCTTTAATACCAATTGTTATTTTGGTTTTTAATTAATGGGATAAACTACAAATAAGTCATCCTACTATTTGGGAACAAGCAATTAAGTCATCAAGCCCGAATAACCCCAAATAAGCCACTGAACTCAGAATAACAAAGTAATTAAGCCACTGAAACCGGAAAAAGGAACAATCAGCCCATTTTTAACAGGTAATTTGAATTTTTCAATCACCGACATTTTCCGACGACGACCAAGTCGCCGCCGGTCGCCATCTCCAGCGAGGCTGACCAGATCTGGTCGCCTTCCCCAACGAGAAGGCGACCGGCAGTGACTTGGTCGTCGCCCGGTCGTCGGAAAATGTCGCGGGTGACTGGAAAATTCAAATTACCTATTAAAAATGAGTTAATTGTTCTTTTTTCGGTTCCAGTAGCTTAATTATTTTGTTATTTCGAGTTTAGTGGCTTATTTGGAGGTTATTCGAGTCGCTTGTTTCCAAATAATTAATTGGCTAGCTTCTTGTCTTTTACTGTGAAGCAACATATTAGGATAGCCTTATGCTCCTCTTAGTGGATCAAAGAAATACATGCGTATACTCTTTAATGTATGTTTGATAATGATGGATAGACATTGCAAGTTGCGCTTAATTTTTCTTATAAATCAAGAGGTTATGTCAATATTTTGAGTAGCAGCCTAAGCCATGGACTTCCTTTCTCCCCTCTCCAATAATATTACAACATCAACATCTACTATAGCCTGCACTTTTGTCGTCTTCCTCTTCTTTCTATGCAAGACGTTACTATCAAACCACAAACATAATGAAAAATTGGCACCAGAGCCCGCCGGTGCCTGGCCCATAATCGGCCATCTCCACCTCCTCGCCGGCGGCCAGAAGCCTCCTCACTTGATCTTGGCCTCCCTAGCGGACAAATACGGCCCTCTATTCCGACTGAGACTGGGCGCGCAACAGGTGGTGGTGGTGAGCGACGCGAAAACCGCCCAAGAATGCTTCACAGTGAAAGACAAGAAGCTAGCCACTCGGCCCAGAGCTCTAGCCTCCGAGATCATGGGCTACAGCTACACCATGCTCGGGCTCGCACCTTACGGGGCCTACTGGCGGGAGATGCGAAAGATCGTCGTGCTCGAGCTGCTGTCCAACCGCAGAACCGAGCTGCTAAGACCGCTGAGAAGGTCTGTTAGATTAATTATATCACATGGAATCATAATATGCCATAATAAGGATCGTACTAACTTCTAGTCATATCAAACACATAATATTATCATATAACTTATGCTGATGTTATAGTAATAATAGGAAAACGTTGCAGGTCCCACATCGGAAGATCCATGAAGCGTACCTTCGACCACTGGTCGGCCAACAAGGACGCCGTTTCCGGCGCGGTGACGGCGGAGATGCGGCAGTGGTTCGGCAGCCTGGTGATGGACATGTCGGTTTCCATGTTGTTCGGAGAGGACGAGGTTGGGGATGAGGGCAAGTTTCAGAGGGCCAGCCGGAGATTGTTTGAGCTGTTTGGGGAGCCGGTGGTGGGGGATTTTATCCCGTGGCTAAGATGGTTGGATATAGGCGGACACGAGAAGGCTATGAGGCAGACTGCCATGGAAATTGACAGCTTTGCTGAGAGGTGGATGGAGGAGCATAAAAGAAAAAGGAAGGATAAATCTAATAAGGAAGAAGGAGATTTCATGGACACCATGTTGTCACTATTTGAGACTGCATCATCTCATCAAAGTCTTCCTGCTGGATATGATACTGATCAGATTATCAAATCCACTTGCTTGGTATGTATAAACCCTTTTCACATTTCCTTTTTTTTATCTCACTCCAATTTTACTTGTCTTTTTTTATGAGTAATAATTTATGAGTAGTGAACTACCATTTACTGTGATGGATGGTATCTCGATTACCATTTCAAATGTGTAGTGATAGGTTTGAACCATAGGTTCAAACCCCCATGGTAGGACTTAGATTAGATTATTTGAGCTGAAAAAGTTTGACAAAGTATAGAACATAGAGTAATGCTAGGTATCCCTCCTAAAAACTTCTTTCTCAATTTCCCCTCTTGATATAGCAGCATCCTGACACCCAATGAATATAGTAGAGAAATTTAAGATGAGTAACTACCATTTTCCATTATTTATACGGACTTAGATAGTCTATATAACTAATCAGTTTAAACTAAGAAACTTAATAATAAAACCACATAGAGTCAAAACTTAAAATCTTTGTCACTATGAAACTAATTGTGACTAATTTAATTGATTAGAGTTGGCATGCTAATTTAAATACTAATAAAGTATTTTATTGAGATGGAAATTAAAATGCTCTTACCCCTCATAATTTTTCTTCTCTTAAATCTTTCCTGACATTATTTATTATAATTGGGTGCCATGAATTGGTATAGCCAATCAATTTTTAATTAAAAGATAATTAAGGTAACCAATCAAACAATAATATCTTATCAAGAAGAAAAATTATGAAGGGAAACATTTTTTAAAGGAAAAATAGCATTACTCTATTGAGAATTTGAGATAGCCCAATGTGATTTTTTTAAAAAAAAAAAAGAAAAAGGAAAAATAGCATTAGTCTATTGAGATTGCCCAATGTCATAATAATGCTTCAACATCACCACAAACTTTATTGAAAGGAACCACTACTTTTTAATAATATAGCTTTCTAAACATTTTCATGTTGACTTTTATGTTAGAAATTGCACGTATACCACGTACGACTTATGCATTTTATAAATACGGAGTAATATTCATTCGATCTCATAAAATTAGTTTAGTTATGTTGTTCATGTGAATCACGTGAACCAGGTTAACTAATTGTAATTTAATGAATAACTTTTATATTAAACTTTTATTTTTTATAAAATAAAAATAGAAAATAAAAATAAAATATATGTACCTTTTTTAATACCACTAACTCTATTAGTCTATTATAATGCAGTATTTGTTCATAATTATTTTCCTATTTTCTCAACCTATTGATCTATTGAGGCACCCACAACCTCCCAACCTAACATATTGAAGCACAAAGAGTCAATATTGACTCAATTCAGACTTGAACTCACAATCAACCTCCCATATAAAGGAGTAACTTGGTGTCACTGAGCCACAAGGTCCTTGCCAAATAAAACATACATTTAGTTGTACTTTAAAATAATAAGCACTAAAAAATAAGAAATAGGAAAGAAAATAGTGTCATTGTTTTTTCTATTGAAAAAAAAAAAAACAAAAAAAAAAAAGGTTGTGGTTTATGTATTCCAATGTGTTGCATGTTCTAATTAGCAATGCGTCTTTCAGGCCATGTTGCTAGCAGCAACCGACACAACTAGTGTAACATTGACATGGGCTCTCTCTTTAGTACTAAATAATTACAAGGTATTGGAGAGGATTCAAGGCGAATTAGACACTCATGTTGGGAAAAAAAGATGTGTTGAGGAATCTGACCTGAAAAATTTGATTTACTTGCAAGCTGTGATTAAAGAAACAATGCGTTTATATTCGGCAGTTCCACTCTCTGTACCTCACGAAGCTATGGAAGATTGCATCATTGACAACTACCACATTCAAAAGGGGACCCGTCTAATAACAAACTTTGTGAAGATCCATCGCGATCCAAAGGTGTGGGCAAAACCTGATGAATTTATACCTGAGAGATTTTTAACTAATCACAAAGATGTCGATGTCCGGGGCAATAATTTTGAGCTGATTCCATTTGGTAGCGGACGAAGAATGTGTCCTGGGATATCTTTGGCCTTAGAAATTGTTCAATTGACATTGGCTACCGTAGTTCATGGCTTTGATATGAGAAGGCTATCAAATGAACCAATCGATTTGACTGAAAGTTGTGGATTGACTAATTTCAAAGCCACTCCACTTCAAGCCCTACTTGTACCTCGCCTAGAGTCAAATTTATATGGTTGAACAAAAACTTTTGTCCTTTTATGGATGTATCTATCACATCGTTAGTGTGTAATATAAATCAAATTTATATCGTTGAATAAAAACTTTTTAGTCCTTTTATGGACGTATCTATCACATCGTTAGTGTGTATATAAATCTAATTTTATTTTATATGTTAATGTCATATGGAGTCTTCCGAGTATAGTGATTTTGAGACTTTTAGTCCTAAACTTTCAATTGATCAGTTTTGGTCCTTCGACTTTTAAATTGTTACTAATCGTGGTCCAAGTTAACCACCCTTGGTCCTTCAACTTTCAAAATATAACCAGTCACGGCAGGTTAAAATTGATATTTGAAGGATCATTTATGGTTAACTTGGACTATGGAGGATAACAATTTGAAAATTAAAGGATCACAGATATCAATTTGAAAGTTTAGAATTAAACGTGATGACAAACCATTATACTCGGAAGATCATAGATGGTATTAACTCACTATGTGTGTCATTAGGAATTTAATTTATTCATCTTAATTTCGGGTGATTGAAGAATATGTTAATATAAGTGTTTGGTAATAAATTAATTTGGTGTGATTGGTTTTAATTTATATAAATATGATGGAACTAAACAAAAATTTCTAATCTAATCTAAAAAATTAATAATAGTAAATGGAGGTTAAGCTAAAAAAAAAATACTCCGTAATATAATAATAATAATAATAATAATAATAATAATAATAAGAAGGTAGGTACCATTTATTTATGTCTATTTATTCATTACTTTTTTGATGCATTATACCTTAAAAGTTGTACTATGCAATTTTTTTGACAAAAATATGCATACCATTATTACTTTTATGTTACATTTTTCATTACTGTTACTATGCACATACATCGATCATATATTTTCTTATATTTTTCAATAATAATAATATATGTAGACATTATATTAGAGTAATATAATAATAGATCATGGTATTGATATATATAAAGTACATTTTTAATACACTCAAAGTTAATTTTTTGATGATATATTATTTGAGTAATAAATCTACATTGTTTAGTATGTTACTACGTGCCAAATAAAATTTTAGTACACAAATAATTTACTTTTAATATATTAAAAATGAACATTTATTCATGATTAAGAGTTAATTTGTCAGCCATCAATAATATATATTTATGAAGTAAAAGTCTATTATACGTATGTCAAACGTGAAATAATAGATATGACATGGAAAGGATTATATAGTTTATATTATTTTTAGATGTTAAGCTTATATATAGTTTATAATAGTTGACGGGTTTTAGGTCAACTTAGAGTGCTCGTGGTCAACACCTGGAAAAATTAAGTGCAACAAAGATACACAAATGAGCAGCTAAGAACTCAATAAGAACAAATAATATATTTATCTGCACAAATCAGATCATTGTTTGGTCAACTATTATACCACTATCCACCTTGTGAGGTGGATTAGTGACATAAAATTTATTTTTAATATATTAAATATTTATTTTTTAAGTACTGAAAGTTTATTATTTTTATAATATCAAATAATAAAATTTTAGTATACAAAAAATATACATCCAATATATTAAAAATTAATATTTATCTATTATTGACATTGTAATGTGGACATGTCCATAGTATAATTTGTCAGTTGTTATGTCATGGATACAGGTCCATCTTGTAAGGTGCACCTGGGTTCATGATCACAATTTTAGAACTCTATATTCATAATTTTATAATTCTATATTCACAATTTTATAACTCTATATATAACACAATTTTTGAATCTATATAACAAAATTGTGAATATTAAGTAATGTAATTTTGTATATTGAGATCTAAAATTGTGAATATAGAATTCTAAAATTGTGAACATAGAATTCTAAAATTACAAATATAATAAACTTCTAAAATTGTGACCATGGACCCGGGTCCATAGCATAACTTGTTTGGTTGGATCCTTCTTGAGCCATAATTATCTTTCTTTGGATTGGGCCAGCCCAATTTCCTTTATTCCTTAACGTTGTAGTCGGAGGCAAATTATGCTGTGGACCTGCAAGGTGGACCTGGGTCCAAAACTACGCCGTTTTTGTCTCTTTTTTTTTAAAAAAAAAATTAGTAAACATATTGCTGAATATAGAGTTATCCAAAAATGTGTGAATGTAGAGTATATGAATCGTGAATGTACAGTTATGATTGTGTGAATGTAGAGTTGCCCAGAAATGTGTGAATGTGAAGGTTTCAAATTGTGAATATAGAGTATAGAAATCGTGAATGTAGAGTTATGCATGTGTGAATCTGTAATAGAGTTAAGAAGTTCTAGCAACTTGTAGCCCTGTAATGTGTGAATGTGAAGTTTTCAAGTTGTGAATATGGAGTATAGGACCTGTGAATATAGAGTTTTGAATGTGTGAATGCATAACAGTTGTAGTTACTAAACATATAATCTTGTAATGTGTGAATGTGGAGTTTACAAAGTGTGAATGTAGAGTACGTATCATATACTCATGTAATGTGTGAATGTAGAGTTTACAAAGTGAGAATGTAGAGTATAGTGTATGTGAATGTTGAGTTTACAAAGTGTGAATGTAGAGTATAGTGTATGTGAATGTTGAGTTTACAAAGTGTGAATGTAGAGTATAGTGTATGTGAATGTACACCCAGGTCCACGGCATAACAATCGGTAGTCGGATGGTTAATATTCCAATTGAAATATTCTAGTTTATTAATTTATTAATCATGCAAGTCTAATTGTTTTATACATCTTTCAATCATTGCAAAATATACTCATAACATTACCACCAAAAACAAAAACAAAAAAACAAAAAAAAAACAAAAAAAAAAAAAAACAAAACAAAACAAAAACAAAGAACAAATAATCATTATAACTCAAGTTTGTGAACGACGAATGTTCGCTTTGTGATTTGGTCATTTCAGCGTAACTCAAGTTTGATTGTGTAAAAAGAAAGGGTAGAACGGGTACAAACTAAGAACACATGATTATTAACCGCATGTGAAAGTTAAACTCATTTCAGGTGATGATCAAGTAGCACTTAACTAGCCTGCATGATCAACACTCTACTTCTCGAAACACTCCCAAGTTGAATGGTGAAACCGATGTTTACTTAAAAACCATCTTCCTAGCCAGAGTATTCAAGAATAGTGACTCTTCTATGCTGCTAACAACGGGTAGAATCTAGGAATGCATGCTTTTCGTAGCATTTCCCACACATGGTGCCAATGATAGTTTTATGGGGACCGAGTCCACCATAAACCAGGTATAGGGGCACAGAATGGAATAAGAAGAAAGCAACTTTATTACCAAGACTCTAGGCCCAAACTAGTACGTACAAAGCTCGAGATATTGGCCCAAAACGGCAGCCCAAAGAATACATAAATAATAAATACTATAGTCCTAAGGAATTGAATAGGGCCTAAAATGACGGCCCGATAATAAATAACACAAGCTAAAGGACTAACAAATAAAACAAAACTAAATATAAAACAAGGTAAAGGACTAACAAATAAAACAAAACTAATTATAACACAAGCTAAAGGACTAACAAATAAAACAAAACTAAATATAACCACAAGCTAAATGACTAACAAATAAAACAAAATTAAATATAACACAAGCTAAAGGAATAACAAATAAAACAAAACTAAATATAACACAAGCTAAAGGACTAACAAATAAAAGAAAACTAAATATAACACTTGCGCTTAATTTGCTTATAAATTAAGAGGTTATATCAATATTTTGAGTAGCAGCCTAGCTAAGCCATGGACTTCCTTTCTCCACTGTCCAATAATATTACAATCCCAGTATCAACATCTACTATAGCCTGCACCTTTGTCGTCGTCCTCTTCTTTCTATGCAAGACGTTACTATCAAACCACAAACATAACGAAAAACTGGCACCCGAGCCTGCAGGTGCATGGCCCATAATCGGCCATCTCCACCTTCTCGCCGGCGGCCGGAAGCCTCCTCACCTGATCTTGGCCTCCCTGGCGGACAAATACGGCCCTATATTCCGTCTGAGACTGGGCGCGCAACAGGTGGTGGTGGTGAGCGACGCGAAAACCGCCCAAGAATGCTTCACAGTGAAAGACAAGAAGCTAGCCACTCGGCCCAGAGCTCTAGCCTCCGAGATCATGGCCTACAACTACACCATGCTCGGGATCGCACCCTACGGGACCTACTGGCGGGAGATGAGAAAGATCGTCGTGCTCGAGCTGCTGTCCAACCGCAGAACCGAGCTGCTAAGACCGCTGAGAAGGTCTTGTTAGATTAATTATATCACATAGAATCATAATATGCGATAATAAAAATTGTACTAACCTCCGGTCATATGAAACACATAATATTATCATATAACTTATAATAATAATAATAATAGGAAAACGTTACAGGTCCCACATTGGAAGATCCATCAAACGTACCTTCGACCACTGGTCGGCCAACAAGGATGCGGTTTCCGGCGCGGTGACGATGGAGATGAGGCAGTGGTTCGGCAACCTGGTCATGAACATGTCGGTTTCCATGTTGTTCGGAGAGGACGAGGTTGCGGAGGAGAGCAAGCTTCGGAGGGCCATCCGGAGACTGTTTGAGCTGTTTGGGGAGGCGGTGGTGGGGGATTTTATCCCGTGGCTGAGATGGTTGGACATAGGGGGACACGAGAAGGCCATGAGACAGACTGCCATGGAAATGAACAGCTTCAATTCGCTGAGAGGTGGATGGAGGAGCACAAAAGAAAAAGGAAGGATAATAAATCTAAGGAAGAAGAAGATTTCATGGACACCATGTTATCACTATTTGAGACTGCATCAACTCATCAAAGTCTTCCTGCTGGATATGATACTGATCAGGTTATCAAATCCACTTGCTTGGTATGTATAAATCTTTAATTTTTCACATTTCCTTTTTTAATTTTACTTCTAATAATTTATGCATAGCCAATTAGTGGCATCTCGAATACCATTTTAAATGCGTGGTAATAGAATCACGAGTATTTCAAGTAATACTAAGTATTCCTCCTAAAAACTTCCTTCTGATCAAATTCCCCTTGGCGGCATCAAATTCCCCTATTGAAAAGAAAAAGTTGTGTTTGATGTATTCCATGTTCTAATTAGCAATGCGTCTTTCAGGCCATGTTGGTAGGAGCAACCGACACAACTGCTGCAACATTGACATGGGCTCTCTCTTTAGTACTAAATAATTACAAGGTATTGGAGAGGATTCAAGATGAATTAGACACCCATGTTGGGAAAGCAAGATGGGTTGAGGAATCTGACCTGAAAGATTTGATTTACTTGCAAGCTGTGATTAAAGAAACAATGCGTTTATATCCAGCTACTCCACTCTCCGTACCTCACGAAGTTATGGAAAATTGCACCATTGACAACTACCACATTCAAAAGGGGACTCGTCTAATAACAAACATTGTGAAGATCCATCGCGATCCAAAGGTGTGGGCAAAACCTGATGAATTTATACCTGAGAGATTTTTAACTAATCACAAAGATGTTGGTGTCAGGGGCAACAATTTTGAGTTGATTCCATTTGGTAGCGGACGAAGAATGTGTCCTGCGATATCTTTGGCCTTAGAAATTGTTCAATTGACATTGGCTACCCTAGTTCATGGCTTTGATATGAGAAGGCTATCAAATGAACCAATCGATTTGACTGAAAGTTGTGGATTGACTAATTTCAAAGCCACTCCACTTCAAGCCCTACTTGTACCTCGCCTAGAGTCAAATTTATATGGTTGAACAAAAACTTTTTAGTCCTTTATGGATGTATCTATCACATCGTTAGTGTGTAATATAAATCAAATTTATATGGTTGAATAAAAACTTTTTAGTCCTTTTATGGACGTATCTATCACATCGTTAGTGTGTAATATAAATCTCAATTTATTATATTATATCTTAATGTCACATGGAGTCTTTCGAGTATAGTGATTTTGAGACGTTTAGTCCTAAACATTAAAATTAATCAGTTTTGGTCCTTCGACTTTCAAATTGTTACTAATAGTAGTGGTCCAAGTTAATCACCCTTGTCCTTGAACTTTCAAAATATAACCAGTCACGGCGGGTTAAAATTGATAGTTGAAGGACCATTTATGGTTAACTTGGAGTCTTGGACTATGGATGGTAACAATTTGAAAATTGAAGGACCGATCAATTTGAAAGTTTAGTATTAAACGTGACAAAACCATTATACTCGGAATTGAAGACCATAGATGGTATTAACTCTTTATGTGTGTCATTAGGAATTTAATTTATTCATCTTAATTTCAGGTGATTGAAGAATATGTTTTTTTTAGTACTACTGACTCTGTTATAATGTAGTATCTGTTCATAGCTACTTTCTCAACCTACTGAAGCACAAAGAGTCAAAGAGTCAACAGTCTAGCTTGAAAATTGAAGAATATAATATGTTAATACAAGTGTTTGGTAATAAATTAATTTGGTGCGATTATATTGGTTTTAATTTATATAAATATGATGGAACTAAACAAACATTTCTAATCTAATCTAATAATTTAATAATAGTAAATGAAGGTTAAGCTCAAAATAATAATAATAATAATAATAATAATAATAATAATAATAATAATAATAATAATAATAATAATAATAATAATAATAATAATAATAATAATAATAATAATAATAATAATAAGGTTGGTACCATTTATTTATGTTTATGTTTTCATTACTTTTTGATACATTATACCTTAAAAGTTGTACTGTGCAACTTTTTTGACAAAAATATCCATACCATTATTACTTTTATGTTACATTTTTCATTACTGTTACTATACACATACATCAATCATATATTTTCTTATATTTTTTAATGTTAATAATATATGTAGACATTACATTAGAGTAATATAATCATAGATCATGGTATTGATATAACGTACATTTTTAATACACTGAAAGTTAATTTTTTGATGATATATTATTTTAGTACTAAATGTACATTGTTTAGTATACTATCAAATAAAATTTTAGTATACAAATAATCTACTTTTAATATATTAAAAATGAACATTTATTCATGATCAAGAGTATAATTTGTCAGCCATCAAAAATATATATATATATATATATATATATATATATATATATATATATATATATATATATATATATATATATATATATATATATATATATATATTTATGAAGTAAAAGTATATTATACGGATGTCAAACATGAAATAATAGATATGACATGGAAAGGATTATATAGTTTAAATAATTTTTAGATGTTAAGCCTAAATATTTAATTATGTAAAATAATAGTTGACGGTGTTTAGGTCAACTTAGAGTGCTCGTGGTCAAGACCTGGAAAAATTAAGTGCAACAAATGAGCAGCAAGAACTCAAGAAGAACAAATAATACAAGAGTAAGAGGAAATATATTTATCTCCCCAAATCAGATCATTGTTTGGTCAATTATTATACCATGATCCACCTTGTGAGATGGATTATTGACATAAAATTCATTTTTAATATATTAAATATTTAATTTTGACAAAAATTTATGTAAGACCGTCTTACAGTGAGAGGGGTCGGGTCATGATGCAATGTAATACTTATACGCACGAATGTCATACTTAAATGCTCAAATGTAATACTAATCAGGAATAAAAATTTTATTACTTATAAGGGTAAATATAATACTTTTAATGAAAAATACAATACTTTTACATTTAGATTTAAAAGTATTACATTTTTCCTCAAAAGTATTATATTTTTTCTTATAAGTAAGGTGTTGTATTACTTTTTCTCTTATAAGTAACAAAAATTGTATTCTTGATTAGTATTATATTTGAGCATAGAAGTATGACATTTTGCACATATGACATTTGCATGTTAGTTCAATCCGACCCGACCCATCTCACGAATAAGGATTCGTGAGACGGTCTCATACAAGTGTGACCCTTATTTTTTGTGTACAGAAAATTTATTATTTGGTATATCAAATACGGAGTAATAAAATTTCAGTACACAAAAAATATACATCTAATATAATAAAAATTAATGTTTATCTATTATCGACGATGTAATGTGGACATGCATAGTCCATAGTATAATTTGTCGGTTGTTATGCCATGGATTCATGTCTATCTTGCAAGGTGGACCCGAGTTCATGTTTACAATTCTAGAACTTCATATTCACAATTTCAGAACTCAATATTCACAATTTCATAACTCTATATTTAACAGTATAACACAACTTTTGAATCTATATAACAAAATTGTGAATATATAATTCAAAAATTGTGAATATTGAGTAATGCAATTTTGTATATTGAGATCTAAAATTGTAAATATAGAATTCTAAAATTGTGAACATAGACTTCTAAAATTATAAATATAAAGTTTTTAAATTGTGAACATGGACCCGTGTCCAAGTTGCAAGGTGGACCGGATCCAGAGCATAACTTGTTTGGTTGGGTCCTTCTTGAGCCATAATTCTCTTTCTTTCGATTGGGCCAGCCCAATTCCCTTTATTCCAACAATGGTTATGTTCTTCTTCTTCTTCTTCTTCTTTTTTTTTTTTTTTCTTTTTCTTTGGGAGTAATCAATAGTTATATTAATAAGTTAACGTTGTAGTCGGATGGTTAATATTCCAATTGAAATTTTTTCTTCTTTTTTTTTTTTTGAAAACATTCCAATTGAAATTTTCTAGTTTATTAATTTTTTAATTATGCAAGTCTAATTGTTTTATACATCTTTCAATCATTGCAAAATATACTCAAAACAGTACCACAAAAAAAAAAGAAAAAAAAGTGATGTATGTCTCTCAAATAATCATTATAAATCCCTATTAACCAAGGAAAAAAAAAAGGTCAATATATATGAGATTTTTATATCTATTTTTTTAAAAAAAAAATTGATATCAAACATGGTAGGAATAATTATTTTTTCCAAAAAAAAAAAAAAAAAAAGGCAGGAACCAAATTACAAGGAAACTCATAATTTCATTGTCTAAAGAATAATCATAATTTTACAAAATTAGAAGCATATTTTACAATGGTTAAAATCACATTGTATGTAAAAAAAGATTGTGACAAATCAAATCATCCACCTCGTATAAACTATTTATATATATATATATATATATATATATATATATATATATATATATATATATATATATATATATATATATATATATATATATATATATATATGTATATATATATATATATATATGTATGTATATATATATATATATATATGTATGTATATATATATATATATATATGTATGTACTCAAAACAGTACCACAAAAAAAAAAAAAAAAAAGTGATGTATGTCTCTCAAATAATCATTATAAATCCCTATTAACCAAGGAAAAAAAAAAGGTCAATATATATGAGATTTTTATATCTATTTTTTTAAAAAAAAAATTGATATCAAACATGGTAGGAATAATTATTTTTTCCAAAAAAAAAAAAAAAAAAAGGCAGGAACCAAATTACAAGGAAACTCATAATTTCATTGTCTAAAGAATAATCATAATTTTACAAAATTAGAAGCATATTTTACAATGGTTAAAATCACATTGTATGTAAAAAAAGATTGTGACAAATCAAATCATCCACCTCGTATAAACTATTTGTTTATATATATATATATATATATATATATATATATATATATATATATATATATATATATATATATATATATATATATATATATATATATATATATATATATATATATAATTATTTTATGTTAGATTTTTTATATATATATATGTATGTATATATATATATATATATATGTATGTACTCAAAACAGTACCACAAAAAAAAAAAAAAAAAAGTGATGTATGTCTCTCAAATAATCATTATAAATCCCTATTAACCAAGGAAAAAAAAAAGGTCAATATATATGAGATTTTTATATCTATTTTTTTAAAAAAAAAATTGATATCAAACATGGTAGGAATAATTATTTTTTCCAAAAAAAAAAAAAAAAAAGGCAGGAACCAAATTACAAGGAAACTCATAATTTCATTGTCTAAAGAATAATCATAATTTTACAAAATTAGAAGCATATTTTACAATGGTTAAAATCACATTGTATGTAAAAAAAGATTGTGACAAATCAAATCATCCACCTCGTATAAACTATTTGTTATATATAATATATATATATATATATATATATATATATATATATATATATATATATATATATATATATATATATATATATATATATATATATGTATGTATATATATATATATATATGTATGTATATATATATATATATATATGTATGTATGTAATGGATGGTATACTAGGCTTGGGCCTCACGGACTGGCCTAAAAAAATAACTGGATAAAGGAAGTCCAAGAATGATACACAATACGGAGCAACTTAGAAGTTTAAAAAGGATTGTATTTAGTATTCATAATGAAATAAGGATTAAGTTCATTATTGCTAATGTAATAGGACTATGGTTTATTATTTCCAATTTAACAATAACTCCAATATAAGGCAATTTAGAATTTCTATTCATTGGAAGGCTCATAGCCCAAAATATGTATAAATATACCCTCACACAGTCATTATATCATGGACCATGGACCATGGTCCACAAGCTTTGCGGACCATGGTCCAAAATAGCACCATTTCTTTAAGTAAATAAACAACTGCCGTCACATCGTATTGGAGCTCCATAAATGAAACTACATTTATTTCAAATGATATTGCCTCAAATTTGTTTTTATATTATCAAATGAAATTGTACTTATATCGAAATGAAACTGTAGTTGTATTGAAAGTAAACTGCAATGTATAAAATGAAACTGAATAACAGTTTCACATATTTGAGTGTATAATGTCGAATTAAACTGTAGTTATATCGAAATGAAACTCTAGTAGTGTTAAATGGAAACTACTGTGAATATAAAGTGAAACTAAATATGTTACACAAATAGAGTTACGTTACACGTAACGGTGCGGACGACGCAGATGTTTGACCTTTCTTTTCATTAAAAGAAATGACATCATTTTGGACAATAGTCCACAGTATAATTTGCGACATTTATTATGAGTAATTCAACATTTATTATCTCCATATTTTTTTTTCATATAGTCATATACTCGTTGTTCTAACGGTTGTGTTGGCCAGTCGTTCTAGGAGGTCCCCTAAGAATAACTATTCCCCTTACAAAGGGAATAGCTCATTCCCGGGAACGCTATTCGGCTATTCTTAAGAGTTAAAGGACGAACCAAATGATGGAATAGATCTATTTTCATGATTGGTATTTCATTCCTAACTTATTCCATGAACCAAACACGTTGTTAAAGTAACCTATTAATCAATCAAAACAACTAAGCTTAGACAAGTCAAAATTAATTTATCAACTACGTTACTAAACATGATCATGGTATATATGTATGTGTTAATAATAGACTAGATTTTGTCCCGTGCGATGCACGGTTTAAAGTTATATAATTAATTATGAAGTATTATTGTAACACTTAATAAAAGAAAGAGAATAGTATAATATAGTTTACGAAAATATGTGCAATTACTAACAAAACCTAATGTTTGATTTTATGTTATTATTGAAAATATAAATGCAAATTCTCCGTTAGGCGCATGATTATGCATTTTTTTTTTACTCCAAAGTTACTCCAAAGTTATGGTGAATTTATACTTGCAGATAATTTTTTTTTTTTTTTGTCTTGATCCCTTTGGCACCACCGGTACGATTTGCCTAAAACCACTACCTAATACCATGCTCTTGGTATAAAATGTACAGTATAATAATTGGTTGAATTAATTTATTTATGTTAAATTAGTTTAAATTAATTTATATAGAATGTTATTCAATTCATATATACTTTAAACATAGAATTAACACTACTTGTTAACCCTTTCCGATCATAAGAAATATGATTAAAAAACTGGTAACCCTTTTACATTTAAAAATATTAGTAATTTTATAGTTGGATATGTATATTTTGCAAGAAAAAAATATTTGTTAACCCTTTTATTTGGAAATTAATCTTAGTTAAATTTAGGTATATAAATTAATAAAAATTGATTTCAATATATTAGTAAACTATTTTAATTGTAATTTATTATAACTAAATAAATTTAATTTTTTACAACCACAATCTAGAAGCAGCTCTCTCAATTATTAATTAAAAAGAACCATTGTATGCAATATTTACATATATAATGCTTAAGGTTGAAGGTTGAATGACCCACATATAATGCAAATTATATGAAATGACTTTTCGTGCAAATTAATATATACAAATTTATTAAGGTTATGAGTTATGTATGCAAATTATATGTAATGATTCTATATACAAAATTTATTTACATATAATCAGTTATGAGTTATGTATACAAATTTAACACACTATTTAATTTCTGTGAAAATTAAGGTTGAAGGTTGAATCAATAATGACTTTATTTTGTAAGCGCTTTATATATAAACATGTACTGAATTTAAGGTATTCACATAAATATGATAGAGTCATCAACCCAAATGGTTTGACGATTTTAATTTGTTATAAGGAGAGCATTCGAAGAAATTCCACATCAAACATTGCAACATGCAATTGTTTGTAGCTAAAATATGGTATTTTCGAAAATGTTCCTACGTGAGAAAATGATTATTGACCTTGACTCTTGTTAATTCTCATTATGATTAGAGGGAACTGCCCTCTTTGAAATTTAAAAAGCAGTCTAAGTATGATAGAGTTAATGACATTCTTGAAATCAATATACCAACCGTAATTTGAATTTTGAAATTAAGCAAAAAAAAAATCTCACATAAAAAGTATGAACCTATATAATATACCAAATTAATTTGAATATGTAAATAATCAAGAAACAACTACTTGTTTATTTCCGTAATTATTCCATTTATTATAATTTTTTTTTATTTCAATTTAAAATTGAGAAAGTAAAAATACTAACATAAGATATCAAACATGGTAGGAATAATTATTTTTAAAAAAAAAATATCAAACATGGTAGGAATAATTATTTTTTCAAAAAAAAAAAAAAAAAAGGCAGGAACCAATTACAAGGAAACTCATAATTTCATTGTCTAAAGAATAATCATAATTTTACAAAATTAGAAGCATATTTTACAATGGTTAAAATCACATTGTATGTAAAAAAAGATTGTGACAAATCAAATCATCCACCTCGTATAAACTATTTGTTTATATATATATATATATATATATATATATATATATATATATATATATATATATATATATATATATATATATATATATATATATGTATGTATATATATATGTATGTATATATATATATATATATGTATGTATATATATATATATATATATTATATATATATATATATATATGTATGTACTCAAAACAGTACCACAAAAAAAAAGAAAAAAAAGTGATGTATGTCTCTCAAATAATCATTATAAATCCCTATTAACCAAGGAAAAAAAAAAGGTCAATATATATGAGATTTTTATATCTATTTTTTTAAAAAAAAAAATTGATATCAAACATGGTAGGAATAATTATTTTTTCCAAAAAAAAAAAAAAAAAAGGCAGGAACCAAATTACAAGGAAACTCATAATTTCATTGTCTAAAGAATAATCATAATTTTACAAAATTAGAAGCATATTTTACAATGGTTAAAATCACATTGTATGTAAAAAAAGATTGTGACAAATCAAATCATCCACCTCGTATAAACTATTTGTTTATATATATATATATATATATATATATATATATATATATATATATATATATATATATATATATATTGTATGTATATATATATATATTATGTATATATATATATATATATTATGTATATATATATATATATATGTATGTATATATATATATATATATGTATGTATGTAATGGATGGTATACTAGGCTTGGGCCTCACGGACTGGCCTAAAAAAATAACTGGATAAAGGAAGTCCAAGAATGATACACAATACGGAGCAACTTAGAAGTTTAAAAAGGATTGTATTTAGTATTCATAATGAAATAAGGATTAAGTTCATTATTGCTAATGTAATAGGACTATGGTTTATTATTTCCAATTTAACAATAACTCCAATATAAGGCAATTTAGAATTTCTATTCATTGGAAGGCTCATAGCCCAAAATATGTATAAATATACCCTCACACAGTCATTATATCATGGACCATGGACCATGGTCCACAAGCTTTGCGGACCATGGTCCAAAATAGCACCATTTCTTTAAGTAAATAAACAACTGCCGTCACATCGTATTGGAGCTCCATAAATGAAACTACATTTATTTCAAATGATATTGCCTCAAATTTGTTTTTATATTATCAAATGAAATTGTACTTATATCGAAATGAAACTGTAGTTGTATTGAAAGTAAACTGCAATGTATAAAATGAAACTGAATAACAGTTTCACATATTTGAGTGTATAATGTCGAATTAAACTGTAGTTATATCGAAATGAAACTCTAGTAGTGTTAAATGGAAACTACTGTGAATATAAAGTGAAACTAAATATGTTACACAAATAGAGTTACGTTACACGTAACGGTGCGGACGACGCAGATGTTTGACCTTTCTTTTCATTAAAAGAAATGACATCATTTTGGACAATAGTCCACAGTATAATTTGCGACATTTATTATGAGTAATTCAACATTTATTATCTCCATATTTTTTTTCATATAGTCATATACTCGTTGTTCTAACGGTTGTGTTGGCCAGTCGTTCTAGGAGGTCCCTAAGAATAACTATTCCCCTTACAAAGGGAATAGCTCATTCCCGGGAACGCTATTCGGCTATTCTTAAGAGTTAAAGGACGAACCAAATGATGGAATAGATCTATTTTCATGATTGGTATTTCATTCCTAACTTATTCCATGAACCAAACACGTTGTTAAAGTAACCTATTAATCAATCAAAACAACTAAGCTTAGACAAGTCAAAATTAATTTATCAACTACGTTACTAAACATGATCATGGTATATATGTATGTGTTAATAATAGACTAGATTTTGTCCCGTGCGATGCACGGTTTAAAGTTATATAATTAATTATGAAGTATTATTGTAACACTTAATAAAAGAAAGAGAATAGTATAATATAGTTTACGAAAATATGTGCAATTACTAACAAAACCTAATGTTTGATTTTATGTTATTATTGAAAATATAAATGCAAATTCTCCGTTAGGCGCATGATTATGCATTTTTTTTTTACTCCAAAGTTATGGTGAATTTATACTTGCAGATAATTTTTTTTTTTTTTTGTCTTGATCCCTTTGGCACCACCGGTACGATTTGCCTAAAACCACTACCTAATACCATGCTCTTGTATAAAATGTACAGTATAATAATTGGTTGAATTAATTTATTTATGTTAAATTAGTTTAAATTAATTTATATAGAATGTTATTCAATTCATATATACTTTAAACATAGAATTAACACTACTTGTTAACCCTTTCCGATCATAAGAAATATGATTAAAAAACTGGTAACCCTTTTACATTTAAAAATATTAGTAATTTTATAGTTGGATATGTATATTTTGCAAGAAAAAAATATTTGTTAACCCTTTTATTTGGAAATTAATCTTAGTTAAATTTAGGTATATAAATTAATAAAAATTGATTTCAATATATTAGTAAACTATTTTAATTGTAATTTATTATAACTAAATAAATTTAATTTTTTACAACCACAATCTAGAAGCAGCTCTCTCAAATATTAATTAAAAAGAACCATTGTATGCAATATTTACATATATAATGCTTAAGGTTGAAGGTTGAATGACCCACATATAATGCAAATTATATGAAATGACTTTTCGTGCAAATTAATATATACAAATTTATTAAGGTTATGAGTTATGTATGCAAATTATATGTAATGATTCTATATACAAAATTTATTTACATATAATCAGTTATGAGTTATGTATACAAATTTAACACACTATTTAATTTCTGTGAAAATTAAGGTTGAAGGTTGAATCAGTAATGACTTTATTTTGTAAGCGCTTTATATATAAACATGTACTGAATTTAAGGTATTCACATAAATATGATAGAGTCATCAACCCAAATGGTTTGACGATTTTAATTTGTTATAAGGAGAGCATTCGAAGAAATTCCACATCAAACATTGCAACATGCAATTGTTTGTAGCTAAAATATGGTATTTTCGAAAATGTTCCTACGTGAGAAAATGATTATTGACCTTGACTCTTGTTAATTCTCATTATGATTAGAGGGAACTGCCCTCTTTGAAATTTAAAAAGCAGTCTAAGTATGATAGAGTTAATGACATTCTTGAAATCAATATACCAACCGTAATTTGAATTTTGAAATTAAGCAAAAAAAAAATCTCACATAAAAAGTATGAACCTATATAATATACCAAATTAATTTGAATATGTAAATAATCAAGAAACAACTACTTGTTTATTTCCGTAATTATTCCATTTATTATAATTTTTTTTTATTTCAATTTAAAATTGAGAAAGTAAAAATACTAACATAATTGTGTTATGGTAATTTATAGATGTTCTAAAAAATATAGTAACTGCCATCTTATAATATTGAACTACAATATTGAAGAAGATTATATATTGAAAAAATTATAATATATATATATATATATATATATATATATATATATATATATATATTATTAATATTATAAAATAAAATATATTAGATTATAATATTAGAATATTTTATTGTTACATTTTTGAATTTGTAAAAATAATATTGTTGTAGCTAATTGTAAAGTGATACTAAATAAAAATGCTTTAAATTTGGTAAGTCAGACTATAATTTGAACATAAATCATTACAACTATGAATATTTCATTATTTATGGCCTAATTCATTCATTATTTCATTAGTATAATTTTAATTATTTTCAAATATTTCAAATTAAAAATTTTTGAATTAAAAATTCAAACCAAATAAAAATAAAATTGAATTGGCACAGTATTGTATTTTAATTATGTATTATAATACTTTAACCGTAGTTATATATGCAAAAAAATGGGAAAATTTTAATATTTAATATCTAATCGTAAAATATGAAAAATTAAATATTCATATATTCTAACGTGTGAGCATAAATATAATATGTGCAGTCCAACTATTAGCTTAAGCTTTTAGTTGAGATGGAACACATGATTCAATTCAACGGTATTGTATATTCCAATTGTAATTAGAATTGCAGGGCATAAATAATAATTTTGTCTAATGTGTAATGTTCTATATTGCAACCGTCAAATATAGAAGACATTAAAAAATACAATTGGTATAGAATCCCCTATTGTTTAATACCATTTAAGTTTTCAAATCAAATAGGGACAATAAATGTATTACCCGTATAATACACTCTAATAAAATAGTGAAGGTACCAAATACTAATATGATTTAATTTTGTTAAGTATTGTAATCTTATATTGACTTATTTCAAATTTCAAACTAAATAATTTTGTCTAAAATGAGCGGGAAAATGACACTTCTGTTTTAATATATATATAGATAGATGGATAAAAGAAGCGAGATAATTATTTAGCGATGCATTAAGTAATTGTAAAGGGTTGGTTGGGTGAAATTTGAGTGTCCCAAAGACTCAATCATAGCTTTCTGACAACAAAACTGAGAAATGCCAACTGGTCTGTACCTCCATCCGTGGAGATTAATGCGACAGACTGGAACAACTGCCAACACATCAACTTAATGCTTTTACCATTTCTTTTCTTTTCCTTTTAATGTTTCCAAAAAGCTCTCTTCACTTGAAAATCCAAATTTATGTGAACAATCCAATCCAATTCGGAGACCGGGACTAGAGTCTAGACACATAAACACTATTCCGCTAAACATTACGGAGTATTTTTAAGGATGTAATAACGCGTTTGGTTGGGATGAGAAGAATTATGGAGGAAAAGAATTGTAATTTGATGAATTTGCAATTCAATAAATAATGTAGAATTAAAATTACAGTGTTTGGTATGTAGTAATATGAGTATAGCTAGAGAATTAAAAGATAAAATGTGAGCAATAGTCGAATGACCATTTTAGGAAAAAGTTCTATAATTAATTACTATTGATTACGATCACAATTTTATCTTCACTTTACTTATTAAAGAGAAAATGATTCAATAATATAATTAGATCCCTAAATTCAAAATAAACAAGAAATACAATCTAATTGATGGGGATATATGGGTTGGGTTAGGCCCAATGGGTGAGTGTGCGACGAAGTGTGCATGGGTGGCGGCATGCATGCGTGAGGCACGTCCCAAGGTGGTTGGGTACGTCCATGGCGGCTAGGCACGTCCCAAAGTGGTTAGGCACGTCCCATGACGGCTAGGCATGTCCCGATGTGGTTCAAATTAATTTGAATATGTAAATAATCAAGAAACAACTACTTGTTTATTTCCGTAATTATTCCATTTATTATAATTTTTTTTATTTCAATTTAAAATTGAGAAAGTAAAAATACTAACATAATTGTGTTATGGTAATTTATAGATGTTCTAAAAAATATAGTAACTGCCATCTTATAATATTGAACTACAATATTGAAGAAGATTATATATTGAAAAAATTATAATATTCTATATATATATATATATATATATATATATATATATATATATATATATATATATATATTACTGTTTACGAATTTATAAAATAAAATATATTAGATTATAATATTAGAATATTTTATTGTTACATTTTTGAATTTGTAAAAATAATATTGTTGTAGCTAATTGTAAAGTGATACTAAATAAAAATGCTTTAAATTTGGTAAGTCAGACTATAATTTGAACATAAATCATTACAACTATGAATATTTCATTATTTATGGCCTAATTCATTCATTATTTCATTAGTATAATTTTAATTATTTTCAAATATTTCAAATTAAAAATTTTTGAATTAAAAATTCAAACCAAATAAAAAATAAAATTGAATTGGCACAGTATTGTATTTTAATTATGTATTATAATACTTTAACCGTAGTTAGTATATGCAAAAAAATGGGAAAATTTTAATATTTAATATTCTAATCGTAAAATATGAAAAATTATAATATTCTATATTCTAACGTGTGAGCATAAATATAATATGTGCAGTCCAACTATTAGCTTAAGCTTTTAGTTGAGATGGAACACATGATTCAATTCAACGGTATTGTATATTCCAATTGTAATTAGAATTGCAGGGCATAAATAATAATTTTGTCTAATGTGTAATGTTCTATATTGCAACCGTCAAATATAGAAGACATTAAAAAAATACAATTGGTATAGAATCCCCTATTGTTTAATACCATTTAAGTTTTCAAATCAAATAGGGACAATAAATGTATTACCCGTATAATACACTCTAATAAAATAGTGAAGGTACCAAATACTAATATGATTTAATTTTGTTAAGTATTGTAATCTTATATTGACTTATTTCAAATTTCAAACTAAATAATTTTGTCTAAAATGAGCGGGAAAATGACACTTCTGTTTTAATATATATATAGATAGATGGATAAAAGAAGCGAGATAATTATTTAGCGATGCATTAAGTAATTGTAAAGGGTTGGTTGGGTGAAATTTGAGTGTCCCAAAGACTCAATCATAGCTTTCTGACAACAAAACTGAGAAATGCCAACTGGTCTGTACCTCCATCCGTGGAGATTAATGCGACAGACTGGAACAACTGCCAACACATCAACTTAATGCTTTTACCATTTCTTTTCTTTTCCTTTTAATGTTTCCAAAAAGCTCTCTTCACTTGAAAATCCAAATTTATGTGAACAATCCAATCCAATTCGGAGACCGGGACTAGAGTCTAGACACATAAACACTATTCCGCTAAACATTACGGAGTATTTTTAAGGATGTAATAACGCGTTTGGTTGGGATGAGAAGAATTATGGAGGAAAAGAATTGTAATTTGATGAATTTGCAATTCAATAAATAATGTAGAATTAAAATTACAGTGTTTGGTATGTAGTAATATGAGTATAGCTAGAGAATTAAAAGATAAAATGTGAGCAATAGTCGAATGACCATTTTAGGAAAAAGTTCTATAATTAATTACTATTGATTACGATCACAATTTTATCTTCACTTTACTTATTAAAGAGAAAATGATTCAATAATATAATTAGATCCCTAAATTCAAAATAAACAAGAAATACAATCTAATTGATGGGGATATATGGGTTGGGTTAGGCCCAATGGGTGAGTGTGCGACGAAGTGTGCATGGGTGGCGGCATGCATGCGTGAGGCACGTCCCAAGGTGGTTGGGTACGTCCCATGGCGGCTAGGCACGTCCCAAAGTGGTTAGGCACGTCCCATGACGGCTAGGCATGTCCCGATGTGGTTGGGCACGTACCACGGCGGCTAGGCACGTCTTAAGGTGGTTAGACACGTCCTGTGACACACTAGGACATGGGCTACGGCGCCTAGGTACGTGCGCAGACACATGGGTGGATGAGGGTTTCGTGTGTAGGAGGTCGTACACTTGGGTAGCCCTGAGTGGTCTCCCAACAGTATAAAAGGGCAGGTATCCAGTTTATTTAGGACATCATTCAATGGTACAAGGACTTCTTTGGTTAAGTGGTCTAAGCCTTATCCGTTCCACGAGGGACAATGGTCAATTCCCTGCCAAGGTGTTATTTATTATTTACTAGTCCCTTTTTATTAGTTATTATTCTTTAGCCCCAAGATTATATATATATTGTTTATTAACCTCTTTATTTTTGGACCGCCATCTTAGGCCCTTGGGCCCGTACTTATGGGCTTTGTACGCATTTTATTGGGCCTCACACCCCAATTAGTAATACTATTATTCTCCTATCTTGCTCGATATTATTATACTCGTTTTATGGTGGACCCTGAGCCGATAAAACCATCACTAATAACCTTTAACAATTAAATTATGAAAATCATAAAAATTGTAAGAGAAAAACTAAATTTATAACTCAATGACAATTTGTTGGAAAATTAGCTATTTTTAGCATGTAAAATGACCATTTTCAAGAATAGTTTTGAGTGAAGTCCACTTCTGATTTGGGTCAAAAATGAATTCGGGTTCTCTTAAGTCACAACTTTAGTTCGATATATAATACACTCAAAATGAATAATGTTTGAATGAAAATTCCATTATTTTTATTTTATTTTGTTTTATGATATCCATATTTTGTGAGTTTTGATTATGTTTGCAAATGAACGCAAGAAGTTAATGGCTTCAGTTGGGAGGCAGTTTTGAAGCAATAAATACTGCATTTAGGATGGGCCTGGCATGGCATCCCCAAAAAGTTGTTATTAATTGCCTCAGATGTTTTCAAGTCTTAGCTACATCTGTATTTTTGGAACTTCTGAAACGCAGGCTAGCTTGGAGGAACTTCAAGTTGTTAAGTGGTTTGGAAATAATATAATGACACCAAATTTCCCCACACATTTTACACCTCAATTTCATTGCAGTTATAATACCTATTTTTACAAACAAACATTCAAGCTAAGTATCCAACAAATACCCTTTTTGCTTTCAAAATTAAATTTTTGATGCATCATTCTTGACTTTTTTTTTTTTTTTTTCATAAAATATCTGATATGGTATTTCTATAACTATGAGACTATTATGAATATGGCACAAGTTGCATCTGGCTCTTTCTTTCTTTTTTTTTTTTTTTTTACATTGCATTAGCAATCAGCTTATCAACACTGTTCTAAACTGTTGAGTTAACACATTATTTTAGTTTATTTTAATGAATAAGTGAAATGAAACTACTTGACCAAAAAGAAAAATGCAGCATTCCCCCATCATATTTATTAGCTTCGATGAGTTACTTGAATTTGAATATACTGCATATTGGTAATATTTCAAATTTCATACTAAAATGTTAAGTTATAAATTCCTAAAAATTAGTATTAGACAATCTCAATTAATGTCAACTTATTTTTTTGGTTGTAAATTAATGAAAAAATGACACTTTTAATTCATCAGTTATGGCTATAATCTAGATTTAGTTAATATTTTAATTATTTATTTTTCATCAATTGAGAGGAACTAAATTTGTTACTTTGAAAACAATTTAGAAACTAAATTTATGTAACAAATAATTAAAAAAAAAATTAAATCTATAGTTCAATTAATTTGAGAGACTGGCAATATTATTTCTCCTAAATTGACACACTCTATAAACATTCACACATTTAAAAATTCACATACACTAACTTTATTCAAACAACTTTTTAAAATCACCACTTTTTAAAAGGGTTTCTTAAACGAAAGGGAGCTCTGGGGGTGTGGAGTGATGAGTGCGACGTATCAGACGGCAAAAGGGTGGGAGGCATTAATACACATCTAGCTATCTTTAATTTTTTTGTAATTTTAAATTATGTTTCATATATGGTCTTTAAACAAACATTTATTGCATTTCTCAATGTTTCTGTTTCTTTATTGGCCTTGGAAAAGGGAATGTGACATGGGGGTAGGGGGATGGAGAATATGTATGTATAAAGGGAGTTGAGCAGTTTGACCAATTAAGGTGGTTTTACCCACTAGTATATATATATATATATATATATATATATATAAATTGGTTTTTGAATACTTAGGACTAATAATGGGAGTGCAGCTTCAACTTGGTCAAAACTACTTATGATTCAGAGTTTGAAGATAGCTTAGCTTCCTTGTACCCTATCGAATCCAGCCATACTATGCAGTTCATAGTATCCTGTTTGACTCTTTTCCGGTCTTGTGTAGAATTCTTTTTTTTTTTTTGTCTTCTGTTTTATATTTTTAATTATGATGGAAATTTAGGAGGTGTTTAATTAGATGAAAAACATCCTTTCATTCTGGGGTGACGGAAGGATCGTATCATGCGAGCTGTTTTTTTCATGCTTTTCCTGGAGGTCTGGAGAAAGCTGCAACCAATAGGATTTCCCTAATCTATCCTCCGTTCTCGAAAGGAAGAGGGTGAAATTCTTTTCTCTTTCCGCAGGGACCAGGAGATTGGATCTAGCCGGTAGCCGTAAGAAGAATGATTGGTATAAATAGCTCACTTCTTGGTCTTCGACCCCCTCAGTCACTACTTGAATTTGAGAAAAAAAAAATGAATTTTCTTTGTTTGGTTCATGGAAAACATTTTCCTCGAGAATGAAGAAAATATTTTCCTTGTCCTCTTTGGTATTTTGTTTTCCACGAAAACATTGAAGATAATTATGTCATCACCAACTATTTTTAACTACCATCATTATTATTGTGTAGGGGTATAATTGTCTTTATACTCGTTATTCCTTACAATTTCAAATTCAATCAAATAATGTAATTTATATTCTCATATATTTCTTTTCCACCAACCAAACAATGAAATCCATTTTCCATAGAGTTTCAATTCTATTTCACTTCAAATTTGTTCCAGCGAATCAAACGGGTTGTTAGAGAAAATTGCCAAATACAAATCCAAACTTTATTATACGTAAGTTAATTAGACTCCCGAACATTTAAATGTTGCAATTAAGCATATCAACATGTCATTTTAGTGCAATGAAACTCAAAAATCAATTGGTGATCGGTGATAGCAGGTAGTTAGGGTTCTGACAATACTCTGACAAAGGGATTCTTTGATTGGCTATTTGAGTTCGAGTGAACAGAATTATTGAAGTTGATAAATGCAATGTTTTTTTTTTTTTTTTTTAAACTCAAAACCGTAACTTGTATTAGTCAAGAAGATGCGAAATATATATATATACACACACATAAAAAGATAAAAATAAAAGGTATATGAGTATTTATGAAAATTACGAAACTTATTGTAAAATTTAATAGAGATAGAGGAAAAGTTTGTATGTTTAGACAGAGAGAAAAAATTTGTAAAGAAAGTTTAAAATTCTGAGGATGAATTGTGCAAGTTTAACTATTTATATTTGTAAGAAAAAATATATAGAAATTCTAATTTGATATAGAAAAAAAATGAAATAAATAAAAGAGTTTTTCTCAAAATGGTCCCTTTACTATTCCCAAAATGATCCCTCGACTATTTCTCACTTTCTCAGTGTATATTAGGCATAAAATAGGTAAACGTACGAAAATTCCCTCCATTTTAACACTGATTAGACGGAATATGTAACGAAAGACTAAATTGGAGTATTTTTTAAAGTCGATGAACCACATTTGGTGCAATTGAAAGTCAAAATGCAAAAATTGAGAATAAGCAATAGCCAAAGAACCATTTTGCGAAAAAAAAAAAAAACTCAATTACTTATGACTTTATGAGTTTGAATTATATAGCATAGAAGTTATTTCTTGCGTGCAATTTGGACTTCTATGCACCCTCTTCTAAAGGGAAGGGAAAAGTATATGGGTCGTTTACTTCATTTCCAATTTTCCATTTATCTATTTCTCCAGTTTTCCTTCTCAATTCTTCCAATTTTTCATTTCTTTAGTTTTCTAATTTTCATTCCCTATTCATCCAGTTTTTCATTTCTCTAATTTTTTTTTTTATTAAATACAATCATCCCATATGGCATTTGTACATTTATGCAACAAAGATAATAATAACAAAAACAACGACAACACAAACAACAACAATAATAAAGATAATATTAATAAAGATATAATAATAATAATAATAATAATAATAATAATAATAATAATAATAATAATAATAATAATAATAATAATAATAATAATTACGAAATAAAAGGAGAAGAGCAAGATATTTTTTCATTAAATACAATCATCCCATATGGCATTTGTACATTTCTACAACAACAACAACAACAACAACAACAGCAACAACAACAACAACAACAGCAGCAACAACAACAACAACAATAAAGATAATAATAAATCTAATGAGGTAGCTCAAGGGGCAAGTGAGCTATCTTTGTAGAGAAATATTCTCGGAGAACTTCAATTCCCACAAGTGATGATTCGAGTTAGGCAATTGAAGAAATGATTTTAGTAAACAAGTTTTTCATTTTTTATTCTTCCACCTTTCCAATTCTCTGTTTTTTTTTTTCCAGAAAATTCTAATTTTTCCAGTTTGGTAAACGACCCCATACTTTTTCTCCCAAAGTTATTAATAGTAGATGTAGTTCATGTATTATAGGTATCATCATAACTTTTTTTTAATGAGTTTGTCAAAATTTAGTTGAAATCTTCAAAAATGATAATTCACCAAATTTAGTAATGAAATTATATTCCATATTTCTCTCCCCCCACCCCCAAATTAAAAACATCCATTTGCTCACAACCTAAAAATTAAAGTTGTTAGATATTTATAACATAATTATATAAGGACTGAATTCACTACTACTCCCATACTCGTATTTAATAGTTCACGAAATTAAAATGTTTTTCTTTTCCTAAAAAGTAGTTAGTATGAAATTAAATATACCCCATATTTGTCAAAATCAAATCATGATATATAGGTCAAATCAATTTCCTTAGACTTCATTAATCGTTCCACATTTTCAACTTTGTGCACGCATATAGAGCATCCATAATAGTTCAGATTTTCTTTTTTGAGGGGTGGGGGTGGGGGGGTGTTTATGTACCATGTAGGAGCGAGAAGTGGGAGTAAAAAAAGGAAAAAAGAAAAGAAAAAGAAAAAGACATAGATTAAAAAAAGAGTTAAGCAGTCACGCATTGCATGCATCCGACGGGGTGTGCAGTGTCTCCAACACGCAGAGACAAACGTAGAGCTTCGCTTCAGCAGTCAAACAATGGACCCCACAAAAATCACTTAATTTGCAGGAGTTAATTTTGCCAAAAACTCCTACCCCACATTAGTAAAAGATCATATCTTTTTTTTTTTTTTCTATTATTCCAAAAACCAAGCATAGGTCACTGGTGTGGATGCTCTTGGCCGCTACCTCATCCTCATCTTCTAATAGATAGATTCTAGTCCTACATGGCTAGGTATTTGAATCACTTTTTTTTTTTAATAGACTTATTGTTAAAAAAAATAGTTATAATTATATCCAAGTTTTAAAATTTATTCGTTTTATTTCAAATTAATTTTATTGTTAATTTTATCCAATTTCACTGTTTTTGATAATAGCATTCCATCTAACACTTTATAGATATCAACCAAAAAGTACTAGATTTTTTTTACAAATTTACTCACAAGTCACAAATAAATATGAGATTGTAATCTATGTGCTTTAGTAGGTTGAGAAAGTAACTATGAACATATACTATATTATAACAGAGTTAGTAGTACTAAAAAAAAATATGAGAATGTGCATTTTAATTATTGAGATATTTAATCTATACTCTATATTTGTTTAAAAATTAAATTGTTATTATAAATTATTGTAAATGAATTGAATGCGATTTATACGTGAAAGATTATAATTGCATTAATATACTCCGTATTTATTAATAATTATAATCGAACTATTTTACCCAGGAAAAAAAATTAAGAAGAAAATGCCTATACATTTATATGTTGAGATGGGATAATAGTGGTCTTAATTACAACTGTATTCATTGATGTATACACTTTTTACATTGACCCTAGAAAGGACGTGAGACAACAAAAGGTCTTGTTTTAATTATTAAAAGCTGTTTTTTTTCTGTGTATCCTATATCATTCTTTTAAATGACCACTATTTTTTTTTTAAATGTTCAACTTTTTTTTTTTTGGGTAAAAAGTTAAAAAAAAAAAAAAAAAGAAGAAGAAGAAGAAGAAGACATGCACAATTTTTTTTTTTCTATCATTTTTATATATGATAATTATATGGTGCGTTTTGGTAGAGCAATATAATTATGATGTGTGATTCATGTATCACTTTAATTATTTTTAAAAAAACTAATTAAAGGAATATTTGATAATAAAAATAACATTTTAAACAATTTATATTTATTAATTGGTCGCTAATACTTTATAAGTCATAATAACTCATAAGGAACAAAAATTGAAAAGTATTAAAATATAAATTGTACTACATTATTTCGTTCGCAAAGGGAACATATATTGGATTGTTAAAAGAATACTATTTTGGTTCTTGTTTATTTATTTATTTATTTATTTATTTCATTAAGGAAGTAAGCAATGTTTATTGTTAATAATCTATGCAGTTGATGATCTTGTATTTCATTAATCTGCTAAAAGAAATGATTAAGAAAATACGTGATGTGCATGCATCCATATTAACTTCAAATTAAATTCATTACCATTTTTAATTTTTTTAGAAAAAAGAGTGGTGCAGTATAAGTTTGGTAAACAATTATTAGCCGTTACTTAATTGCATTAATTGTTTTTCATCATTCGATAACATTAACATTTGTTTGGTTTAATTGAGGGGAAGAGACCATTCACCATAACCAATATTAGGGTTCCACCCTTGATTCATAGCCAAATTATTTGCCCCTACCGCTTTGAAGATTGATGAATGGTGTAAATAGATGGATATGCTTGTACACTAAATATATTTTAAATATGTGAAATAACGTATAAACACATCAACCTATGACCTCCCAATTGGGAGAGATATATAAGTGTCATTGAGCTACAAACTACTTGGCAATATGGTTCTTTATTGGCTAATGGTTTTTCAATCAAAGATTTGTTTTGTTTGGTCAGTTTTAGTAACTTGATTTGGTCAAATAGCTAAAATGATTATTTAACAAACATTTTTTTTTGTTTGGCTTATTGATGCCAATGAGATGAAAACTAAAAAATTTCTTTGAATAGCTAATCTTATTGCATTTTCGTTTTAAAAGTTTAATTATCCTTAATAGTTGTTGGGTCACTTGGGTGTAGTAATACTTATATTTATTTAATTTATATTTACATTATATATATATACATCTTAATATCATTTGAATTGATTGTCAGAACAAAACACGGTTGTATTGTATGTTGAATTACTATTAACAATTTACGTTTATTCTTTTTTTTTTTTTTGGAATTTATATTTTTAATATTAAATTATTATTAATTATGGAGTATTTTTTTTTTTTATAAATGTAACATTATTAATACTAAAACAAAAAAATAATTATTAACAACAACAGTAATAAATTATAAAGTCAAGGACCTTGTAGTCTAGTGGCATCAAACATTTCTCTTTATACGGGAGGCAATTAATGAAATAATATTACACACTGTCATTTTTTTGATAAATTCACCGAGTCTTTTTGCCGTGGTTAATAAGAGCGAAGGAGTTCTCTACAAATACTCCTCTCTCAAGTGAAGTCATCCGTGAAGACCCGAAATGCCTTTATGGGATGGCTTTAACCGCCCACACTCTTTTCTTTTTCAGAGTCTTTATGGAGAGAAATAGGGTTGTGCGTGGCTGCGGGATTATTGAGTTCACCAAAAACGAGGGTTTTTTTTTGGGGCGTAAGTAGTCCAAGCAAATGCTTTCAATTCGTCTCTTCGCTTCTTTCCCACTTTTTCTTTCTCAAAAATTTTTCATCACAAACGAGGGAGATAACAAAGGGGATTTTGGGGGAAAGAAAAACAATCATGATTCTTCATCTCTTCAATTCACCATTAATTATTCCCCCCACACACCTTCCGTTTTCTCTCTCTCTCTCTCTCTCTTTTGGTGAGTGTATTTACTAGCTTAGACTCGCCTTATAGTACCACAAGCCCACAATATATGCCTCATATCTCACATCTTAAATAGTGCCCACCTGCCTTTCTCCTCCTCTCTCTCTCTCTCTCTCTCCCTCTCTCCAAGACTAGTAGTTGTTCACTTGTTCTTGATCATGGCTTTAAGGGTGAGAAAAGCCGATCGATGGAATAATGGTTTTGCTCTTTCATGGAGGTTTGGCAAAGGGTTTCCTACAGAGCTTATTGGCATTCTGTCCACCTCCACTTCTTACCAATTTTTTTTTTTTACCAAAAAAAATAACTTTTTTTTTTGAAATCTAATATGGTGGAGGTGGGCATACTGCCAACAGAGATCTGTTGGCTTCTCTTTGTAAAACCGCCCGTGAAACTCTCATCTTTCGACGTGTCTTGTTCCTCACCGTCTTAGTTTGTATCGAAGGTAAATCCTCTCTCTACAGGTACAGTACTATGATATCTTACGTGTGTTCGTTTGTTTATCTGCATCCCATGTTTCTGTTCTGTCAAATCTTGATATAACTAGCTTTGGGTCTTTGATATGTGTATAGATCATTTGTTGATCGTTTGGTGATCTTTTGTTTGACAAGACATGTTCTTTTCATGTTTTTGGAGTATTGATTTCTGGTTATACTCACCTGGAAATATTGGTCTGTATCTATGTGTGTATCTATGTTTTCTTAGCCTTTTCCAAGGCATGGGTTGATATGTTTAAGATTTATTTTTTGTTTGGGAAAAAGGCTGTGTATTCTAGCTGGAAATGATAACGTTTTGATGTTACTAAAACCCTATGTGTGAAACCCATTTCTCATATGTGCTCAGTGCTCTCTCTTGGATTTTTTTGGATGGATTTTACCCTATCCATCTCTAGGCAATATTTGGCCTTTTCCCCAAGTAAAAAGCTTGAACATCTATCTGTTTGTGATTGTATATAGGCCTATAGGACAAAGATCCATAAACATAAACATATATACATATAACGAGAAAGGTGCAAATTCTTTGCTGTTTTAATCATGAAAGGACATGTTTTTTCAACACTCCTTTCCCATCTATAATGATGGAAAGGTAAACATTTCTTCATTTGCTGCTAATCAATTTTCATATTAGTACATTTTCATTTATAGAAGTGTATCTGAAACCATATAACTATTCTGGTTCTTGGTAGCTTTGTCTGTCTAATTTTTATGTTATTTGTATACTAAGATCCTTGATGTTATATAGGTTTAGTATAACATGCATTACCATTATGCAACTGTGATATTACTGAAGTATGTTGATGGTAATGTTACTCTTTACAATGTTGTTACTATATATGGTTGTTTAAGTTTAATAATGTCTCAAGATTTCATTGGCCTTGTTTGGTAAATGGTGGATTCGTAAATCTTTAAAGGAATTGAACATGATTAGCGTTTTGGTCAAAATGGTAATTTATGCACGGGGAATCCTCAATGAGACCTTGGTGAAAAAGGAAATTACTCAGACCTTACTTCACTGAAACACAACACATTTCGCGATTTACGTCCTGCAGTAGGGCCATAGACATGGGCGTGAGAGATCATTAACTGTTCAAAGTTATTAATTGTAGCAGATCCTGGACATGTGTTTTTGTTTCTTTGTTTTTAATTTTTTATTTTGCAGTCTTGAAATTGATGATTATTTATTGGTTTGTGTTGATAGGGGGGTGGATGGGACTGCATAGCAAGGGGGTAATATGATTAGGGTAGCCCCAGTATGGAAATAAGTTTGCTTTTATGAGTATGTATGTAGGCTCATGATTGATGTCTGACCTTTTTTGCCATATATATATTAATGGGAGGGAGCCAAGTTGAATCATCATGTATGTAATGCATATTTTCATGTTGCCATACATCAATGTGTACTGCCCAGGCCAATAGTATAGTATATCATTGCAGCATAATGTGTATATTATAATTTCTCATCATTTACTTTTGTTTTTGAAAATTTTGTGTCAATTCCCCTTTTGTGCATTCATGTGTGTTTGGATTTTAATTTCTTCTTCTTTTTTTTTTTTTTCCAAGCTTTTGATATCTATCAATTTAATGGCTTTTCTTTAATGCCCATAATATAATTTTTGAGAATATGATATATAAATCTAATTGTCCAATCCAATTATCAATTTAGCCTTTTAATTGATATGGAACACTCCTCAATTTGGTATCATAATCAACCCATGCAAGAGGCTGTGTGTTTGAGTTTATGTGCCATAGAACTCATCAAAAGTAAGTGGTTCACACACATGAATGGGCATGTTGTGCATATAATATATCTGCATAAATGTGCAATTTAATTATTACTTCAGACTTTTTGTTGAGATGGAACAAATGTGTTAATTCTTAATTATTAGTACAATCAATCATGGTGTATTTGATTATATTGTATACAATTTATACTATTTTTATTAGAAAAGTGTTCATTTTAGATAAATAGAGATCGGTAATCTTAAAAAGGGTGTTCATGGTTTTTTCACGGGAAGATTTTACGTTGTCATACTAGCGAAAATGATGTATGGAGATGATTGTTGTTCTTGCTTTTGAGCATGGCATTTTGTTGTAAGAAAATTGTTAATAGTGGTTGTATTGATTACACATATAGTATATAAATATTAGATGTCACTATTAGTTTGGATATTCTATAATGCAGAATATATCTCTTAATTTGGTATAATCTTGCATATTGTTGTAGGTGTTAGCATAACCATATGTTTTGTCAAGTGGTTTTATATAATCTTTATATATTGCGAAATCTTTCTCAGGTGAGACATACAGATTAATCATAATTATTGATCTTGTCAAAATTAATAGTCTAGAACGAAGATAAATTAAAAGAAAATACATTTGATATTATGGTAATTTTGTGCATTGTTGAAAGTTAAAGGTGCGAAATATTGTAAAGCTTAAAGATTCGCATTTTCAATGTTTTAAGGTGCGTTATTTTAACACTTAAAGGTGTGTAATTTTAACATTTAATGTACCTTAGTTTTACACTTAAGGTGTGCCAATTCAAACATTTAAGGTGTGTTAGTTTTATACTTGGTTCATTAGCTTGACATTTTAAGGTGCATCAATTTGACACTTAATTTGCTTTAATATGGCATTTAAGGTGCGTAATTTTGAACCTTACGGTATATTTGTTCAACAATGATAGGAGAAGAATGTATTCAATTTCATGAAGTTTTCTAGATTAGATTACCATTCAAATTTCTATATATATATATATATATATATATATATATATATATATATATATATCAAGCTTAAAAATATACTTGGATATAATTGTGGTATTTACTCTTAAATTTCTAGAATCCTTGTTCATGGTGCTCGAGGTGGTAAATAGCTCGTTGTCCTCCACTTCTTAGTTTTCACCCTTTCTTGAAGGATTAATTTTTGAACTTTGGATCTTATATATGATCACACGAAATTAGGTGTGTAAACGGGTCGAGTTGAGCTTGTACTTTGTGTGGCTTGATGTCATTAATAAAGGACCTGTTCGAGCTCAAGCTCGGCAATTTTCAAGCTGCTTGCGAGCAGCTCGTTTGTTTGAGCTCAGGCTCGATCTCGAGCTCGGGTTTGAGGTTGAATTCAAGCGCAAGTTCATGCTCGAACTTGAATTTGAGTTCAGTTTGAAGTTCGAATTTGACCTGTTTGATTTTAAATTTTTAGTATTTTAATTTTAATTTTTGATTTTATAAATTTTTATACTAAACTTAATATTATGAAATTTGAATAAAAAAAGACTTTAGTCAAGTCTCGTTAACTGAATGAGACACATAAAAGGGATGAGGTCATAATCAAGTGTGGCTGCTCCTTAACGTATAGTCAGTGCGGTCGCACCACTATATGTACAAATATACACCACTCAATGTTAGAAAATGTATCTACACAAATATGCATCATTAGGTATACATCACAAAAAAACATACCACTAGGTATGCAAATACACCAAATAGTGTTAGCTAATACACCATTAGGGGTGAATTGTATCAATCGCACGGGAAGACGCGACCACATTTAAACATATATATATATATAGCTAGCGAGCAGCTCCCACGAGCCACGAGCCTAAAATATTAGAGTTCGATCTCACGGGAGTATGCGACCACATTTGAACATATATATATGGCTCGCGAGCAGCTCGTCGAGCCACGAACTTAAATTATTAGAGTTCGATCTCGAATTTGTTGAGTCGCCCGGCTCATTTATACCCCTAAATGAAATTGAACTTGGACCCGGCCTTGAAGTATTAAGTTCAATGATCTAGTTTGAATATTTGGGTGGTGTTAGTTGATTAGTAAATGTATGAAAATGCTAATGATGAATGTTGTGAAAATGTGCATAAATTGGTTTGATTGGTGAGATCTAGTTTGGATTCATTGTTGAACATGTAGTGGTATGAAAGGGCGAAATATGAGTTGGTGTGATTGAGATTTTGGTTTAAATCCGAGTCGATTGCCATCAATGATATGTGTGGACATGGTGTGCCTGTCTGATGAATATTCTCCTAGAATCCCTGTTTGCGTCATTTCCTGCTGTCTCTAAATGATTCGATAAAGCTAAGGATGCTATTCGTCATGTTTAAGGAGCAATTCAAATGTTTCATCATTACCATAATGCTATATTCAAATAATCTCATCACCTTAAATTACAACGCTCAGTTGGCTCAGTACGTCCTACAATCATGGAGTCTCCATTTTTACAAGTTCGTAAAATCTGTTTTGTATATTCTCAAGAATTAAATGACAATTTCAAATTTTAAATTTGTTTCATCGTTTAGTAACATTTTTTAAACGATGGAATAAATTTATATTCTGAAATTGTCATTTTATTATGCGTTTATTTTACTAACCAAATATGTTATAAGGTTTTTTGGAACTAAAAATATTAATGTTTTTTTTTTGTATTGGGAAAAAAATTATGAAGGTATTCTAATTAATGTTTGTTTGTATCACATGCATTGTATTCTCATAACTAATTCTATTTAATCTTTATTTGGAAATTGGTAAATCCTTTTTCAAAAAATAAGTTTTTAAAGAATGACTCATTTATTGAAACTATTATAGTCCACTTAATTTATTGGTTTCTATTCTTAAGGTGTTGTATATGAATTATATGAATAGCTAATGTTGTATTTTTATTGTATTCAAAGCACTTTGCATGGACATAATTAATTATTATGTATTTATACTAATTAAAAAGAATTTAAAAAGCACATGTTAACATTTTGGAAGATAGTAGTGATACAAAAGAGTTTGACAAAACTTAACGTAAGAGAAAAAGAGAGCCCAATGAGAGGGATTTAAAAAATATCTTACAATTAAGTAAACATGTTGGCAGATATCTTCACTAAAATAATTTTTTTTTCTCTGATTATATTAAAGTGTGTATTTCTCATTGATTTCATTTTTTAAATAGTTAAATATTCAAAAATTCAGAAAATTATTTTTGAAATTTTTATCTTTGAATTTTTCAAAAAGGCTCATAGTTTATTTGTAAGGTAAGTTAAACCTACTTTAGGTATTTTAGTATAATTGCAATTTGATATAATGTTTACTATTTTTATTTGAAAACCATTAGTCATCTATTTGAAATGTGCTGAGGTTTTGTCAAGTCTAATGTATAGTTTACTTCTTTTATTTTTCTTATTTTCTTTATTACTTTCTTATTATATTTAAATTTGATTTTTTGTGTTTAATGGTATTTTAAATACATAACATTTATATGTTAATATTAAACTTAATATTAACAAAATTGATTTATAAATAATTTTAATAAACTCTTGTTAATCAAACTAAACTTATTAGCCAAAGACCTTGTGGTCTAATGGCACTTGGTTGCACCTCCACATGGGAGGGGTGGGTTCGAGTCTCAGTGACAGAGCCAATAGTACTCAGATTTAATGCTCATCTTTCTTTCAAGCGACAATACATTTGCTTTTTCCCTCAAAACATTGCTCATCTTTCTTTCAAGCGACCTCCTGCAGTTTATCCTTTCCCTCATCTTTCTTTCAAGCGACCTCCTGCAGTTTATCCCACACTCTAGTTCGTTGAAAATATTGGTCTGTATTCATGTTATTATTGGTATTAAACTCGAATATTTTCAAATAAAGGACTAAATGTGTCTTTATTAAGAGTAGTTCATATTTAAAATTTGTAAATTAAATCTTTAATTATTACTTGTATAATGTGATTAATTTGTACTTAATTAAGATTATAAGAATGTAATATTAACTTATATAGTTAAAAGCTATATTTTCAATTAAGAAGTTTTTTTTTTTTTTTTTAGTTTAATATGAGCAACTTTCAATTTTAATCATCACTATTGATCATTGTCACATTTAATTATATTCTTTTAGTTTTACTCCAACATATAATTTTAGGTAAAAGGGTCAAATAGGCCCATGTACTACCATTGATTGTTCATCTAGCACAATGAACTAAAATATGGTTCATCTAGGCCATTATACTCTTAATAATTTTTCATCAAGCATTTTTAGCCTATTTCTAACAAGTTACCGATCTAATTTGATGACATGGAAAAATAAAATAAGAAAAAAATGATGACATGTTATTTATGTGGATGTTTTGGATGATTTCTACCCTATTTCATTAATGAAAAAATAATTTGTTGCAATGAAATAGGGTTGAAATCAAAATTGCTATATAAAGTTTTAAGAATTAATATCACTTTTGGTCCCACGACTTTTGAGTTTTATCAATTTTGGTGCACAACTTTAATTTTTTTCAATTTTGGTCCCTAACTTTATAATTTTTATCAGTTTTGGTCCTTCCGGCCAAATTGACGGTGAAATGTTGTCGAATTTTATATTTTAAGGGTAAAATCGTCATCTCAATGAAACGTCTTCATTATCTAAACAAAATCACTGTAAAATCATATTTATAGGTGTTTTATCGGCGCAAATAATGGGGAAGACAAACAGAAACTAGATAGATATCTATGAGATTTATAACATCGACAATTGACAAATCCTTATTTTTCTCTTAATATGATTTTTCTTTTGTTTAGATATTGAAGATCTTTCTTTGGGATAATGATTTTGTCCTTAAAATATAAAATTCTACAACATTTTGCCATCAATTTGGCCGGAAGGACCAAAACTAATAAAAATAACAAAGTTAGGTACAAAAATTGAAAAAATTTAAAGTTGTGCACCAAAAGTGATAAGACCTCAAAAGTCGTGGGACCAAAAATGATATTAGTTCAAGTTTTAACTACAATGTATGTATAGCGGGGTATTTACTATCGTTCGACAATGAGCTTTCATGGAAATCGATATATGAAAATTAAATTATTTTTATAATAACTTAAGATATTGTATTGGGTAAATTTTATTTTATTTTAAAATAAATTAATATTTTTGGATAATTGAATAACTTAAGATATTGTATTTTTGGATGATTTCTTGCAATGAAATAGGGCAGATATCAAAGTTGCTATATAAAGTTTCAACTACAGTGTACTGTGTATGTATAGCGGGCTATTCAATGTCGTTCAACAACGAGATTCCATTAAAATCGATATATGAAAATTAAATTATTTTTTAAAAAATAATAAAATTTACTCAATACAATATCTTAAGTTATTATACTTAATTTTTATATATCGATTTTCATGGAATTTCATTGCCGAACAATTTTGAATACCCCACTATACATACACAGTAGTGCAGTACACTGTAGTTAAAACATTATATAACAACTTTGATTTGTACCATATTTCTTTGCAAGAAATCATTTTCTTCATTAATGAAATAGGGTAAAATCATCCAAAACATCCACATAAATAACATGTCATCATTTTTTCTAATTTTATTTTTTCATGTCATCAAATTAGATGGGTAACTTGTTAGAAATAGGCTAAAAATGCTAGATGAAAAATTATTAAGAGTATAATGGCCTAGATGGACCATATTTTAGTTCATGGTGCTAGATGAACAATCAATGGTAGTACATGGGCCTATTTGACCCTTTTGCCATAATTTTATTATTCTAACATCTTGCCTCAACCTGTAATTTCTTCCCCTCTCTTGTAAGCCCTCTTAATTGAATGATGAAATTATATGTTAGTCATATTTATTAAATAGCGAAATAACAAAATTTTAAAATGTGTTAATACAAACAAATGAAAGTCATGTAATGTAGTAAACTGAAATGATAATGATTAAATAGGACAATGTCAAAATATTTGAAGACTAAAAATAGAATTTATTTTTTAATATGTTAATACATTATATAAAACAAAATAAATAATACACGCATATATGTATCTCTATGTATTTTAAAGGGCAAACCACTTTATCTATAAACACGTTTGTCGCATGTAATCTTATACATCATCGGTGAAATACATTTGGCCATTTTAATAAAGACTAAGTCAAAGCTGAAACCATATTTGAAAGTAAATAAAAAAATGAACCATTTTCGAATGTGTCGATATTTGGTTGGTACGAAAAAAGGTATCAAGTGTGGTTAGAAGTTGAAAAAAAAAAAAAAGGATTCAAAAGAAAGAAGGGAAAATGGCAGTTTTTCCCCCTATGTTATGTGCATATAGCACTTTTGCCCCCTGTGTTATTAAAGTGGCTATTTTTTCCCCTGAAATGTTAAATTGGCATTTTTACCCTTATAAATAATTATTTCATTTATTTTTTCTTCTCTAACAAATTATTACTTATAGGTATGGATGGTCACAATTCGGTTCGAACATAACCAAATACTGTAGCAATCATACCGAAATAGTATGGATGGTTCTGGTTACGATTCAGAACCCAAAAAAAATAAAATTAAATAATTGTTGAACCGTGAACTGAAACTGAACCACGGTCATATACAGTGAAAAATGATCAAACACTTATTTTGATAAATCGGTACGGTTCGATTCCAATTTCGATTTTGAACCGCCAATCAAAACTTATTTAATATTTATTTTTTAATTTTATTTCTTATTTAAAAATAATCTAAATTCAACAATTATTTTATTTTATTTTTTCGGTTCTGAATCGTAACCGTTACCGTCCATACTATTTAAATTCAATTGCTACAGTGTTCGATTAGGTTCGTATCGAAACGCGATCTTCCATACATATTAGTAATACTTGGTTGGAGAGTTAAAAATAATGAAATAATTATTTAAGGGTAAAAATGCCAATTTAACATTATAGGGGAAAAAACTACCACTTTTAAAATAATTGAGGGGGGAAAACTGCCACTTTAATAACACAGGGGGAAAAAGTGTTATATGCACATAACACAGGGGGAAAAAGTGCCATTTTCCCAAGAAAGAATGATTTCCACGTTGAAGTCACAAGAAGGCGAATGAGGTAAATGATGTAACGTTACGCCTTTTTATCCAAATGTGTAATACAGTTCACAGTGGTAGTAGAAGGGAGGGGTAGCCAACAGATACTAATGATGCTTTAAATTCCTTCCCCTTTTCTATGCCTCTCCAGTCCCCTCCCCTACCTACTTGTCATTTCAACCCTGCCTCGCCCAAAAGGTGTAATCATTGGCTCTTCTTATTTTCTTTAATTCTCTTATAATAATGTTTAAATTGTTGAGATTTTGTTGTTGTGCCCGTTGGCCATTAGCTCCAAACCGGTGAAATACAAAGTGTAGAGATACAAAGTGTATAGAGACAATAAGAACCAGGAAAAGCGGAGTCATCTTTCTCATTCCATCAATCCGTTTACAAACAAGATACAAGCATATATATAATATACAACTATAACGGAAATCATAAGTGGGGACATAAATATGTCCGTTACATAATAATGTTCACTAATGAATATATTTATAACATAAATAAACTATTTAACTACATACGAATATGAAATTGGGACATCGATGATCTAACTATTGAACTACATAAGAATATGCAATTGGGATGTCGATGATCTAATTGCATATTAATGTGTTGTTAAATGATTTATATGAGCATTATTCATTTTCTCTCTTTTCCTTTACCTCTATCATCTTGAGGAAAGTCGATCTCAATCCATTATGTTGGAAGCAAGAAGGACCATTATAAACTTACAGCGAGTAATACAAGTTCTATTGCCCTGTAAGTTTGTATGGTATTAACCTTTTTGGTATTTAGTGAATTGGGCTAGCATTTGGAGAGTCCTACACATGTAAGAAAACACCTTTTCTCTTAACTGTATTAACAAATATCGAGTGATTTTTTTGCCATTCTATCATGATGAAGGGAAGCATTAAACCACCTCAACTTCTTGGTATAATTTATGGGCATTGGAAAGCGAAGATCAAGCTTTATCTTCAAGCTCAAGGCAAATGTGGCTTGAGAAATCCTACATACCACATTTGATGGCACAAATTTTGTCAAACAATCTAAAATGCAACAAGTTCATACAAAATTCGAGGATCTCAAGATGTGGGAAGATGAAGTGATCATTCAGTTAAATACTTGAGTTCAAGAATTAATGAATGATGCTGCAGTACTAGGAGAACTATTTACCGAAGAAAAAATGGTAAAGAAAATATTAAGATCTTTATCTCTGCATTTTCAGATGAATGTTAGGACTCTCGTAAACTTATCACGAGTTGAGTCCTCTAGTTTTCATGTCCTTGATTTGGCGTACACGGATATTTGGGGCCTTACTCCTCATTTATTGTTTAATGACTATCGTTATTTTGTTATTTTGTGGATGACTATTTACGTTATACTTGGTTTTTTTCTATGCGTTTGAAATCTGATTTGTATGACATATTTGAGTGTTTTCGTGCCTTGATTGAGCGTTCTTTTTCTTGCAAAATTAAATCTATACAATCTGATCTTGGTGCTGAGTATAAAAAGTTACATTATTTGTTGCTAAAGCTTGGTATTAATCATAAACAGTCGTGTTCCTACACTCACGAACAAAATGATCATGTTGAGCGTAGACATCGGCATATAGTTGAAACTGGTCTTACTCTTATGGCCCATGCTTCTATTCTGTCTCATTTTTGGGACTTTGCTTTTGAGTTTGCAGTTTATTTAGTCAACCCTACGTCTGTCTTAAACAATACTAGTCCCCATTTTGTGTTACATAGGTCTCAGCCGTCCTACTCTTTTCTAAGAGTCTTTAGTTGTTTGTGTTATTCACTTATTCGTATCTGCGTCCTTATAATCGACATAAGATGAGTTTCATGTCTTCTCCCTATGTCTTTCTTGGATATCATGTGTCTTTTTGGAGTATCGGTGCATGGATCTTCACACTAACAAGGTCTTTGCCTGCAGGCATCTCCGCTTTGATGAGCATACTTTTCCTACGCCCACCCCCCTACCCCCCACCCCCGGTGCTAATCAAACTTATGGTTTTGCACTCTTTAACTAACTCATCTCGTGAAACACATTAAAGAGAATCTTCACACATTAATGGGGGCAATGCATGCATGTGTAGTCCGTTTTTAACTGATGGTGTGTGCATTCAAAGGAATACAACTAATTTCATTACAAATATCACACGATACGCTATATATATATATATGCCTACCTAACACAAATCTCACTCACCATTCCCATTGGAGTCATGCCTCTTGTTCCACATCAGTAACATACTGCCAATAAATTCTCGCAATTTATACTGGAAAACAATTCATCACTTCAACTACTTTTTTAAAAAGCAGTTTAGATAAATTGTAATTAAAGTGATTCATTTTTTTTTTTATAATGTTCAGTAAAAGTTCAATACATCACCTCACCTTGAATTGGTTGATTTAATCCAAACTAGTATAGTGTCTAGTCCAACTACGTTAGAATCCTCCCTTTGTAATTGTATTGCCTACCTTGTTCAACTTGACTTGAGGTTTCAAAAAATCTAGCCTCACCCTATTTGCATAAGGCACATTTTTCTTATCCATGTAAAGTAATTATTATATTAAGTTAAGAGATTTGCTATAAAAGGTTTGATCCATATAACATTGTGCAATCATAATTACAAATTATTTCTGAAAAATTATTGGATACCCATCACTTATAAAGAAATAGATTGAACTTGCAAATTCAACGAGGAACTACGAAATGATATAATTTCAACTATTATACATGCAGAAAGGTTATGTTAGCACATTGAATGTACACTAATTAAACATACAAGATCAGAGCAACTATGATTCTATGAATGAACCAATAAAATGCCTACCAGACATACACAAGGATTGAAAGCCCCTAAAGGTATTCCTAAATAGGGAACCACATGAAGTCCTATGTTAACTAAACAGCAATGCACACACCAGATAAATCCCATTTGTGTGCACATATTTTGCAGTCTCCTGGAGCTCTCAACTAATGGGGCTGAAGAGCATAACTCTTATTTTTCTCAGCCTTTTCTGAAGTAATCAGAAAATGCCCACTTCTGTAGGGAATGTGCACCAGGATTCTCTCTCTGGTTGAGCACAGGTGACTCTGCAGCGGAACGCTGTTGTGTGGCTTCATCTACATACAACAGATCTTCAATCCTCGCCATCAAGTTGAAAGCTAAGCTCTCCAACACCCTAGAGTAGCTCTCAAGGATTGCCTGCCCAACATCCTGCATCAAAATATACAATCATCCTCAACTGAACTTTTTATATAATCCACTTCATGCTTGGTTACTTGAAAAGAACATAGATGCAGAAAATATTTGGAGTTGACATAAATCACCGCCAACTTGGTTACCACTATGGGCACCCTTCAAGCCATTGATAACATCAAGTGAAGCATCATATGCTAATTTAAGTATGTAATCAAGGATATGGCTCACCCTATTATACTGAATCTTGTTCATGTCCAAGGTAGTTTGAGGGAGGTCGGGGAAGTTTAGCTTGAGGCATGTCAGGAGGGTCTCAGCTCGTTGTGAAAGCTGTCTGTCTCTTTCTGTATAAGCAACCAGGCCTTTCACTGCATCACCCCATGATTTCTTGCCTGGATTCAATTTCTTCTTTTGGTATTTCTGCCTCCAAACGTGCATAGCAGCTTCAATCCTATTAGCCATTTCCAGAACTGTATACTCTGATGAGAGGTCGAAACAATCAAGGCCTTCTGAGGACAACTGATCAGTAGTGATATACTGGTACAGGATTTCACCCAAAGCCTCTTTTCCACTCTGATAATTTACACAGTAGAAAGTTAGCCAACACTATATCAATTATCAAGTAGAAATTTTATGACTTAAAACCATAACTCCTTACCTTGGGCAAGCTATCTGTGTAAACTTCTGGTACTTCCATTTCAGACAACACACTTTTGTTGATTGCTAGAGCAGCCTTAAAAATTTGGTTGGAACAATCCCTACATTGCTGCAATCGCTTCCTGGTTTCCTCGGACAAACCATTAGGCGGGACCTTTGGGAAGGGCAGCCACCATTTCTCTTCAAGCCTGATTGAAGACCGGCGAGAGGATGGAGAAAGAGGGCATGCTTCAATTTGTTCTCCATCAGCAACAACTACCCCGCGATCAACATAGCAAAATTCCGAGTCATGAAATCCATCCAAGATGCTAATAAGCATTGCATCCAGTTTCTTGAGGGCAGGAAGATTGACATCAATATCTGGCCGGGGTTGAGGCACCATAACCCCAAACGTCCCACCCCCGGGAAATGCCTGCATTGAAGGAACAAGCTCCACTATGGAATCAGTTACAGAGAGTAGCCACTTCATCTCCCTGCACCACATTGATTTCTTCTGCGGCGCCAATGGCTCCAACTTCCACAGGTCCCCAAACACAGTAGCTGCCAAATTGTTGTGCAGATTATTATGCCATTCGACCACAAACATGAATTACAGGAAGAAACCAATAGTTAAGATATATATATACCAGCAAGATTTGTAATGGCATTGGAGATGGCGAGAGCAGTGCATACTCCCTTCCTTCCACCAGACATATCTTCCCCTAACAAAAGCTTAGCAAACCGCTCTTTCATCAATTCAGCTTCTGGAATCATAACCATTGAATCAAAATAAATAGCAGCAAAGAATATCAAACATATACAAGAGATTAATGTAAGAATTTTCCATATGATATAATATTATTTAATGTTATTCAAATCGTTTTAACTGATTATCCGACTATAATGATGACACATAAGCTTCTAAGCAAAATGATCCTCTAACAACTTCTATAATCAGACAAAATGACTGCCTCTGTTACAATGTAGTATCTGTTCATAACTAATTTCTCAACTTAGCACAAAGAGTGATTTCGTGTAACTAGACTATTGGCTAAAATCTTATATAATTCCAGTCAAACTCTAAATTTCATGGCGAAGCCTAAGCAAACAGAATGCTGGGATACGTAGCTGACCTGGCAATTCTGTTGCGCATTTCTCGGGCTTAACGGTCGGGAGGGTGACGTGTCTTCCGTCGACGACAGGCGGCAACACGACCAGAGGCGAAGACTCGGAATTGGAGTCAAAATCAAGCGAGAAGGAGGAGAGAGAGGTGGACGACTCCGCCTGACGACGACGAAGATCGCAAGAGAATGCGCTAGTGGGCGTGGAGGAGCTATCGGAGTCGCTGGCGTCAGCGCTGAGTCTGTAACCGTCGAAGCACTCGCTCCGACGATCAAAACCACTCGCCATAGCAAGTAAATAAAGAAGTAAAAGCGGTCACTCTGGCTTCTATTCGCAGCGGCGTTTGTGCGGTGGGGAAGATGAAGAGGGCAACGACACAGTAAAGGCGGGGAATGAATTATATGATTGTTGACAAATTAGCCGTTGCGGTGGCGCGATTGGCGTTTCAGTCGTGTGCGTGTTCGGCGGTTAAACAGAGTGTGTAGGCCCTACAAGCGACGGACAATTCCGCTTAATCACAATTCACAACTGCCTGCCGTCTTTGGTAAATAATCAGCCTATCAGCCAATTTTAACTTATTTGACCACTTGTTTGGTTAATAAACTTTTTGTAATTCCAAAATGCTAAAATTCAAAAGGCTACTCAAAGCAGTCTTTTCAATTATCTTTTTGAAAAAAGAAATTATACCAAACAGCTAACCCAATCAGCCAACAGCCATTTATCAAGGGCCAATATCAAGTGCTAATTTGCTATAAAAAAAAAGGTGCTAATTTGCTACTATGGAGTTTACCTTGAATTGTGGATGTTAAAGCGGTTAAACCCTTCATATTTGAGTCGCTTTTCTTATGAGTAAATATCAATTTTAGTCTCATGAGTATTGACAAAATGATAAATTTGATTCACATATTTAATTTCTATTAATTTTCATTCACGACTATTATTTTAGTGTCAAAATTCATCGCGTCAGTCACCATCTATTTAAAACGTGCTGAAATCTAAAATGATTAATGAATATTTTTGTCCTTTTCAAATTAAGATCACAATTTGAACATAAATAAAATGATTTAAACCCTAAGGCAGTTCTTTTCATTAAATTAAGGTAAGATAAAGAGGAGAATTACAAATTGCGATCAATCATAAGGCTTGAATCCATTTCTTCATGCTCAAATTGAGATATTAAGTTGAAAGAGATTAAAATACTATTAAAAATTTTAGATTTTGACACGTTTTAAACAGATGGACGATCGACGCAATAAATTTTCGCACTAAAACGATAGTCGTGAATAAAAATTAGTACTAAAACAATAGTCATAAACGAAAATTGGTAGAAATTAAACATATGGATAAAAACTGATATTTTGTTAATACCCATGGTACCAAAATTAATATTTAGTCGTTTTCTTATACTCCATACTAAAACTAGTTAAAGTACGTAGTTTGTTCTTGTACCCAATAAAAAATATTTTTATAATTAAGTAATTAACTCATAAAATCAAGTAAATCTATTAAAATTTGAGAAAGGCTCATTAACAAGGACTTTGCAATAATTGAGCGCAACAAGTCAACAACAAACAAAAAGTCAGCTATCTAAGAGCATCTTTTTTTTTTTTTTTTTTTTTTTTTTTTTTTTTTTTTTTTTTTTTTTTATCCTTATCATTTTAGTTTTTTCATAATTTTTGAAAAGTTTTTATAAGTGTGATTATGAAAGATAAACTGAGGGGAGGAAAAAAAAAACCAAAACAAAACATAATTAAAAGAAAAAAAATAAAATTAAAAAAAAAAAAACATTGCAGCCTGACATCACAGACTGGAGAAATAAAGCATTCACGCTCCAACACTGCACGAGCCAACTGGGCGTGCGGTGTCTCCACCACGCGGGATGAGTGCTAGGTCTTGGATGCGGAGATGATAATTTCATATGTCAGATTATGGACCTTCACTTGCAGGAGTTCATTTTATCAAAAAACTTCACCCCACATATGTGTTTGATCCCATCCTTCTTTTTCTACTGTTTCAAAAACTGAGCATTATCCACTGTTGTGGATGCTCTAACAAACTAAAAATATTCGAGTGTAGTAAGTACTTGTAGAGTTGTAGATGACTCATTGAAGCATGGCATTGATAAGATAAGATGTGACCGCATTAGAATTCATAACCACATTGTCCCTTGAAATTTTCCTTGGGCAGACAAATCCTATTTAGGTAACTCTAATTTTCTTACACAACAAATGGAGACATCTAAATTAAATAATTAATAAAAAATGAAAGACTAAATAAAAGTTTTTAAATATAGAAACATTATACAAAACAATTTCTTTGCCTCATAAGTTGAACAAGAAAGTTCATTATCATCAGAAGCATGTCATTTAAAAATTGTAATAATCCTGTGAAACTCCTATCACTCCACCTATTTTTTGCTTTTTAAGTTATACAATTCAAGCATGACTGATAACTTTGTACATTTACTACATCCAGAAAACAAAGTTTACATAATTTTCAATAAACTTTCAAATCCCCGTGTATATTATGCATCAATTCATCTAGGGGCCATTTTCTCCATCATTTCCAACATTATCTTATTTACTTTGATCTTTCTCTACATCTAATCCAATATTATTTGTACCACACTAAGAGGTACAATTTCACCATGTCATATCCACCGGTCATATCCTTTCTTAAAACCACGACGTATCAAATGACTCTTAATTTGTTCATAACTACGAAACTTTCTTAGATTTCTACAATAACAAGGGCACACTATATCATTTTCACCAATTTTACTTACATATTCCTCTGACAAATTTTATAAACTCTTGAACCCCATAAACATATTCAAAGTATTGCGTTTCTTATACATCCAACTTCAATCTATATCTCATATTTTTGCACAACATTTAAAATATGAGAAATGAATTTAGTTTATGTTTGAGTTATAATTTAAAGACTCAAGTTCAAACTTTAACTAAATAATTTAAAATTTAAAATACTACCTAAAACTAATTAAATAATTTCCTACCTATTTAAATTTTCTTAAATTTAGTTATATACTTTATTTTGTTAAAATTGGTTATATACTACCTAAAAGGCTAAAAGTATCAATTTTGTTAAATTCGGTTAACCTAAACCTTTTCTTCTCTTCTCGCAAATATACTACCTAAAACTAATTAAATAATATGCAACACTTATGTGAGATCGTCTCAGAGGTCTCAATCTTTGAGATAGGTCAGGTCTTTGATTAATGGATTGAATTTTTTACATCATTAATCAAATATCCGACACATCTCACGGATTGAGACCCGTGAGACGGTCTCACACAAATTTTTGCCTTAAATAATTTATTACGTATTTAAATTTTGTTATGAACAGATACTGCATTGTAACAGAGTCTTGTACTACTCCAAAGAAAAAACTAAAACTAATTAAATAATTTACTACCTATTTAAATTTTGTTAAATTTGATTATATATACTACCTTAAAGTCTAAAACTATCAATTTTGTTAAATTGGGTGTACTACCTAAAACTAGCTACTTGATTTAATTTACTTTTATTTAGAACGAATGACTCTGTTATAATGTGACTCCACTGAGGCTCGAATCCACTCCCATCATCCATTTGAGAGTGTAAACTGGGACACCGGATGCTACTAGACCACAAAGTCTTTGGCACTTATATACTTTAATTTTATACTTATAAAATTATTTTTTGTTTATTGATAATTATATAATTTTTTTTTATATAATTTTCCACTTTTACATTTTATATAAATAATAATACTTTATGTGTCCTGTGTTCGAACTTTAGACGCAAATTGCGCTATTTTAATGATATTTTTGTACTAGTGTATTCCCATTACAAATTAAAGGGAATAACTAATTCATGAAATTTTATTTCTTACTGTAAAATTGAATCAAATAGCAGAACAAGTTATTTCACAAAATTATATTTTATTTTCAATAGATTCTACGAACCAAACATCACGTATATGGAATACCTTAGAAACGTCAATATTCTCCCACTAAACCTTTCCTAGTCACCTAACCAAAGCAGTTGAAAATTCACAATCTAAAGTTGGCAAATGAACCAACCTTTACTCTCTGATATTTATGTTCTACAAGATTGAGGCGTCTCATACTATCTAATTCTTTATATGTATATTATTTTAATGATGCTTTGCCTTTCTTAATCCAAATATTTGGAGAAGGTTTAGCTAGTCATATCAGATCAGTCGATATATTCGACCTAGTTGCCTAAAATAGAACTATAAAATATGCTTATATAGAACTATAAAATATGTTTATACTACGACATACCTTATTTTTGTACACTAAAAAACATTTAAAAAGGTATGTAACATGAAAAATTGTACACAATTATAGAATTTGATTACCGCTTCAATTAAAAATCTCATTCTCTAATTAAAAAAATGTATCATTTTATCTTATTGGTAATTTAATTTTTAAGTTCGTATTAATATTTTTATATTTTTAATTTGATTTTTTTTGTTCATATTGATGCTTTGGATGTCATTATATATATTAGGATCAATTGCTTTGATTTATTGTTTTGTTTGTTTTTAATTTCTTTTTAAACCTTTATTCCCATTATGGGGTCCTACACAACCAAAAATCAATATTGGTAATCATTCGAATTTCACCCTACTACGAAACATGCAAAATACTTTCACCAAAACTCATTAGTATTACTAAATATTTGATTCACATTTCGAATCCGATTCCCAATATGTACAAACCAACATAGCCTTAAAAAGTAATGTTGTTGTCTTAAAAATTAAAATTGATATCAAATAATCTTGTCTTAAATACTAGCTATGATTTTGTCAATTAATGTATGGTAGGTCAACAAATTCTTTCAATTGTAAGCTAGCAATAATATGAAAGATTGTAAAATTTGTAACAAGCCACATTATATTAATTTATATTTGGTACAAATAATACTTTCCAACTAAAAATTAACTAAGAAAGGAAACATTATTATATTGTATATAACTCCTCAGCAAATATAGCGACATTTACTCCATAGCAGTTAAATATCATAAATTCTACGTTTCTATATAAAAATATATAAAAAAAATTGTCTTAAAAAAAAAAAAAGAGATTGTTACAAAACGAGTAATAATAGTGTAATACCATATTGAAATAATGTCACAAAAGTAATTACGAAAAATGTTGAAAAGGGCTTTTGAACCATGCAAATTAAAGGTGTGTTTGGTTCATTGGTTTACACACTAGAAATAAGAGTCAAAATCATAGTTAGTGTTTGGTTGACAAGTTTTTAAAATACAACTGAAATTTTTTTTTTGAGTACTACAACTATGAGATTTGATTACATCTTCAATTAAAAATTTCATTCCTTAATTAAAAAGAGTATCATTCCATCTTATTGATAATTGAATTTGTAAGTTTGGACTAGTACTTTTAGATTCTTGTTTTGATTTTTATTTTTTGTTCAATGCTTTGGATGTCATTATATTATGATCAATTGCCTTAATCTTTTTATTTAATTTTTATATTCTTAAAACATTTATTCCCATTATATAGTCATAAACAACCAAATATCAAGGTGTATTTGGTTGACAAGTTTAGCTATCAGAAATGAGTACTGAAGTCATTGATATTGTTTGGTTAATAACAGGTTTTTAGAACAATACTATAGGTTTTGATTACCTCTTAATTACAAAACTCATTCCCTAATAAAATAAGGGTTTCATCCCTTCCTCCTCACTGCTTCCCAAATTATTAATAGTCATTCTTATTCCACCCTACTACCAAACATGCAAAATACTTTCGCTAAAATCCATTACCATTACCAAGTATTTGATACTCATTCCAGTTCCGATTCCTATGTGCGAACCAATCATATCCTCAATATTGGTAATTATTCTAATTCTACTCTACAATCAAATATGTAAAATATTTTCACCAAAACTCATGTATTTGGTTCTCATTCCCATTCCGGTTCTCATGTGCCAGCCAAACAAACCCTAAGTTAACCATTTTGTGTAAATAAATCGAATAAAGATTGTAGCATTTCATTGTCTCTTCATTCCATCAAAATATTGCAAAAAGTCCTTTCAAGGGAGCTCTAGCTGCCTTCCTAATCAGGCCGGGTGATGGGTTCACCATTATTGCAAACTTTCATATTTCTTGTCGTAATAATTCTTGAATCTCCGGCGACGGCGAATCTTATTATTGATGAGGTTTATAGTAGAGAGGAGCTTGTGAAAATGGCTGGCTATGGTGAAGACAAGATCTCCACCGTTCAGATTGAAGGTAAAGTTGTTTGCCAGACTTGCACCGACGACGGCGATGAAACCTCGTCTCTTCATCCCATCTCAGGTTAGTAAGAATTGAATTAAGTGAGTTCTTCATTCTTAGATTTATTCAGAGGTGTGCTTTGAATGAAACTCGCAGCTAATTCATTTTTTTTATTTATTCGAATCTAATCTTTGAATGAAATCGGAACTGTGATCCTAGCCATTAACTAACCACATCAAATCAAAAAGTTAATAAACAGTTCTCATCGCTAAAGTCAAACTTAAAACTTTATAGTTATCGAGTCAATCTTTCTTTGCCTAAATATCTAAGGGGGCGTATACTTCTTATTCAATTCTTATAAAAATACATTTTTGAGTGAGTGATTTTATTTTATTGTTGTCTGGTGGGGGTTTGATCCCCCGAAGATATGGCCAGGGTCTCATTGGGAGACTCAAAGTCTAAAAAATTGATCAACAGTACAGAATGAAGCAGTAATATATGTATATGTGTGTACATGCAGGTGCATTAGTGGGTATTTTATGCAGCAGAAGTGGAAGAAGAGCATCATATTCATGGGTAAAAGGCAGCACACATGAACACGGAGGATTCCTCATAGATCTCCCTTCTCATCTTCATGCAATCCCTAATCTGGAAAATACATGCCTAGTCAGGGTTCTTCATCTCCCAAAGGACTCAATTTGCACCCAACACTACTACTACTCCAGGGCACCAAAACACAAAGGGATTCAACTGATTGGCGTTCAAGAAGGCACCCGCAGTTACACAACTCACACCATACACCTTACACCTAAATCTTGTTAGGATCAAGCTCTTACCACTTATGTCAAAAGGAGGCACAACCTTTATCGACCTCCGTCCAACCATTCTCCCTCCCAGCACCAACCAGTTTTAGCCAGTAACCTCGCTCACCACTTAGGCCAAAAGACAAAAGCTATATATGTACTTGAGGAGGACAGGTGTTAGACAGAACCGAGGAGAGCAGCACATAATGTGGAGTAGGGCGGGGCAGCACCAGGGTGGTATAATATAGGGGTAGTTTTTAGAGTTGCTAGAAATTCTTCCATGGACATAGACACAATTTTGAGCTATGTAAATTCTGGTTTATTTCACAAATCTGAATCGCTTGATGCTTCACATGACATTTCATCAGTTGTCATCAGCAACTTTGTGATAATGGAGCGACAGAACTGTACTTGGCAACACATTAGCCCTGCATTTAAGCTAATCTGCTTCCTCCATGCATCCCGCACAGTCATCAGTCGAGAATTCTTGCAAGCTTTGCATATTGAGAAACGTAATTTAATATTCATTTAGATCAGAGATATAGACAAAGAAAAATGAATCCCAATATATATATATATATATATATATATATATATATATATATATATATATATATATATATAAAAATTTATGAGCGCATACAACTAGAGATGACTATTGTTCGATTTGAATTGAACTGAACACTGTAACAACCAAACTAAAATGCGAACCATGCGTCCATGCCTATGGTTGTAATAATAGTTCAAGACCAGAACCCAAAAAGTTTTGGTTCCCATTTATTAAAACCCGAACATAAATTTGGTTTTAGTTCTAAATCAGAAAAAAATAAATAGAAAAGTCCGGACTTAGTGAGAAAAATACTTTGGACTCCATTGTTGAATTTAGACTATTTTAAAAATAAATTATAAAATTTAAAAGGAAAAAATTTAAATAAGTTGTTCAAATCAAAACCCGGTTTATCATTTCCCAGTGAATCAGCAATTTAGAAACGAAATCTAACCACAGTCATATCTACATACATCATGAAAGTAGACGAAATTTAGATCAAATAACATTGCACGAAGTGGAAGATAATATATATGATTGTAATGGAATTCCAAATTGGATCTTTTTTTTTTTTTTTTTTTTTTTTATGTACAAGGTTTTCACGGTTGACACAATGACTAATCTTTTGGCTGAATTGTAGACACCTCTATTCAGTGGGATAATTGACTTAGAAATTTGCTCCTCCGATCCATATCCAAAGCAAAAAATCTAGTCCTTGATGTTTTGTAACTCAAATTGGATCTTCTTGTGTATGATTATATTTGTCCCTGTTGCTTTTCACACTTGATGACAGACTAAGTTATCCACAATGCCCAACTAATCATGAATGTGGGAGGAAGGTTTAACATCACTCAAGAATTCAGAACCATTATTTCTCATTTGCATTTCCCATGGCTTCAACTGCTTCATCAGTCATCACCATCTATATATAATATCAATAAAGAAATCACACAGCGGTTTTAACCATAGCTAACCGATTCATTTGAAATGGACATTGCAGATGATAAGTTATTAGTTCAACCATAATAAAATATTGGAAAAGGTACCAATCAAATTTTGTGAAATAACAATTAAGCCATTGAACTTGAAAAAGCTCTAAATTAGTTCACTAATTCAAAAAAAAGTTGCAATTAACATTTTTAGTAGGTTACTACCCACTTTCTGCTGGCATGGATTGTCACGTGTAATCATGTTTCGAAAAAATGTACAAATAAGCCGTTAAACTATCCGAAAAATAACACTTAAGCCACTAAACTCGAAAAAAGCTCTAAATTAATCCACGAACTTGGAAAAAAGATAATTAATTTTTTTTAAAATTGTGTATATTATTATTAAAAAAATTAAATTTTTTATTTCTTATATTATTCAAATATGATAATTAAAATTTATCACTTTAGGACTCGTGAAATATCATTTGAATTAATTTTTTATTTTTTAATTTATTAATATTTTAATATTGAACATGATTTTTAGCACATTGCTATGAGCCTATGATGAGTCTAACTCTTGCATAATAATCTTATGTTATGTATATAATATTTTTAATGGATGCATGAAAAAGTGTTAATTTTATGGAAATGAAAAAGTCATAAAGCCAACAAAATCAAACCTCATTGTCCGTTTGGGGTGCGCTCGTCGTTCCGGTGCTCCGGAATTTGCCAGGTTATGGCTTTGTCGGGTTAATTGTTGACGTCCATCTCCCTGCTCCGCCTCATTGTTTGATATATCCTTGCATATAATAAGGTCTGACATTGAGGTCTCAGAGAAAGATCAATGGCGAAGTCGATTGGTATGCAGTCCTTGGTGTTGATTCTTGAGTGCATGGGTGATGAAACACTGTGCAAGACCTCCGATCCAGCTAGCATCCCTAATATCCATGCCGCCTCACCCACCAGGGCACATTACTTTATGTACTAAGAGCATCCTTAATAGTATGTTTTTTTTTTCTTAAGGAATTTTTGTAACTGTGATTAGGAAATAGAAAATGAAGGGATGAAAAAAAAAAAACAAATCTAATTTTAAAAAATAAAAATAAAAATACAGGTTTTGTCGGGCTCGTGCAGTGCACACACGCCTGTTGTACACGCTTATTGCACTTGACGCGCACAACAGTTCCGTTATTTTTCAGGGACAGAATTACTGTACCAAAAATCATGTTTTGCAGGACTTTCTTTTTCTTCTCTCTCCTTGCCTCTCTCCCCTCCAACTAAGCATGTACTGTACCAATAACCCCAAAATATTTACTGTTATGGATGCTCTAAATGCACGTGGTGTGACACTTGATACGAATATCCAAGACTGTACCTTAACATAATCCTTATCTGCGACAAATCCGGCAATTGACAAATGCTAGAAGTCCTTTAATTTTGGGCAGCCCAAGAGGTAAGTGCTCTTGAAAAAAATCATTATGTAAATTGTGTACACAAGAGTTATGTTATTTGATGTTTTAGCAAAAAAATAGGATTAGTTTAATATTACATAATATAAGACAGTATTACGTAAGAGTTAGACTTATTTTAGCAATGCACCAAAATTCATGTCCAATACTAAAATATTGATAATTTTTTTTAAATTAATTCAAATTATATTTCACAATTCTTAAAGTGATAAATTTTAATTATCATATTTGAATAATATAGAGAAATAAAGAAAATTATATTTTTAAAATAATAATGTACACAATTTTCACAAAATTTTAATTATCTTTTTCCAAGTTCGTGGATTAATTTAGAGTTTTTTTAAAGTTTAGTGACTTAATTGTTATTTCCCGAATAGTTCAAAAGTCTATTTGTACATTTTCTCAAAACAGGATTACACATGGCAATCCATGTCAGTAGAAACCGGGTAGTAACCTGTTAAAAATATTAATTGCAATTTTTTTTCGAGATCGTTGACTAATTTAGAGTTGTTTCAAGTTCAATGACTTAATTAATATTTCCCAAATTGTTCAATGACCTATTTGTACATTTTCCCTAAAATATTTATTATATGCTTTATTAACTATTCTTTGCATGGATTCTTAAATAATTATTCTGCAGGATGGATAAAAGATATATGTTATTGCTTTACAATAAAAAAAATGTAAGTATGCATAGGGTATATAATTACAGTCGTGATATTGTAGGCCATGATCCAAAAAAGCTTTGTGGACCATGGTAAAAAAACAACGTCGTTTCTTTAAGTAAAGAAACGGCTGACGTTACATCTTAACGGAGCTCGTATTTTTTGAGTGTTAATTACCAAATGAAACTACAGTGTATCTAAAATGAAAATATCTCTAATATTATTTTTATATTATCAAATGAAACTGTAATTGAATTGAAATGAAACTACAGTTATGTTTAAATGAAACTTCAATGTATATAAAATGAAACTGAATAACAGTTTCACATATTTGAGTGTGTATTGTCTAATGAAATTGTAGTTATATCGAAATGATACTTAGTTGTGTTGTAATGAAACTATAGTGTATAAAAAAAATGAAACTGAATAACAGTTTCACACTTTCACATATTTGAGTGTAAAATGTCGAATGAAGCTGTAGTTAGATCGAAATGAAACTGTAATTGTGTTGAAACAAAACTGCAGTGTATATAAAATGAAACTGAATAACCGTTTCACATATTTGAGTGTATATTGTCCAACGAAGCTGTAGTTATATCAAAATGATATTGTAGTCGTGTTGTAATGAAACGATGGTGTATATAAAATGAAACTGAATAACAATTTCACATATTTGAGTGTATAATGTCAAATGAAACTGTAGTTGTGTTGAAACGAAACTGCAGTGTATATAAAAAGAAACTAAATATGTTATACAAACAAAGCTATTTGGTGAATAATTGTGTGTTTAATTATACATTAAGAATGTCATTGCGTGAGGATGAATTGTGGTTGCTTGCTCTCAATACTGTGAGGATCAACTATTGATCTTGGATGCACTCCTCCTTCCAAAAAAAAAAAAAGAAGAATGTCACTTTAAAATTAAAATTTGAATTTTGTTTTCTTTTTAAAATTTTTATGTGTTATATTTTGTCAAAAGTGTTTTAATAAATACTATGTCTTTCTAGTATAGGAATAGGCTAATACCCTATTCCTATACTAGAAAGGGATGAATGTGAAATTTTGAAAATTTAAAGAGGGATAATTACAAATAAGCAATAATCTATTGGAAATTTAATTTGTAATTAAGGACATAAGTTTCAATTTATATCGAAACATGTCGAAAAGTATGTAAAATTCTTACAAAACAACCCTCATTTGCCCAGAGAAAAAGAGAAACTCGTCTTGTTCAAAGTGCTTGCCATTTCTTACACTTTGCAGTGATCAGTTCCTCATTCTTCAACTCTCAGCTGGCGTAAGGCATTTGATTGGAATGGTCGAAATTTTTTGATGTTTCTTATCGGTAGCACGATCAGATTCTTCACTGAATCTGACTGACAGTTTAGAGTTGAGGTTACATTTAAGTATACAAATTCGTATTTCATCCTCAGATCCATAGCTGAGTGGCTCTTCAATTGCACTTCTGGAAAGGTGAAAGTTGAAAAATGCTGCGGTTAAGGGCTTTCCGGCCGACAAATGATAAGATAGTGAAGATTCATATGCACCCGACGCATCCGTGGATCGTGACTGCGGATGCATCGGATCACGTTTCCGTTTGGAATTGGGAGCACCGCCAGGTGAATATGCTTAGCCTTGATTTTAGCTTTACTCCCTTTTTCCCTCTCTGATTTCAAGTTATTCAATTTTATAAGTTGATTTTGGTTATTAGGTCATTTATGAGCTGAAGGCTGGTGGTGTTGACGAGAGGCGTTTGGTCGGGGCAAAGCTCGAAAAGCTTGCTGAGGGTGAATCAGGTTGGTTTTGCTTCACGAATCTTAGATAGTCGAATCATAAATGTTCTAATTGCTTCTACATCTTCTTATTTATCTACCTGTTGTTTTGATTTGATGTCGATTGTATAGAATTATAGAGGTAGTTAAGTTGAATCAGAGTTGCCTCGATAAAATATACTCCATATAAGAATTGTTAACAAAATAAATGGTGCACTAGCATTTCTGGATTTAATGGGTGGACTGGAATCCTAGTAAAAATTTCAAGTTCATTCCAGGTATTTTAACGTGGAGAAGCTGGTAGTAGATTTGTAAGGTGGTTGTTTTCTGTCAATCTGCTAGAGTATAGTCTGGTAGAGGTCTTTCTTCATTAGAAATTTGTGGTATCTGGGGATTGGTTTGACCTGATCTGAGTTGCCTGAATCTGGGATTTGGATCCTCTTTTTATATTAAAGATTGCTTAAGTGGCTTATAGCTCTCATAATTTGCCCAAGTGTTCTACCGTAAGTATAATGATATACACCAGGGATAAGTGGATAACCAAATAACAATTTTTTAGTTGAGACTTCCCCATGATTTAGAAAAAGAAATGCATGCTCTTTTTGGGACAACAGAGGCTTGAGTATCAGAGTATCACACTCAAATTATGTCAAGAGAGATGGAAATAGCATGCTGAACATTTGGTCTGTGGAGTTTCTCTTGGTATGAATGGTCATGGTGTTTAGTTATCATAGCCCAAGGGACATATATGTCTCAATTTGGGTTTTGTAAATTTTGGTTACAGCTATAACTCTATAAAGCTGGAACTTTTTGGTTAAAGTGGTAAAGTGCTTGTTGTCAAGACCTTGTTGTCTCTTATCTACTCCCAAAGCCATAAGCTAGGGTAAACATGGGTTTTGATGAAGTGCTTTTTGGAGTAGATAAGAGGCAATTTTAGCTCTTTTTGTAGAAGCTTCAATTTGAGGCTTTTCCATGAAGAGCTTTTTGGTGTAGATTTGGGTCTTTAAGTAGTAAAAGAACTTATAAGATGTGTTTGCCAAGTGTTAAAATACATTCTTTGAAAAGTTCTTTTTTATAAGCTCTTCTAAAAAAAACATTTTGCCTCATATCTACATGGGCCAAACAAGCACAATAAGAAAATGATAAAAACAAGTATTTCCGTTCATCATATAGAGCTTGGGGAAGATTTGTGTTACACTGCTCACAATTAAGAACATTTCTACTGTACAAAAGATAATCTATTGTTGGTGGTACAAGTTCTATTTACTTAGGTTAAAAATTGAAATCGGGAAGCAAATATTTTTTACCTGATTGCGTAGTCTGCTTATTTAAAAGGGCCTTTCATGCTAAGGAATTACATTTACTTCAGGGTTGTAAAATTGTAAAAGTGGATTTTACTTTCTACTGTGTTATCATGGATTGTGCTTAATACTACTCTGGTTTGTGTTCTTTATGACAGAGTCTAGAGGGAAACCAACAGAAGCCATACGAGGTGGGAGGTAATGAATTGCTTGCTCTCTTCTTTTAGAGGCTTGGAGTTTCTGCTCCTATGTTGTTTAAGCTGAGACAATCCTTCCTTTGCATGGTTGAAGTGTTAAGCAGGTCAGCTTTTATGATGATGACGTGCGCTTTTGGCAACTTTGGCGCAACCGTTCTGCCGCTGCTGAGGCTCCAACAGCTGTCAGTAACGTCACTTCTGCTTTTAGTTCTCCTGCCCCATCAACAAAAGGAAGACATTTTCTTGTCATATGTTGTGAGAACAAAGCCATATTTTTGGATTTGGTGACAATGCGTGGCCGTGATGTACCAAAGCAGGACCTTGACAATAAACCACTTCTGTGGCAAGTTTTAAGTCTTCTGTCTTTTAGCTTCTTGTCAAACTTGATGATCATTTTTATTTTTTAGAAATTTAATACTAGAAAAAACTATGCACATCTAGCTAATTCACATCTTTCAGAGTAATAATACTAGTAATGCAAGTTTGTAACCATGGAAATTGTGGATTTTTTTTTACTATAAAACTGTAGTAACCAATGAAATGTTCTATGAATCTTACAAATTTTGATATTTGAAAGCATGCGATCTTTATGCGTTTGGAATGTATCATGCAATTTTTGCATTGCTTAACTGACTTCAATTCAATTTGTATTCTTCTAGTAATTGGGTGTTAGTTTGAAAACGACTGTAGCTCTAATTATTGGGACTACTTTTTGAGACAAACATTTTCCCTTGAAGTCAAACTATTTTTGTAACATGTTAGATTTGAAATTAATGTGTACTTACAACCTTTCAAGTTAGAAGATCTTAGGAATCTTAGTTGCAGGCCGTGCAATTAAATCAACAAACAGAAATGGAAAGCACTCATCATTTCTAATGCTTTTACTCATTACATAGATTACTAACTACTATAGAACTGCATAGCCAGGTTTTAGATAATTAGGCATAGGAGAAAAATAGGATCATGTGGGGAGCTTTATGAAGATTAATCCAGAAAAAAAATGGCAGCAATTTAAACAGTTCAAACGAGCAGCTTTTTGTATCCTATGCATCTCGTGTTTCTATTTTCCATTTGACAATAACAAGATCTGCTTTACTGTTTCTTTTTTCTTTCTATATAAAATGTTTATGTTATTCATGTGTATGGGAACACTTTTGAAGTTCCAAATAGTAAAATACATAAGATATGCAGGAACTTAGAAACTGAGATTAGATATCTTTAGTTATGGATGACAAATTTTTTTGTTCTCCCTGGTAATTATTAGAATTGGTATGTTGAGTGAATTGCCTTAGTTATTTCTTTTACACATTACAGTATGGAGTTCCTCTCAAGATCAAATGGTGGTGAGGGCCCTCTTGTGGCTTTTGGTGGGTCAGACGGTGTGATTAGAGTTCTCTCAATGATCACATGGAAGGTTTGTCTATGTTCCGCCTCCCCTTTTTTTGGTTCTTTAAGGATTTTTGATTTGTCAAAATTTCTCTTGACTGATTTTTTTTTACTCCATTTGTCCCATTTTATATCTCCTATTTGTTATTTATTAGTGAAATCATCTCTTCTTTATTCATTTACTTTCTTTAATAGTTTCTTATAAATTTTGAATTTCAATTTTTATATTTTTATATTAATAGAAAATTTTGAATATATACATTTTATTCACTAATATTGTATTAAATATTATAAAAAAAATTGAATTCTAAATAGTTTAAGTCAAGCCCCATTATTTTAACAGGACATACACATTAGGATGGAGGGAGTATTATTCTAAGCCAAAGAAGATGAAAACTGATATAATGTTGTGCATGTATCTCAGATTGCTCGAAGATACACTGGAGGTCACAAGGGAGCAATTTCTTGCCTGATGACATTTGTGGCAGCATCTGGCGAGGTACTATTAACTAGAATTTATTGGTTTAGGGTCCTTTTCGGCTAACATTCTACCTCAATTTGTTAATTTTGCCTTGTCTGATCTCATACTGCTATTTGTCCTCCTCTTGTATTTACTGTACAAGATAATTACAGTATTTACCCAATTGGCATCACTAGTACTGCATTTTGTTTTTGTAGTTTCAATCTTAATCTCTCATTGTCATCTCTTTGTTCCATTCTCTTGTATGCAGGCACTTTTGGTTTCCGGTGGTAGTGATGGTTTGCTTATACTTTGGAGTGCAGACCATGCTCATGATCATCGAGAACTTGTGCCTAAGCTGAGTTTGAAGGTATATTACCTTCATAATTCTACTTTTAGTTTTTAAGGACAAAGAAACCCAAGTGGTTTGGCAAAGTGTAAATAAATGGTGAAAGATTTTTTTGTTGGCAAAAATTTCTTCTATTACTATTTTCTTGTGTTTGAAACTGAAGTTGTGGTGCAGTATATTGCCTTCTTGTTCAATAACTTAAATGCCCACTTCTTGATATGTGATGTATAAATGGAATACAAAATGGAACCGAAGAATTTTCATTGTGAAAATGGAGGGATGAAAATTTATAACTCATTGTGGTGCAACTATTGTATGAAGCATGTGTAGAACTATTCTGTTTCCATTCCCATCCTCCTCTGTTTTTTGTTCTCTTTTCTAAGTGAATGTATTAATATTTTCCATGGTTTTTAAGAGGAGACTTTATTGACATGTTTTTACTTCTGCTGATTGCTTTTAACCCCTCTGTATTTCCAAGGCTCATGATGGTGGTGTTATTGCTGTGGAGCTTTCTAGAGTGATGGGTAGTGCCCCCCAACTAATTACAATTGGTGCTGATAAAACATTAGCAATATGGGACACAATTTCATTCAAGGTGGTGCATCTCATCGCTTCATTAAATGCTCTGTTATTTTCAATATGTTTGTTGACCATTGTCTTTCTCCTCTGCAACTTACTGAAGTAATTTGTTTCCAGGAATTACGCAGAATAAAACCAGTTTCAAAACTGACTTGCCATAGTGTGGCGTCTTGGTGCCACCCTCGGGCTCCAAACCTTGATATCCTGACATGTGTTAAAGATTCCCATATTTGGTATGCATATCCACCCCTTGAAGCTGCTTACATAATGTGCTCAGTATTTAAAGTTTTTACATTGTAGGGAAAGAAGTGCTAGGAACATTTGGCTATAGTTCCTATTCACAATTCAAGGGTTTTTTCTTTCTTTAATGGGAACATATCATTCTGTGAAACTTTTGCAGGGCTATTGAACACCCCACTTATTCAGCTCTTACAAGGCCTTTATGTGAACTTTCTTCACTAGTCCCTCCTCAACTACTTGCTTCGCATAAGAAGCTCAGAGTATGTTGCTTATCCTTGATGTAACATCCTTTTAACTTCTACTTATCTTGAGATGACCTGAAAATTCAAGTCAACTGCTAACCTTATCGTAACTTAATCAGTGTTGTCTATACAATTCAGTTTCTCCATTCAATCCTGGGAACCCTTGAACCAAGTGTTATCTTGAAAAATAAGCTGAAACTTGCTATGATGAATGAATCATGAATGTGTAGAGGATAGAAATATAGAATTCAGATATTTGGAACAATATACCTCATTTTGCTTTGCTGTTCTAGGTATACTCTATGGTTGCACATGCTCTGCAGCCTCATCTTGTTGCTACTGGAACCAATATAGGTGTCATTTTGTGTGAATTTGATTCCCGATCTCTTCCACCTGTAGCTCCACTGCCAACACCTCCTGGAAGTCGTGAGCATACAGCTATCTATGTAGTTGAAAGGGAATTGAAGCTGCTGCAATTTCAGTTGTCTAACGCTGCTAGTCCAGCCCTTGGAAGTAATGGATCTTTGAGTGACACAGGAAGGTTCAGGGTAGACACCCCTGAACAGCTCTTTGTTAAGCAAACTAAGAAGCATATTACTACTCCAGTTCCTCATGATTCATACTCCGTTCTTTCTGTAAGCAGTTCGGGAAAGTAAGTATGCATGCTTTACTCCACTTACTATCAAGTTACTTGTGCATCTTTGATATCATAATTTTTTACTAGCTCTTCCACATTGTTAGGGCATTTGCTATTTCTTTGATGTTCTTTTGAGCTGAGTGTTTTTTCTTGGTCACATCATGCAGGTATGTGGCAATTGTATGGCCTGATATCCCTTACTTTGCAATCTACAAGGTAAGTGATTGGTCAATAGTTGATTCTGGCAGTGCAAGACTATTGGCATGGGACACTTGTCGGGATAGATTTGCTTTACTGGAATCTGCACTACCTCCAAGGATGCCTATCATTCCTAAAGGTGGTTCATCTAGAAAAGCTAAGGAAGCCGCTGCAGCTGCTGCACAAGCTGCAGCTGCAGCTGCTTCTGCTGCTTCATCTGCCTCTATTCAAGCCCGTATCTTACTGGATGATGGGACCTCAAATGTGCTAATGAGGTCAGTGGGCACTCGCAGTGAACCAGTTATTGGTTTGCATGGAGGTGCACTACTTGGTGTTGCCTATCGAACTTCTCGGAGGATTAGTCCTGCTGCTGCTACAGCAATTTCAACAATTCAATCCATGCCGTTGTCCGGATTTGGAAATGGTGCTGTTTCTTCATTTAACACTTTTGATGATGGTTTTGCTTCTCAGCGAACTTCAACTGAAGTGGCTGCACAGAATTTCCAATTATACAGCTGGGAAACATTTCAGCCAGTTGGTGATCTTCTTCCTCAACCTGAATGGACAGCATGGGATCAAACAGTTGAATATTGTGCTTTTGCTTATCCTCAAAACATTGTCATATCTTCTTTGCGTCCACAGTTTAGGTGCCTGGGAGATGTGGCAATTCCACATGCTACTGGGGCTGTTTGGCAACGAAGGCAGTTATTTGTTGCTACACCAACTACTATTGAGTGTGTATTTGTGGATGCTGGTGTTGCACCTATTGACATAGAAACAAAACGCAGAAAAGAGGAGATGCAACAGAAGGAATCGCAGGCAAGGGCTGTCGCTGAACATGGAGAACTAGCGTTAATAACTGTTGAAAGTAAGCAAACTACTTCTCAAGAGAGGATAGCATTGAGACCTCCCATGCTACAGGTTGTCCGGCTAGCTTCTTTTCAGCATGCACCCTCTGTGCCTCCATTCTTGTTGCCTAAGCAATCCAAGGTTGACGGTGATGAATCAGGGATGCCTACTGAAGAGAGGAGAGTTAATGAGGTTGCTGTAGGTGGTGGTGGGGTTGCAGTTGCTGTCACTCGTTTTCCAGCAGAGCAAAAAAGACCAGTTGGACCTCTCGTCATTGTGGGTGTCAGGGATGGTGTTTTATGGCTTGTGGATAGATATATGTGCGCTCATGCAATATCCCTCAGTCATCCAGGTATTCGTTGCCGCTGTCTTGCAGCTTATGGGGACTCTGTTAGTGCAGTAAAATGGGCAGTTCGACTTGGTAGGGAGCATCACGATGACTTGGCACAATTTATGCTTGGGATGGGTTATGCTACTGAAGCACTTCACTTGCCTGGAATATCTAAAAGGTTGGAGTTTGATCTGGCCATGCAAAGCAATGATTTAAGAAGAGCACTTCAGTGTCTTCTAACAATGAGCAACAGCAGAGATATAGGTCAAGAAGCTCTTGGTTTGAATCTGAATGATATTATGAACATGACCGAAAAGAAGGAAAATGTTGTGGATGCTGTTCAAGGAGTAGTTAAATTTGCCAATGAGTTTATGGATCTTATTGACGCTGCAGATGCTACCGGGCAAGCTGACATTGCTCGTGAAGCTCTTAAAAGATTAGCAGCTGCTGGTGCAGTGAAGGGAGCTTTACAAGGTAAGGAGTTGAGAGGAGTTGCTTTGAGGCTAGCAAATCATGGGGAGTTGACACGACTTGGTGTATGTAAAATGCTCTCTCTTTCACTTCAGATTTCACTCTGTTTTCTTATATGTGCAACAAATTATCGACAGTGAGATTTTTTCATCTTAGCAAGGGCAAACATTCTTTTGCAGAATTTGGCAAACAACTTGATATCAGTTGGTTCTGGACGAGAAGCAGCATTTGCTGCTGCACTTTTGGGTGACAATGTTCTAATGGAGAAGGCATGGCAGGAAACAGGGATGCTTGCAGAAGCTGTTCTTCATGCTCATGTATTTTTGTCTACCTACCAACTATTATTGTTTAACAGTTTAAACTTTGATGTTGTTGCATATATATTAATGGCACCAGATTTATTTTACATTTCAACTTCTGGAGTTGGTGCTTCAATATCAATTCTCTTTGTCCGCAGGCTCATGGACGACCTTCATTGAGGTCACTGGTTCAATCATGGAACAAAACGTTGCAGAAAGAAATGGAGCATATTTTATCGACAAAAACTGATGCTGCTGCTGCTTTCCTAGCCTCTCTTGAGGAACCCAAGCTCACGAGTTTGGCAGACGCAGCGAAAAAGCCTCCAATTGAAATTCTGCCGCCTGGAATGGCATCCCTGTATGGTCCAAATCCTGGTCAAACAAAGACTCCCAACAAGCAGGGCTTGCTACAGAAGCCAGATAAACCATTATTATTAGAAGGATCTAAAACCACACCGCTAAATGCTGCAACAGTTCCGCCAGAAAATGGCACTGCACCAACATCAGAACCGGGTGTTACACCTAACCCAGAAGCAGCAGCAGCAGCAGGGGCTTCTATACCTGAATCAGACACTCCTTCAGTGTCTGCCTCCAATGCTCCACCGCCAGAACCTGGTGCTGCACAGCCTGCGCCACCGACGCCGGATGCTGCTCCACAACCACCAGAATCAATCGAGGTCGCCCCAGAATCAAGTTCACCTGCACCTATAGAATTGAACCAACAAGCCTCCGATAATCAGGCTATAGCCACATCGCCATTGGGTACTTCTGATCCTTTGTTAATTGCAACTGGACAGAATGTTCCATCAACATCTAATAGTATTCCATCCTCAGTTGAGGTGGGCTCCCAGCCCCAGCAGCCAGATAACAAGGGAAGGGGCATTTTAGATGAGCTTCAAATGATTGACTTTTCTTGACAGGATAGATTCAGTGACCCCAAGCTTTATTTACATCCATACTTTTCATACTGAGGTCAGCAGTTGATGTGTCAAGTTTTGTGTTTGTATATTAGTAAAGAGCATTCTAACATTCTTTTTGGGGTTATCGTGTGCCACAGTTACACTAGTTATGTTGCATGTAATCTTCAGTTACTGGAAATTTGTTGTGTATGAGCCTTTTATCCGAGTTATTTTTTATGCCGATTATTATATATTTGTTTTTTGTTTTTTTTGTTTTTGTTTTTGCTCAAAGTTTCTAACTTACTACATGATTTACTTTAGATATAGCCATATGCCCATATAGGTGACTAGATTTAATGCACCCACTATTCAATATTATTGTTATACGTAGTATATCACTAACTTCGTATTTTTTATTAGAAAATTAATATGAAAAATAAATGTCAATAAATATGTTTTCTGTTTTTCAATCATTCGTAATGAGAAAGAAAAATGGAAAAAAAAAAAAAGAAAACCAGAAAAAATGCAACTTTTTTTGCCAAAATTAGGATAAAGAAATGATGACACTCCACACTCCACAGTCCACACTCCCATGGAGTGTTGCGTGAAAGCAATTCTTTACGGGGCAGGACTCTAGAAATGAGGTTGGAAGTCGATTATATGTAGGGATGAATACTGGTGGACTCAAAACTGAAATAATCAACAAATTTTTATTCAGAAGATTAACAAAATCGATTAGAAAGCAACCTTTCAATTTTCTCAGTTTGGGTCTTGCGTCAACCCAATTCTTTACCCTGCATCGAAGATCCCCGCAGCCGCTCACAACCTTACTACGCCCCGCTTCTGTTTCTCCGCCGAGAAGTATGGGTTCTCTCACGGAGGCCTTTATCGAGCCCCTCAAGTACCCAGTTGCTCGCCGTGACGATTCCGTCGTCGATAATTACCATGGCGTTGTCGTTCCCGACCCTTATCGATGGTATCCTTTCCCTTTCGTTTTGCTCTCCTTTTCACCTGCTTTGGAATGGGAGAGATTTTCCACTGTTTTTTTTTTTTTTTGAATGAATTAACTGTTGTCAGTTCGGTGCGTCGAAATTGATGCAATTTCGAGGTTATCGCTGGGTTTTCCTTTTTAATTTGATGATTTTTGGATAGGCTTGAAGACCCTGATTCAGAGGAGACTAAGGAATTTGTGGGGAGGCAAGTGGAGCTAACTGATTCAGTACTCAAGAGCTGTGATACTAGAGAGAAGCTAAGGGAAAAGCTTACCAAATTGTATGATTACCCCAAGTACGAAGTTCCATTCGTTGCTGGTGATAAGTATTTTTACTTCCATAACACTGGGCTTCAACCACAGAAAGTCCTTTACGTTCAGGTCAGTAAAAATTGGATTTTTATTTGCTTGGTATGGTGAAGTTCTTAAATTATGTGCCTTTTGCGTCTATAGCTGTGGTTTTCATTACTTGAAATATCCATTTATGTGTTTTAGGATAGTTTGGATGGGAAAGCAGAAGTTTTGCTTGATCCAAATAGGTTAAGCGATGATGGGACAGTTGCACTGAGCGTATGTTCTGTTAGCGAGGATGCTAAGTACTTGGCCTATGCCATTAGTTCAAGTGGAAGCGATTGGGTCACCATCAAAGTTATGCGGATTGAGGATAAGAGTGTTTTGCCAGATACTATTTCTTGGGTAAGCTTCAACTCCAGGAAGTTGTATAAAGTATATATACGTGCTAAGGGTAATATTCAGTGTCATTACTTTCAGATTCTGAGTGCTGTTGTCTTGATTTCAGGTGAAGTTCTCAGGTATTAGCTGGACCCATGATAGCAAAGGTTTTTTCTACAGCCGTTATCCAACTCCCAAGTAAGTGTAGGGAAATGTTTTCTTTGTTAATTGGAATAATTGTGGCACATGAGCTTGACTAGAGACAGTGTTGTTGTCTGCATTCTAATGAATAGGTTTTATCTATTAAGGAACTCTAAAGATTTGTGAATTGTGACTGTCCTTTGAAAATGAACACAGAATTGGATATTTGTATTGTGCGCTCCAGTAATTGGTGGGATAATTCCTAATAATCTATGTCAACACAGCATATCTGGACAGTGGATTAACTTAATTTCTAGAACTGCTAATTTGGATCAAGACCTACTAACCTGCCCATTCCAATCCATACATTTGAACCTATTACCCACTTATTTTGCTGGTTTAAATCTGTGAACTTATGTCACCCATAACCAGCTAGATTCAATGCACCCATTATGCGCTTCTGTTAATTACAAACTGAAGCTCTCTGACCACACCTTTTTGGAGAATTCTGCCACCACTGAGTTCTAATTGCCCCCTTAAAGCAGTTGATATAGTTTCCTGAAGTGCTAACATCAATAACCATTTTCCATAGGGATGGAGATAATTTGGATGCTGGGACAGAGACAAATGCCAATTTACACCATCTACTCTATTATCATTTCTTGGGTACAGATCAATCTGAAGATATCTTGTGCTGGAAAGATCCAGATAACCCAAAACATACGCGTTCAGCTTTAGTAACCGAAGATGGAAAGGTATTATATCATATTTTCATTTACATTATATGATTTGTTAAAAGAGTTAATAACTATATTTGTTTAAGGATCTTCCTAGACAAAACTATATTTAGGGAGAAAGCATTTTTGGGATAACACAATAATTTTATAATTGTGAGTTGTGACAACTCCTTGTATTAGTTTATAAATTTGGGACTAATTTGGTCTTAACTAAATACTCTTAGAATTTTTAACTTAATTCAATTGTGTTGCAAATCTGCTAAATTTTGGTAAAACTCAGGGAAAACATGCATTTTGGCTAAAAATTAGGGATTGATTTCACTGTTAACTTATAATAACTCAGGGGCCTAAAAACCTTTTTCCCCAACTTTTACATAATTCTTTTCTTAGGACATGGTCAAAAGAGATATGGAGTATTTGTTTTCTAAGGATGCTTGTAATACATATTAATCTGTATTTCATGTTTCCTTGTAATATCTTGCAATAAAGTAAAGCAAGAGAGGTGGAATGCTGTATGGGTTGTTGCTTGAAAAAGTATTTTACTGTTTTGTAATCAGGCTAAAATTGGAACTCTAATTCTATTATTTTAGTTTGGCATAGCGGAATGTTTATAACTATATTGTAATCAAAGTTTAGTTGAATTGAGCTAAGTTAGTGGCCTGATACTGAAGAATCACACTTTTTTTTTAAACTTTGCCTAAAGATATTTCTTTCTTACTGTTAATGATAGTATGCCAATTCTTTATTTATTTTGTTAGAATCTAAAAATTATGACCTTGTTTCAATATTTTTCTTCTGCAGTATGTACTTCAATCTATTTTTGAGAACTGTGATCCTGTAAACAAAGTCTACTACTGTGACTTATCTGCACTGCCAAACGGGCTTGAATGCTATAAAGGGACAAATGAGATGCTACCTTTTATCAAGCTCATCGATACATTTGATGCCTCTTATGAGTTTGTTGCCAATGATGACACTGTCTTCACTTTTCTTTCTAATAAGGATGCTCCAAAGTATAAATTAGTTAGGGTGGATGTTAAAGAATCTGGCTCTTGGTGTGATGTGATCCAAGAGGATGAAAGAGATGTGCTTGAATCTGCAGTAGCTGTGAATAAGAATCAACTGGTTGTAAGTTATTTGAGTGATGTGAAAAACGTTTTACAGTTGAGAAATCTAGATACAGGTATCCTAGAGCACCATTTGCCTATTGATATTGGATCGGTGTCTGGAATTTCTGCTCGCCGCAAAGACAGCATAATTTTTATTGGCTTTACAAACTTCCTTGTCCCTGGGATTATCTATCAGTGTAACCTTCAAGCTGGTGCTCCAGAAATGAAAATATTCCGTGAAATACTTGTCCCTGGCTTTGATCGGACACAATTCAATGTCAATCAGGTGAGTTATTTTCTCTTGGTTGTGCTTTTATATTACTACCCTTTGAGTGTTAACAGATACTTCTCTCTTAGCATTAAAGCACACGAGAATATTTCATGAAACTTTTCTGTCTGGTGTAATCCTTTTTTTTTTCCCTATAGGTTTTTGTGCCCAGTAAAGATGGTACTCGAATACCTATGTTTATAGTAGCCGGAAAAGATATTTCTTTGGATGGATCACACCCTTGTTTACTGTATGGATATGGTGGATTTAACATAAATATTACCCCATACTTTTCTGTTGCCCGGCTAGTGATTGCAAAGCATTTAGGTGTTGTTTTCTGCATAGCAAATATTCGTGGTGGAGGGGAATACGGAGAAGAATGGCATAAAGCTGGTTCTCTTGCAAAAAAGCAAAACTGCTTTGATGATTTCATTTCTGCTGCTGAGTATCTTGTTAGCACTGGTTACACCCAACCTAGCAAGTTGTGCATTGAAGGTGGAAGCAATGGTGGGCTTCTAATTGGGGCTTGCATCAATCAGGTATGTTACATCAGTTTTGCTTTCTCCACATTTCTGCAGTGAAATGAGCAACTAATAAATTAATTGCGATCTTGAAATTTGATTGTTACAGAGACCTGATCTTTTTGGCTGTGCTCTTGCACATGTTGGTGTTATGGATATGCTTAGGTTTCACAAGTTTACAATTGGTGAGTGAAGTTTTTGAAGAATATTATATATTATTGTGATATAATTAATAATAATAATAATAATAATAATTATTATTATTATTATTATTATTGTGCTAAATTTCCATTTTTGTTATTTACATTTTTTTTCCAGGCCATGCATGGACATCTGACTATGGGTGTTCAGAGAAGGAGGAAGAATTTCATTGGCTGTTCAAGTTAGTTATCTTGCTATATTTTGTGATTGTCTATTATTTCATTACTATTGTTATTGTTACAAAGTGAGGAGAAATCTTTTTCAACAAAATAATTTTAATATTAATTTATAGTTTTACAAAGAAGTTAAGTCTTAATCCTTCTCAGCATTAGTAAATTTGGAGAAAACATATATTTCTTTTTGGAAAATTTTTTAAATGTCATTAGTAAGTTTTTAAAATTAAAATAAAAAACATTTATATCTTTTGAGCTTCGCTTGAAGCACACAATTAATATTCTTGAATAACAGTAGAAAAGATAATAAGAAAAAGAGTCATAATTAAAAGATTTTTAAAGTTTTAAAGCGTTATCTTGGAATTGTTTAATTTAATGTAGTAGTAGTGAATACTGATGTTTTGGTGAGTAATAGAAGGTTAAAATAGGAATAGCACTTGTGCCTTTTTGGTCCTGACTTGTGGGAAATGAGTAATTAAATTAAAGCTCAAGGGATTTTAGTATAAATTTTCAAACCCCAGAGGGTCCAAGTGTTATTATTTGAAACCTCAGGGGGCTAAGTGAGGTTATTGTTGTTATTTATTTTGAGATGAGATGTTTCTTCATAAATTTTCATATTTTTGCCCATTCCTATTACTTGAAATTAAAGATTGTCGTGTATTCCGTATTCCGTATTCCTTTTCTATCGATCTTCTCCTCAGGTACTCACCACTACATAATGTCAAAAGACCATGGGAACAAACTTCCAGTAAAGCTTCTCAATACCCATCGACCATGCTATTGACAGCTGATCATGATGATAGGGTTGTGCCATTACACACATTGAAATTATTGGCGGTGCGTGAATTCTTCTGTTTCCAAGTTTTTTTTTTTTTTTTTTTGGGTGTAAATGCTTGCATTTTTATTTTCTCAAACATGGACGTTGAGTACACTGGGATAGGATGACAAATTGAGAATATTGATGCTATCTATAGTTTGGGTTGGTAGTTTTGACCTAACTAATATAACCCACCATCGTCGATCTATAGTATGGATGACTTGTTGACTTACCTAGTTTGGGTATGGTAGATTTGACCTCACTGGTAGAACATAGCATCGCCAACCTCACTAATAGGGTAAATTGTTAGTTTTATGCCGAGTATTAAGGTATTGGATTTGGTTTGACTTATTATTTGAGTTATTCAAACTTGTATTCATACTTATTCGATCTCATTTGACCTAGTACAATTTGTTTTCCAGACCATGCAATATGTGTTATGTACAAGCCCGGAGAAAAGCCCTCAGGTTAACCCCATTATTGGTCGGATAGAACGTAAAGCTGGACATGGAGCTGGACTCCCAACACAGAAAATGGTAAACCTTTTACTCGTATATTCTATTTGAATAAATAGGCCTGCCCATAGTTGATATGATTTACTGTATGTATGTATCTCGTCTCGGGTGCAGATTGATGAAGCTGTAGACCGCTATGCCTTCATGGCTAAGGTGATGGGTGCAACCTGGATCGAGTAGATTTACGATCAATAGAACAAGAACTAGTAAAACTCTTTTCGCAAGTGATATTCTTTTAAAGAATTGACTTTATTTATAGTTTGTTGAGGTGTTGAGGAGAGACTATGTTTTAATTGTGATTAGCTTCTCATTCATATATTTGGTTGGGGAAAACTGCCCCTTAATTGCGCTTTAAGATGTTTGTCTATCCATTAACATCATACCTTGTTGATTAATGATAAACCACAAATCACAATATCCATGGCTTGAATTGGTCATTTAGGAGTCAAGTGTATCCACTGCTCACAACCTGAAATCTTCAATTACTTAAATATTTAACAAGTTTTATTTGAAACCTTCAAATAAGTAACATATCATGTAATACAAATTAAGTGTTGTTAATTTTAAAAACTGTTATCTGTTTTTTTTGTTTTTTAATTTTTTAGTTTTCATTCTCTATTTTTTGTTTAGAAAACTTTTTTTTTTTCAAATTTAATTTTTTAAACTAACGTTATAATTGTTGAGTTCAAAAGTATTTACTAGTGACTCTATTATAATACAATATATGGCCATATGTCTCCATTGGGATTTGAATTTGTAATCTCCATTTGGGAGAGCTATAGAGATGCCTATAAGCCTATAAGTTACTTAGCAAATTTTGTTTCATCTTAGGTCTTCAACTTTAGAAAGCATATTACTTTTAATTTTAAATGCACATAAATAAAATAAGGTGTTTTTCTCAAAAAAATAAATAAAATAATGTGAAGTTTTTTTTTTTTTTGAGTACTATTGCGTATTGCCTCTGTTACAATGTAGTATTTGTTCATAACTATTTTCTCAACTTAATGAAGCACAAAGAGAAAACAGTTCTTCCACTGAGACTCGAATCCACCCCCTTTCACATAGGGTGAAACTAGACCTCATTGACAAATAAAGTGAAGTTTGGTAAAGTTTTTACAGAGTGGACACATTTTAAGCCGTGTTATATCAATCTATCTTCACAGCATTTAAGAGAAGTAGACAAGTTATGTATCTAAACATGTCGCCTCAGAATATTAACCTGGTTGATTAGCTCAACTGACCAACCTCTTCTTTTTCTCTCTACCCTTAATTTTTATTAGACCTAGTCATTATTAGCCACTTATAATTCATGTGTTTCTTTTTTAATATATGATTTTCTATTTATCATTATTTTATCTTTCACATACACATATATATGGGGATTATTGCTCCTAGCTAACTCTTCAATTCCCATTTGCCTATTTCCTTAATTGTTGGGTCAGACGTACGCCTCATTTGGGCAGGACAATTTTCATATATCAATGTGTTTGTTTAATTTAATATTAAATATGAGCCTTAAAAGTAAATATTTTCTTTAAATAAAATTGTTAATTATCTTATAATCCAATAACGGGCTGAGACTCTAAGTTATACCTACACTATAAGATCAATCTTTTAAGTTATTAGAGGTTAAAATAAGTCTCTTGTTATTTGCCAAAGATGTAATTTATTCTCATATATAACCAAAATTAATAATTGATTAACACACAAAAAAAAAAGTGTGAACTCTACTTCAACTATATCTTTATATATTGTCATTTACATATTTTTTTTTTCTTCTAAAAATTATTTTGACCAACCCACTTCATTCTCAACTAAAGAAATGCAAGAATCAATCTAAGAATTAGTTGAGTCTTGGATTGGTTCTTGGACTTTTTAAGCTAAGAATGCAATGTTTAGGCCAAAAAGTGTCCCAAATTGACAAAGCCTATTCTCTACCAAATTTACCTACCTCAAAACGTGAGAAATAGAAGAATCAACATCCTATGTAGAAGGGATCAAATCTTCTTTATTACAATTTGATTTTAAAAAAAAAAAAACTAAAAAAAAAAACATCCAATAGAAGAGCCATGGAATCATTTAACTGAAGAGGAAAATCTATAACCACTATCAGCAAATGTGTATTGAGTAAATCTTATCTTTTGATTTTACTTAGTAGAATATCACAAGTAAATAAATCAATCAAGGTTGTTCATAGTTAACTAGTTCAAATCAATTGACCAGATTAAATGTATGCTATGGATTTTATTTAATGAATTATATATACAAATCAATTTATGCTTTATATATATATATATATACATGCACATCACTGTACTAGCAGCAGCAGCAGCGCAGCCACCCTGCCATTGTTGACTAATCACTATTCAAGCCTTCAATGTCCAACAAACCCTATCTAACACACGGAAAATCATCGGATCCACCCACCAATCGCCAATCTTGAAACAATGTAACAAACAATTAATATAATTCAACGATTTGAAGCCCCACTAATTTAATTCCTAGAAGCAGTCAACTTGCAGTCAGCTAGTTGTGTCCCTGACAGCAACTCACGCCCCGCAGCCCCGAAAGCAAAAGAAGCCCCAACTCTTCCCGGAACGCGTTGCTCAGCAGCCGCCCTTCGCTCTTCACTTTCCGGTGCTCTTCCACCGCGCCTTCACGCGCCACCGGAGCCCGGCAAAGCGGGCAGCTCCCGCTCCCCGTCCCATGCGCCACCCATTTCTCCATGCACCCCGCGTGGAACCTGTGCCCGCATTTCTCCAGTTCCATCCCCACCTCCCCGTCGGAGAATTCCGTTATGCAAATCGCGCACTCCAGCGGCTCCGCCGTCCCCGGCGGCGCCGGCCGCCGGGGGAAGTAGTAGTGTTGCTTCTTTTGCCGGTAAACGAAGGTGGAAGTCCGTTTCTTGATCATGGCGTTGTATTTGTAATCCGTGATGGCATGCGCGCACGCGCTCGCCGCGAGAATTGCGGAGAGTAGTGCGATCTTCAGAGCGTGGGGGAGCCACGCGGAGAAGAAAACGGATAAGAGTCCGTGCATGACCGAACATAACCTCGTAATGGATCTCATTTCTTGTTTTAAGGAATATAATCCAGGTCCCAAGAAACGGCTGTGCTGGTTCTATATATATATATAAGGGTGGAGATAGATAGATAGATAGATGAGAGCTGTTTTCCAGGAAGTTACATTGGTTGGGCCGTTTATCATGCTTTGATTCTATCTGCCTATACAGATACAGTCAACTTTGTTCGTCTAACATAGTAACATCTTAATTATATTCATGTATTGTATATACTAGTCAAAAATAAATGGCATATGACATGAATAGTGAAATGTGTTATTACAATGGATAAGAATAGTATAAATAATTAATGCATCATGAACAAAGAAGCAATGTGGCATTTTTTATACTATTCTTATCCATTGTAATAACACATGTGGCATTTTTTTTTTAAAAGTACAAATACAATGTACAATATAAGTAGTTATGAACAGATATTACATTGTAACCGTCAGTAATATTAAAAAAAAAAAAGTACAATGTACACGCATGTTATTATGTTTAATATGTTCTTTAATAGCGTTAACAACTTAGGAGAAAACAGATTGAACAAAATATGAATTTGTATGTATACACAAAAATAAGCATAAAATACAAATTATCTACATTTAATTACACAACACAGCTTTTTTTATTCATGTTAGATCCTTACCCTATTGCTTCTTAATTTTTAGATGTATATTTATTTTGACAAGTTCAGTAAAATTTGTTCGTCTGGCATATTTGCTGAATATCCAATCCCATAAGAGGAAGAATCAAATGGGTATTTGATCAAGGCAACGGGATACTATATAGTATTAAATTTGTATGTCATCACATATAGTATTAACTTCTTCTTTTTTTAATTAAAAAGAATTTATAATAAAGTAAAATATTTAACAAGACAAGTATTGAAGAGGATAAATCTCTCTTTTACAAATGAAATTTGACTGAATTTTTTATTGCTCAAAGTCTAAATAGTACAACAAGAGCAGAGAGATTTTACAACGTGATTTTTAAATTATGAGACATCACTAATGACATATTACAGAGTATTAAGATATACCCATATTTAATGATAAATGTTCATTGCAACAAGGAAAATCATGAACATGAACATTCACTCACTTCAAGCCACAATGGAAGCAATTATTATTGTCGTTTCTGATCAGAAAATGACCAATGAGTAATAACCCTTTTTTTTTTTAAAGCAAGAAACGGAATTTCATTAAGAAAACTCAGGGATAAGAAAATCCGGAGGAACAACATTTCACAACGTTCGAATCACTCGAGCCCCATCAGCCTTAGCAAGAAGATGGGCAGGGCGGTTGCTGTTTCTACGAACATAACAGATTAAACAGCCACTAATTATATCAATGGGGTGATTACAACTGTGAAGAACCAAACCAATGTAAGAGTGATCCGAACTACCCTTAGAGAGGCCCGAGAAAACCTTTATTCTTGATTCATCAATATACCCTTCCAAGCATTCCTTTGCACTAGAGGGATACGTGTTTCATGTCGCCAAGGAAGAAACAATCGGGGCTGATGTTTTAGAGATGTTACCTTATTCTCTCTAGAAGCAATCCATTTTCACATCTGTGACATCGAGTTGCAATATCTCTGCTCTACATCCAAGCATTGACCCAATACTGCAAAATACAACACCAATTACAATCTTCACATTTTCTTATTTAATTTTTGTCCACACAGGATGGTATTCTGAAAATTAAATTTAAAAAAAAAAAAAAAAAAAAAAAAAAAAAAAAAAAAAAAGCCTAAATGTCGAAATATAAATGAGATTAATTTTTCAGGCTTGTCATATGGTTGGAACTGTTTAATACCTGGGATGGGTGCGCCCGAGATCTCCATGAACAAATTCCTTAATATATGTCCCAGCCTGATATGCATAAATTTCATTACATTATACTCCACTAACCAATAATCAAGAAAACACTACATGGTGTTAAAGATACACCACTTCATCACATAATGCATTACATGTTGATACCCTTCAACTTAACAAAAAAGAAAAGAAGAAGACAAGAAGAACCTGTGTGCATAGATGCAAAAGAAAATACTGAGAACTTCCCTCAATCCTCTCTAATTTCACCCTGCAACAGGAGACTGAAGTAATCAGACATGGTTAGATGATGTAACTTCACATCATAATTTGTCACTGAAATAATTAATACCAATGTATGATCTTTTCTCGCTCCAGTGGACTTCGACGATGGAGAACCCTGATTGGTGTTTTCTGAATAATTTTCTGAAAAGGCAAACAGAAAAATTTTGTTGAATGAAAACCATATTATAGGTATCAGTCCAACTTGAAAAGAACAACTTTATTTAATGCTGAGAAAAAATGTTGACATGCAAGAGCTCAAGTAATGAAATTTATTTAAATCCTGAATTGCGATTGTGCCAAGCATGTAAACCACAATAATATAATTATGCATGAAATATTGTAAAAGCCACAATGCCATCAATCCATTTTATAAGTCTATATATTAAAGACAAGGCCAACAAAACACACCATGTCCTTCACTGATGATATAATCTGCAAATCTTCATTGTTGACATCACGAGAAATCCAAACCAACGCAGCATATTGCTTCTGTGTACAACCAAAGAACAAAATTTGTTGATAAAATCACAATGAGCAATTTGGTTTCCAAAGCTTGGAACATACCTGCTTCTCTGCTTCTCCTTCATTTATCATTGCCCACCCTTGGTTGCCTAAACTTTTAAGATTCCTGACCTTTACCTGTATGCACATCATGTAGTAAATCCAAATCATGAACGAATACACACACATACATGATGCCACCCCTTACCCCACCTCATCTCCCCATCCCAGCACTTCCCCTTCCCCCCAAAAAAAAATAATAAAAAAGGAAGAGAGAGAGAGAGAGAGAGAATAGGATAATCTATTATTAACTTACAAGTTGATTTTCTAAGCTATTTATTTTGATCTCTATATCTTTTATGAGCCCCTCAGAAGGAACTTGTCGTGCATTTTGTATCTCAACCAGGAAAGGACGGCCTGTACCCAACATCCGAACCTGAGGAACAAAGCAAAATATTTGTTCCAGATCTGAATACAATCATCCAATTGCCACTTTAACTTATGGAAATTTTTCTTACATCAATATCCTCCCTACCAGCAGCGTGAAACTTGTACCCATCACCCTGACACAATGGAAGAATGCATCCACCTAATATTTCCTTGAGAAAGTAAGTTATTATTAGTGTCAATTGTTCCCAATCTCACTTCAAAGGTAACTTTTAGAAAATGAGAATTACCAGAAGAGAATTGTGGTACCTCAACAGATGCTTCACCCATTCTTTCATCATCAATAACCCATCGAGTCTGGCTAACATTTCTTGAGTACTGAAGTAAGCAAGATGTTCATTTGACATCACATAGACAAGTTACAAGCAGAAGTAATTGAGTTAATAACACTTTTAGTCCTTTTGACTAGTGTCATTTCCACTTCTAGTCATTGATCATTAATTTGACCAAATTTAGTCCTTTAACTTTTTTAAAGGACCAAATTCAATCCAAACTGCTATATAATGTCGTATTTCAGACATTTTGGACTAAATTTGGTCAATTCAAAAAGTCAAGGAAATAAATTTGGTCAAATTTATAATAGATGACTAGGATTGAATATGTCACTATAATTGAAGGACCAAAATTGGTATCAATTCAGAAGTAATTGGTTGAAGTTATAACGGATGATAATGTATTGATGTATCATCCATGGAAAAGGAAGTAAATTATACATGAGAGAATAATGGCAATCCATACATACTGCAAATATTCCATGAGGGTATGTTAACTAAATACAAGCTTTCAAAGGAGGATATCACACACCTTAAGGTACCTCCCCCCAATGTAGATGGGATTCCTATAGCATTGAGTTGTCAAGTGGCAAGGTTGAATGACCTAGAACAGTAGACAATTCACATGATTTAAGAAGCAGCCAAGTTCTTCCAAAATAGTGATTGGTAGTAATTTGCATTCAAGCTCACAATGACTCAATGAATATGGTGGTAGAAATGCATAAAGCTGTAAAACTACCTTCTCTATTAGATGTTTTACATAATCAAAGCAATCTTTTTGTGAATTCATTGATGAAGTTCTGGTGAATGCCTCTCCTTCAACCTTATGAATATCAACAGACTGAGTAGAATCTGTTTTCCTCCTCTTGTTACCTACGTTTCTTTTGTCAGCATTCTGTTGTTGTAATGAGCCAGAATATGTCAATCGAATGTGGAAAGTGCTTTCCATATGTTTTAGACCCTACAATGATTCAAAAAGTTGGTCAGACTTTTCAATATATAGCTGCTCAAGAAAAAATAGCTATATATATCCACCCTAACCCAAAAGGAGTATAGAATGGTCCCTTCCCCTTCTATACTCCTTTAGTCTAAAATCAACATGTTCAAGAAATGAATTTATCACTTATAAGATATTCATTAACATGTATGATATTGACACAATAACAAATTTTAATTTACAAATAAAAGTTTCTAAGAATATCAAAATACAATACAAAGGAGAAATTTACCAATAATGTTTGCAGAGGTTTTATTATTAACAATTTCAAGACATCTTTAGTAGAAAAGCATTGAGATGCAGCCTTTTGTTGGAACCAAAGCTCAGATTCATACTTCTTTTGGACATAAAGCCTGGAAAAGAAATATGTATATCACCTGTTACATTCTCTCTCACTCTCTATCATAGTGAAATCACATGAATGTAGACAAGGATGACACTTATGTAAGTTAATGATAAAAAAATCACATAACACCAATATTAAATGGAGACAATTATAGCATATCTATTAGAAAACATCAGAGTATGGGGAGGACTCAAGACTAGCTCCAGTAGATTGTAACAAATAAACAGAACTTGCAAACCAAATTATGAAGCATCACTATCCCCCTCTCCACCCAGATAAAACAAATCAACTGAGAGGCATACTAAAACCAAGTTTAGACAGGATTAATCAAAAGGGAACTCACCAAATCGCCTGATCATTTTCAGTTACAAGTGGAGGTAGTGAGACTTCAAGAGAAAAACTACCAATTTGATGATGTTGTTGTTGCTTTACAAGTTCAGCGATTTCAGAAGCAAAGTCATATGCACTATCCTTCTTCAACAAAGTTCCATTCTCATCAGAATACACAAATTGCAAAACACCTAAACAGATTTTGCAAACGTTTGCTTCTGTAGTTAATTCCTGAATATTTAACAGCTCATGTTTGGCAGAACTATCAACCCCATCACCTCCTTCAATTCTCACTACTCCTAACACAGTTATTAACACCGAATACAAGAGTGAAGGGTGAGAACAAATCAGCTCATGAAGGCCCAACACTCTAAAGATACAGCGTGCACACACCTGCACCATAACATAGAACAGAGAAGAAACTTTAAAACCTTCAATATAAAACCACACTTCAAAAATGTTCAATTAATGAGATTCATTAACTCAACTCACTTGAATGCTCAACTAGCTGCCTTTACATCAAACATTATAATGTTTCAAAAGAACATATTTTGAACAATAGATTGAAAAAGATATATTGAAGATAAAAGTGAGCTCATAAACCTTGCATGTACTTTCATTAGAAAACATAAGCTTGGCAATATATTACATACTCCAATTACTCCTGAAAGGATTAAAATACCTCTGTTTTTCAAATTGTTAATTTCTAAGTGGCAAACATTGGCACTGAATAACATTTTTTTGAACCATCCGCATTAGGGGAAACAAACTAAAGCAAAAGATTATACTTTTCTCAAATTGAATCAATAAAAAACGTGATTGAGAGAGGTTGAAGAGAACGAACCCCAATGGACCACAAGTCCTTGATGGCGTTCGCCGGTACTTCCCGAACAGCATCGCTAATAAGCTTCAGAACATCCTTGTCCTTGTCGTCGTCGGCGATTTTAGTAGAACTAATTAGCGTTTCTCCGTTGTGTGTGATAACCTGCTCGCTGTCGTCACTGGCCATCGCTGAAATCTAGGATTTTGGGTAGGTTTCTCTTTACGGCTCGGGGTTTTGGAGGTTTATCAAGTATTCCACTCAAAAAGCGTGCGGGAAATCGGGAATACCTGCACAGCCCGTTTGGTTTGCTGGAAAATATTTGAAGAAAATGGAATTCAAATTCTATGGAAAACAAATTACCAGGAAAATAGATTCCATTGTTTGGTTGGTGGAAAATAAATTACTGGGAATATAAATTTCATTGTTTGGTTGGATTTGGAATAATAAGTATAATAACATATTTAACCCTACACAATAATAATATAAAAATAATAAAAGAGTAATTAATAAAGTAGGGTGAGGATAGAATTGTGATACTAGTTTTCCATGGAAAAAGTTTTCCATGGAAAACAAAATACCTAAGATTTGCTAGGAAAACATTTTCCTCATTGTTAAGGAAAACCTTTTCCCATGGAATTTGTTTTCCATCAAGCCAAACAACATAAAACACCATTTTCCCCCACTTTAAGGAAAACATATTCCACATCCAACCAAACACCCCCTTATAGTGCGTGCGTCAATGTAAATCAACTGTTTCTGACTTTTTTTTTTTTAAAGAATAATCAACTGTTTCTGACTTGTTCGGTGATATGTGCAAGTGTTTTACTACATCTAAAAAAAATTACTTGAAGTTTTTTTGGGATCAAACCTATTATCACTCGCTTGAGGACCACAGCTATGCCACTTAACCACAAGGCCTTTGACAAAAATTTCTTGAACTTAGAACAACTTCATGTCTCATTAGGGATGTTTTTCTCCCAATTTTTTGTGAGCTGCAACATTTACTATCTCACACAACACAATCTTAAAAATCTTTTTCTCTATTACTACAATTACTGTAATATCATCCCGTAAGACTAAACTAAAGAAAACCAAAATTTACCATAGTTGTTGAATTATATATTACATTAAAAATTATATTGTATAAATTTTAAAATATTTAATGACAAAATTAAATAAGAAAAAATGTATATATATTAAAAAAAAAAGATGTTGGTAATGCAACTTGCATTCCAATTTTTTTTTTAACAAAGATTAAACTCAAAGTGGCGTTATCAGCTTAAGTATTGGTTTCTAATACCGCAATAACATTAAGTATAAAAAATTAGATCATTAATGTACTGAAGTTTATAAAAGAATACGCATATCATTCAATAGAATACACACAATCAATAGCCTAAGTATTTCATTACTATTTTCATGAGGTATGGTACTCGAAATCAATAATGTACAAAATTATATACCAGAATATACAGAATCATATACCAGAACACACAGAATTTATGAATATAATACACATCATTATTAGCCTAACTATTATCTCTGATGTTTTCATGAGATATGATATTGAAAATCAATAATGTACAGAATTACATACTAGAAATCTAGAATACATAAAATCAATGAAAATGATATGTAGAATATAAGCCTAAATATTATCTCTTATGTTCCATGAGGATACACAGAATATAAGCCTAAATATTATCTATTATGTTCCATGAGGTTACGCAGAATATAAGCCTAAATATTATCTATTATGTTCCATGAGGTATGATATTAAAAATCAATAATGTACAAAATTACATACTAGAATACACAGAATATGTATGGCATTTGAAATTAATAATGTATAGAATTATCTTTGCACATTGGTATGATATTAAAAATCAATAATTTACAAAAATTATCTTTGCACATTGGTATGATATTAAAAATCAATAATTGACAAAATTACATACTAGAATACACAAAATAGGTAGAATTATCTCTTGCACATTTTTGGATGAAATTAATAATGTATAGAATTATCTCTTATGCACATTGTTGGAGATGCAAAAATAATGCAAACGTATATCGCCTTCTGTGGGGATCGAACCCACGACCACGTGGTTATCTCTTATGCACATTTTTGGAGATGCAAAAATGCAAACGTATATTCGCCTTCTGTGGGGATCAAACCCACGACCACGTGGTTAAAAGCCACGTGCTCTACCACTGAGCTAAGAAGGCACAATGAAATTGTTGCTGAGGTTTTGAAATAAAACCAGTCAAAACTTTCAACCATCATCAACAATATTGCAAAAAGTTTAAAACATCTTAAAATTTTGTTCAATTGTTTGGTTAGTCGAAAATGGTAAGCAAAAATACTGAAATTTCTAACCTTTTCAAGTAACTAGATAAAAAAAAAAAACTATTATTAGGATAATGTTAATAGGGTAATTGGTTTGAAACTACATGATTCCTAGTTCAACTCTATGTGGGAATTGCTTATTAACCTTTTTTAGTTTGAGTAGAGTTGGGAGAAAGGGGGCAAATTATGCTATGGACCCAGGTCCACCTTGCAAGGTAGACCTGGGTCCAAAACTATGTCGTTTTTGTCTTCTTCTTTTTTTTTTTTTAATTAGTAAACATATTGTTGAATATAGAGTTGTCCAAAAATGCGTGAATGTAGAGGTTTCAAAGTGTGAATGTAGAGTATAGAAATCGTGAATGTAGATTTATGATTGTGTGAATGTAGAGTTGCCCAGAAATGTGTGAATGTGGAGGTTTCAAATTGTGAATATGAAGTATAGAAATCGTGAATGTAGAGTACGTTATGCATGTGTGAATAAAAAACAGAAAAGTCGTTAATTAAAAGAACCCAAATAATGTTGTTTTGGATCGGGGTGCACAATGCATTATGCACCCTGGTCCACGATATAAATTGTGGTTGTCAAAAGGAGTTGTCAATGGAGCATTGCTGATACACCTTAAAGAAAAGAGTTAATTAAGATGCGTAATTAGTGGATAGTTGATTACAAATTAATAGAAAGAAATTCTTTAATGAATTATTACTTGTATAGTTAAGATAATTTTGGTAGTTTAATTAGCATAGTTATTAGTAATTTGGTATAAATATATTCATTGTTTATGAATATGAGAACCAAGAAATTTGTTATGATTAGTATAGCAAGATAGGTATTAGTAATGTGGTATAAATACGTCCATTATATTGTTTATTGTTCTTCTTTATTATTTGTATTCTTCTTAGAACTCTTACATGCTCAAAATATGAAATTGGAGGCTTTTCATAACTCAAATACAATTAGGAGTCAAAAACATGCTCGAATCCATTAAAGTGTTATGTTACCTAGTGTTGTAACAATTACGGAGTACTATTTACTTAATTCTGTAGTTCTAAAAAAAATTACTTAATTCTGCATAGCATGCAATGCAGTTTGGATAAATGAGCAAATACACTTCATTCTTTGTGCAATATTATTGCACTATTTCAGAACTTAGGACAATATGTAACCGAATTTAATGTTTAGTAAGAGGGGATAGAACATGACCTTGAGATAAGGCCATCAAGAATACAAATATAATAGAACATGATTCTATGTCCGCATTGTTGTTTATTTAGCACTACATACTGAAAACAAAGATTTCATAATGTTTAAATGAAAAATAAAATTGTAATCTAGAACAATATATATAATAGTCCTCTTGATTTAATTACCAGAATTTGGAGATGTTATCCCGGGTCGTGTGTGGTAGCCGACTGCCCTGCCACAAAGATGGGCATTCCTTGGGATAGGGTATTCATCTCTTAACGAGGTTGAATCCGTGTAAACTCTCATGTAGAGTTGTTGTCCTAGGTATTGCCGTGCCCAATACTCGGACCTAATGTTCCACATCCCAACATTGTCAAGTGCCATATAAATAGCGGTCCATGCATTCGGGTACACTTGAACGGTAGAACGAGCCACTGCATCGCGAAGATTATACTCATTCCTACTCCCCGGATTCCATTCTCCTCCATCCATTCTGCATTTTCACACCAAAACAACAACATTAAAAAACATAACATATGATCTACCATGGGTTATGAAAATGCAACACATGATGTTACATAGATACATGTTGTGATAATTGAGATTAAGTAGTAATTACGTACCCAACAACCCAGAATTGGTATCCGTTAATATGCCAGCTCTGAACAATGTTTTCGTCATTTTGGAATATGATTTCAACAAATGCTCTATAGTCAACATTCATGACAGATGTATCCTGGTAAATGCCACCACCATAGGGGTAATCTGATATACTCCCAGCACGAAAAACGCCTCCGATCTTGAAATAGTCGGCGAGTTTGAGCGGAGTATCAGCCGGAATAAAGGATACACTATTCACAGCATATCTTTGCTTGCCATTCACTTGACCAGGAGAGTTTGCAAGCTTAATAGTCCTGCTTGTTGGTATCATGCCATAATGGTATGAGCCTTGCGGGTTCGGTCTAGGCCCACTCGCTGAAAGATTTGACCTAATCCCGTAACATCACAATTAGATTTCGTTTTAACTAAAAGTTAAAACTGATAGTAAGATATATGATATGACACTCAAGTCAAGATTCTGAAAGTTACTGAAGCTGATGTGTGAAATTACAGTACCTGATTGCACGGGCTTGGTTAATGGACCAGTCGATTTGAATGGTGGGACCACCGGGAGGTGGGCCAGAGACGGGGCGGTTTGAGTTACTATAGTGAAGAACTGCGGTGGTGGTGAGGATATCAACGGTGAAGCGGGAGGAGACTGCAATGTAGTAGTCCATAGGAGGCTGATCAGCTGTGAAGAGCAAAGAATAGGATTGGCCAACATGAACATCTATGGACGAGAATGTTGTTTGCATTGTGTGTGTTCCTTCAACCTCCACCACTTTCATGGTGTGTCCCTGGATCCGGAAATTCAGCGAATTTTCCAGTCCCACGTTGGATATTCTGATCCTATATGTTTTTCCTGCAAACATATATGCATGTTTCATGGTCAATTAAGCTCAGATTAGCAGATCCAATTTGAGTCAGTTGAATTAATTGGTTAATCTGAGGTTATAATGTTCTAACTAACCTTGTTCAACAGTGAACCAGTTGCCGTTAGGGCCGCGACCATTGATGAGGATTCCATCAGGGGGAGGCAACCTATGCCCATTGTCAAGTACTGTTTTCAAGGTCTGTATATAAACACTTCAACTGATCAATCATTTCACTTAAAAGTTAAAAATAAATGTGGCTTACCAATAAACTACTTCCTAAACCATAACATTTTTGTATGATAATTACATTAATGAGTGTTTAATTTGTTGTAGCAAATGTCAATATCTACTAGTCAATTTCAATTTATTATATATAGTTTTGTGTGCAAAAAATTGACAAGTGAACTGCCATGTTATATTAACAGCTAGGTAATGTTTTTATTATTTGGTCCCATTAAAATGGTTGGAACACAACTCAGAGACAGCAAGCTATGAATGACCCAACCCAGCAACAAAAGTACATCCAATAGTCAAAAAGTTCGACCAGCTCTGCTTGCTTACCGACACTCCACAAAATCACCCCAAAAAAAACCTTGGTAAAAGGAGGTTAAAAACTACTTATAAAAATATAGTAAATGCAAAATTTTGGTGTATGTAGCTCCTCGGACGCCTAGGCGGAGATTAAGCAACGCCTAGGCGCCCGTGTATTATTTTATTTTATTTTTTAAAGATTAATAATTATACTATATAATACTTTAATAGTTAATACTAAAATATTAAATATTAACATAAAAAAATATATAGAGTTTTTACAATTTAAGGTTATTTCGTTCAAAACGATGTTATTTTAAGTGAAATAGCCCATTAAAAAAAATTAATCGACCGACTGGGCGGCCTAATCGATTCTTAGGAGGTCTAGACAGTCAGCGCTTAGGCGATCTAGGCGGTTGCCTAGCCGGTTAACCGTCTAGACCACCATTTAAGGTGATATGATAGGCGGTCGACCGGCGCCTAACGCCTAAGCGAGAATTAATCTGTACCTGGACGAGATTTTTGCAACACCCAGTGTGTAGTAAAATGATTATTAGAGAATTTGGAGTAGGTACCGTGTGATTGGCTTTGTACCAATCTCCGATGAGGAAGGTCCAATCAGCGGCAGGATCAGGGAAGGGGACAGGGATTCTGGGCCGGCTAAGGATCCTAATACCTCCGAAACCACCGGCAGCTTTGTGAAATGCAAGAGAGGGGAAATAATAGAAACTTCCAATTTGATCTTTCACTTGCAACATGTAGGTGAAATTTTGTCCTGGCAAAATTGGGCATGTTGTCCCATATACTCCATCTTCGTATGAATTCCTTCTATTCTGAATCCCATTCCTGCATGTGCATGTTTGATGTTTCCAATATCACCCACGACTATTAAATAAAAAAATAAAATAAAATAACTTTTATCTTAAATTCTCAGAACCCCTGCCCAAGTGTTGCTGGAAGAGGTAAAATACTAAATAGCAAGTCACCCAAACAGTCTCTCTCAGACAGTTTCTGTCTTTGATTCTGCAGAGAAGAGATTTATCTTCACATTTTCACTAATTTGGAGAGTCCAATCTTAAATCTAAGAAGTTCAAGCGCCCAAACTCCAACAGTTTGTCTTTTTTTCTCACTCACCCGATGGGTCCCACAAATTTATTTTCTCCCCGCGAACCTTATAGGCCTTTTATTACCTCACACTCTTCCCCTCCCCATAAAAAGAATTAGGAAAATACCCATTTTGAGAATGCTCTTAGAAGAAATATTTAATTAAAAAGTAAGGTAGGGGTAAAATGCAAGTTGGTATAAAGTCATAAGATTTTATGAGCAAATCATGTGTAAGGGTTACCCTACCACGCACAAGGATGGACAATCAACAGAGCAACAAAGGCATGTGATTTTCTGGAAAAGAGCAGAGCAGAGCAGAGCAGTGACTATATATGGATAGGTCTCTATCTTATTTCAATTCGCTTAGGATTGAGACCCCATAGGCATCATTCTATACTAGCCCAAATGTCACACTGTTCCCTTTTGTACTAGCCAATTATTGCCCTGAATGTGATTTTTTTTTCTAATTATACTCACATTTATTGGTAGTTGACTAGTTGGCACACAAATGAATAAGTGATGCCATTTATATTTTGTGCAAATATCAATTTTTTATTTATATACGTATAGACTTAATACTTACAGGATTGCCCATGTTAGACGATTAGTAAACCGTGTAACTCACACTATATATGGCTAGGGCTATCTGTTTATAGTCTAGTTCGGGAGTTCGGTTCAATAACCCGCCTCCTTGTATTTGTAATATCCTTGATTTATAATTGAGTTATGTGTTTTTCCTTCAAAAAAAAATCATGAATTACAATGATAAATTTGCCCGTCATTTCTTCTACAAGTCTCACCCAACTATAACATTATAACTAATATATCATTTATTGATTCTCATATTTGTCTCAAAAAGAGTACACAAATTAAAGCATCAAATTCCATCGACCTATTACTTTTATTTTCTCAACTTTTTATATATCAATTAAATTCAATTTGAAATGACTAAAATATCCTTTATTTCACCAAACTTCACCATTATTCATATAATAAAATTCCGGACATTTTAGATTTAAATTAGTTGGTTTTAAAAAGTCAAGAAATCAAGAATAGTAAATTAATAGTTGATTACCAAAAAGAGAAAATATAACTGTTAGTGGGATTAACTTATTTTAAAATGAAATAGAGCTAGCGATTATGGTGGTATTCACGATTCAATTAAAATATGTTGATGCATTTTATTAAAATAGGAAGAAGAAAAGTGTAATTTGTGTAAATATATATAAGATAAAATATATTGTGAAATGATGAATAGTAAAAGAAGAAAGGAGCTAGGAAAGTAAATGTACCAAGAAAGAAGGAAAGGCTGATCTAGGCTGTTGAAGACATTGATAAAAAGGTTGTCATTGGTGACACACTGAATTTCAGGCCCTGGGAATTGCCCATTGATCAAAATACCCTATCAACACACCAAACATATATGCATTATGACAAAGTGATATCTACCACGTTTTTAATTGAGATAAAACAATACATATTTTAATTTAGTATCAGAACAACTTCATGCCAAAAGTTATGGGTTTGAATCTTGAGAAAAGAGAGGGTGAATATGAAGAAAAGAGAAGGAAATTAAAAGAAAGAAATGAAGAAAGGCACCTGTTGGGGAACGCCAAGGGGATAAATGGTGCCATAAGTAACATTCCAAGTGAAATATCTGTAGGGGTCCTCAGCTTTGACCGCCGCCGCTAAGTAGAGTGCTACCACGCCCACTAACGCCAGCGCTACGTTCCACGTCGCCATCGGCATTATATTGTGCGGTGGAGATGCGGTGGTGGGCGGTGAGCTGTGAGTCACCGCAGGTCAGAGCAGTAGAAAGAAGAATATGGAGAAGGGAATGAATGAATTGAAGAATATAGTGAGTGAGAGCCTGGGTGGGTTTAAAACTGATTGGTGGCACAACTAGTACAGCAGATGGAAAATTATATGCTTTTTTTTTTTCTGCTCTTTTTAGCCGTCGCCTGTGGGGAGAATTATTGCAACTATTGTGTATGTCTTATGTGTTATTGTTATTTATTTCTTTTGCTTTTATGAACATAAGTTCTCAATCTAATAACTTTAATTCTTTTAGTTTTTGTGTTCTGTGTTCTGTTTTTTCTTCTTCTTTTTTTTTTTTTTTAAAATAAGGGCGGCAAAAAATTATTATTTGTATTAAATTTTTATAGCTTGGCGGACTATAATTTCTTTTTAATATCTATTCAATATTTAAAAAAAAAAAAAAGTTCAAGGAGGGATTGAAAGATAGTTTGATTTGCAAGACCAATACTTTGAGGGAAAATTGATACACAAAATCAACGTGAAAGGTGATGGCAAGTGTAGGCGGCGGGATCCACCATGAACAGAAGTTGGGTCCTATGGTTTCCCACGTGCTTAGTACAAAATAAATTTTTTTGGGCACTCTTCTACTTGACTTTTCAACTAATTGTTCTTGAGGTCTTATTGTAATTAATGTGATTTTTATTACATTTTTATGAGGGGTGTAAACGAATGTAAAAAAAAAAAAATGAAACTAGTCAAATTATACAAATTTAGAGTTTGTCAGGTTTGATATATTTGTGAATGATTATTGTCTCCTCCTAATTATAATATTTGCTTTTTAATTTCCTGGGTGTACACTGAGGCTCGTGTCTAAGAAAATCATACTACACCCACTCGACTACTCTTCCAGAGCAATATGATTTACATTTGAGTTGGAAAAGATATACTATTAACTACTGTAAAAACTAGTAAAATGTAGGCAACCCAAAGAGTAAATATCAATTCAAAATATAACTTTGACATATGTATATGCATATTGCATCCATGCATGTAATAAATATATTGTTTCAATTTATTCAATGACACAAAGCAATACAATTCATAGAGGTTCAATCACTAACCCGATCCACATCAATATCTTTTGCACAAAGAAGCTTTTTGGGTGTGTACCTTTTGCAAGAGATATTGATGCCAATCTACACGGTAGACTTTTCCATACCATACAAAGGTATATATTAAATATGGTTTTGGGTTACTTACACAATATATATAGCAATTGCATATAAAGAGAAATGTAAGAATTAAGTACACATAGTGATACCAAGAAAGTATCACTTATCCATCCAAATAAGACACTTTACGCTTTTCCCTTGAATAAGCAAGTCAAACGCTTTGTTGATGTCTTCAAAACCCACTTCATGAGTCACAAATTTATCTAGTTGTAGTTCCTGCACACGTAAACGAGGATCAATACTAGCATAATTAAAAGATGTGTTCCATTTTAGGCTACACGTTTATTATTTATAATATTATACGCTCAACAAGGATGAGTATAGAACTAAACAAAATCTATCACACAATCTGATCTCTTGTTGGTTTTATGGTAAGAACAAAAATGTCTACTGGACCAACCATACAAAACGTAACCATTAAGCTGGGGAATGGAATTTATTATGATCAAAAGATTTTCTCAAATTACCCCATCAGTGTAACGCTTAGCAAGGACGAGGATATCAGATTTTGGCTTGAGACCTCCGAACAGCTTCCCGGTGAGGGTTTTGCCACTGTGAAGAACCTCGAAAGAGCTCAAACTCACCTGTGTTCCGGGCTTACCATTCCCTAAAACCACTGTCTTGCCCCAACCCTGAATTCGTATTTGAATGCCACAGACATTAGAACCAAATTTCACCGATCAACGTACATGTAAAACCTTAAGGAAGGGAGGGGAAAAACCTTCCGGCAGCTGGCGTATGCTTCCTGCATCAATGTTGCATCGCCGACACATTCAAAGCAATAGTCTGCACCGCCCCCAGTCATCTCACATATCACCTGCTCAGAGGAACAAAAGATGAGTTTTTGTTGGGCAGAAGCCGGTGAAGAGCCAAGTCCAACATCAGATGTCAAAGGGAATTGTTAGGTAGAGGTCTGAAGGGCCAAGTCCAGCACCCTGCCTCTCGAAAATGTGGCAGTATAGGGAAATAAAATTGTCGCTAGCTATAGTTTTAGGCCTAGTGGTAAGCGCTAAATCCTAACAGTTTTGGATTGAAAGCTTATGCTTTGATTCAGAAAAAACTACCTGGCTTACTGGTTTATTCCCAATAGTCAAAGAATTGACAAAGTCGGAAACCCCAAATGTTTTACCTGCAAGAAGGAAATGAGGAGTAATAGATGTTAATTTAGATGTGTAACAGAAAGAAGATCAAACCACAAAGCTGAGGAGAAAGGAAAAGGGTATTCACCTCTCTCAAATCTATCTGGATTTGCATCCACACCGATAATTCTTGCAGCGCCACAAAGCCTGGCTCCCTCCGCAACCTGCTAAATAATTCTTATGACACCTCGAGAAACTCATACCAAAATTCATGTTTTAGCAAAATGCAGCAGGAATACCGCTAATCCCACTGTTCCCAAACCAAAGATAGCAACAGTTGATCCCGGTTCCACATTCGCTGCTTTGATTGCAGCGCCTACTCCTGAACAGAAAAATTGTGGAAATAAAGTCGTCTAGAGTACTGTTCCAAATTCAGCTTCCAATTCAAAGACAAAATGTAAATGTTTCTTTAAGTGAAAACCGAAAATAATCTCTGGGGCACATATACCAGTTACTCCACAGCTTAGGAGGCAAGCCCGGTTGGGGGGAAAGCTAGGATCAATCTTTGTGACATTAGCAATGTCGACAACAGTGTACTCGCTGAAACTTGATATAAACAGGAAATGATGCAAAGCCTCTCCTTTGAGGTCAGTGAATCGCCTTGTTTCATCTCTATGCAGAAGAGGAGAGATCCTAAATGGAAATTTCGAGCAGAGATTGCTTTTCTTGGATTTGCAGTCTAAGCATTCTGTGCAGTCCGGCAAAAATATTGTAACTACTGAATCGCCTTCCTTAAAATCCTCAACATCTTCTCCTACACTCTCTACAACCCTAAATTTAGTACATATTGAAGAATTAGAATAGTAGAAGCATAAACCTGGATTTTAAGCTGTAAGTACTCTACAATTAACAAAAGAATATTCCAGATCCAACCACTAATAATAAAGTTTGATGCTTTAACATATCAAACTATTCAGACCTTAATTAATTAATGCATCGTTGTTTTGCAAAAAAACATATCAAACTATGCAAACAATCACAAAAGTGAATCTTTAATTTGAAGAATCAAATTAGTGAAAAGAAACTGCGAATACCCAAATCCTTCATGGCCCAAGATTCTTGGAAAACATCCCGGGAATTCCTTGAGCAAGAAATCAGAAAAAACACACACAAAAAGAAAAAAAGAACAAAACAAAACAGATTAGAAGGCTGCCTTTATCAGAAAAACTGTAAACCATAAACTAGGCATAATGTTTACTTGTAGTTTCCAGAAGAAAACATCACTGTTACAGAGAGAAGCGCAGATAATCTTAACGCGAACTTCATGAGATTTTGGTGGGGCCACTATCACCTCCTCTATCACCAGTGGCTCCCCAGCTTTCCTTGCCACTGCAGCTGCATTGCATCCAATGAAACCAAACAACCAATGATCATAACGGTGAAACAGTAACCAAAGTAATAAAATGTTGCAAAAGTATACCTCTGCATCTAATCGGCTTCCCTGCTGTTTTCCCAATTGGTGCTTGTTTTTCTGATTTTGAATCCATTTCAAGAACTAAATACAATGTGCACAGCCACACACACTTCTCCCTCTCTAGACTCTAGCACAAGTTTTGCTAGGTTTCAAGAACTGAGAAGAGAAACTGTTAATCCCATCATCATATCTCAATTAATAGTGAGGATTTTGCATGACATGTGAATATATGCCCAATAGTTTGTTCTCTAAGTTAGACCAAAACAAAATTTAACTGGATTTTAATAAATTGAGAAAATTCAACGATTCTGCTTTTTAAAAGTTGTGCAATAGGTAATATATCTGTAATGTTCAATTCTTTGTGAGCCAAATACATTGATAGCAACCATCTACCAAAAGGGACACAGAAAATGGAAAAACTTGAAGCAGTCTGTAATTCATCTTTACAATAACTTCAAATGTTCAGCATTGAAAATCCTTACCAAAAAAAAAAAAAGAAAGAATACCCAGTATCACAAAACAAGATTGCTCTACGGAGTTATCCTTCTACAGAGATGAATAGATGGAGAGATATTCATACCTACAGAAGAGGAGCTTGGGTGGAATGGTGTACACAAAATTCGGTAGCCATATTTATTTAACAAGAAGATTATTCAGTAAATTGGGACTCTTTAATTTCAATTGTTATGCCGTGGACCCGGGTGCACCTTGCAAGGTGCACCCGGGTCCTTAAACGGCGTCGTTTAGACGCTGGGTGTAACGGTGCTGTTAGTGGCACCGTTACACCCAGCCAATCAAAAATAAAACAGAGTATAAGTGTGAATTTATAGTTCTAAATGTGTGAATCTACAACTACGTATCTGTGAATGTATAGGTGTATAAGTGTGAATCTAAAACTCAAATACATGGTTACATAATCAATCTAAACATAAATCCTAAATTCGAAAAAAACAAACATAAATCTATACAATTCATCAAACATGAATCAAAACTTAAAACCTGCAATCGAAGATGAGCCATCAACGTGTAAACTTAGTTCATCTACTGCCTCTGCCATCACTGCAAAACAGATTATCAGGTATGAATCTGTAGTTCATAATGTGTGAATCTGTAGTTCATAAGGTGTGAATCTAACACTATGTAACTGTGAATCTATAGTTGTATAAGTGTGAATCCAAACATGAATACCCATCACTGCAAAACAGAGTATCAGGTATGAATCTGTAGTTCATAATGTGTGAATCTGTAGTTCATAAGGTGTGAATCTATCACTATGTAACTGTGAATCTATAGTTGTATAAGTGTGAATCCAAACATGAATACCCATCACTGCAAAACAGAGTATCAGGTATGAATCTGTAGTTCATAATGTGTGAATCTGTAGTTCATAAGGTGTGAATCTATCACTATGTAACTGTGAATCTATAGTTGTATAAGTGTGAATCCACTAACAGCACCGTTACACCCACCCGGGTGCACCTTGCAAGGTGCACCCGGGTCCACGGCATAAATTGCCCTTTAATTTGCTCTTAATTCTTCTCTTATGGTGCCAGCGACTTCTTTAGTATCCAAAGCTTGAAAACGCCAGCTGCAGTGGTCCAAGATAAGTTTTTTTTTTTTCCGGTGATGTTGGGTAATAGTCTAAATCCATCTGAATAATATTTACTCATTATTATTTGATTAGTATTGTTTATTACTAGTATTTTTTCCCATTCGTGATATATCAAATCAACTTATAAAACATAAATAAATATACATATTCCGATATTCAGGACAACTACAGCTAAACTAGTTACGATATTGATTTGATAATTATAAGGTTACACTCTCAGCGGGAAGTCGGGAACAACCTAGGGGTTTCAACAATTTTTTAAAAATATCTATTTAATATTTTTAAATTTGTTGGGTTCAACTCTATCACGAGTTGGTAGATGAAATTTTGATTAATACACTATTATCTTGTGAGAAGTTTTGTTTCAAAATATTATTATCATATATAGTTGAAATGATAATGATGGATTTATATAAAATCATTAAAAGCAGCATTTTGTTTAAAAAAAAAAAAAGAAGTTGATGAAGAAGGGATTCAAAAATAGTTTGATTTGCAAGGCCAATATTTTGAAGGAAAATTGATACACAAAATCAACGTGTGCAAGGTGATGGCAAGTGTCGGCGGCGGGATCCACCATGAACAGAAGTTGGGTCCTATGGTTTAATTTCCCGCGTGCTTACTACTTACTACAAAAACAGTTCAGTTAGTTAAAGGGTGAAGTTTGAAAATAATGACTTGGATCAAGTTTCATCAGCAACAACAATGAGAGGAGTAATCTCTCAAAGTGAGAGAACTCCTTGTGTGCATTAAATAAATGTCTAGCAGGACAAGACGTGGGGGACCCTTGGGGTTGAGAACCTTTTGAGAACGACTAGTTGTTCTTGAGGTCTTACGGTAATTAATGTGCTTTTTATTACATTGGGGGGAGGGGGTGTAAACAAATGTAAAAAACTAGAAACTAGACAAACTAATGAAAGGCATTCAACAATTTGAAGTCTATTGAAGTTTGCCATGACGGTATGAAAAGATGCAATAGAATTGAGGTTACCCATATCCACAGGTAATGAACAAAATAGAGCCACTGACAAAACGACTAGGGTTGCAACTGAAGACAAGAGGACACCTGAGCTCTTTGGCGTGCCTCCTACGAGTCTAAGAGACATACATTCTACTACTTATTGATCGAAATTGGTGTTCCCCTCACGAGGGGTGTTGTGATGGCTAGTTAGGTTGTTCCTTGGGGCCAAGGTTGGAAAAAAAAAACTATATAAATTTAATTTAAGTCTAATTGTATTTATTATGTATGTAAAAAATAACGAGTTTAAAGTTTATGAAAAATATTCAACAACTTGAAATCTATAAAAATAGAGTCAAATATATCACAACTTAATCAACACACATTTATTTTCATGACATAACTATCAAGGAAACTTATGGTTTAGTAGACATTGAGTATACCAAAGCACTTTCTTGGAATAGAGTTTGCCAGGTTCGGTATATTTGTGAATCATAAATATGAGATAGATTTACTAGGGTGTAAACCAATATAAACTCTCATTGAATAAAGCCTTAGGCTTCAACCTTGTAGAATACATCAAGTTCTTAATATTAAGTTCTTGTTGAAAAACTATTCTACTTGTCACACACGTCTAGATATAGGTAAAAGTTTATGTAAGACTGATAGTAAGTTTTTTTGCACAACTGTCAAGTATCAAATTACATTATAGTGTTAAGTTTTTTTGTACAACTGTCAAGTATCAAATTACATTATAGTGTTAAGATATCATTTGACAAATTACATTATAGTGTTAAGATATCATTTGACCAGAGATAGCTCTTGTAATGTTAGGAAATGATGCAAAGTGAAGTTAAACACAAGTTTTTTTTTTTTTTTTTTTGAATACTAACTCTATTACAATGCAGTATCTGTTCATAACTACTTTCTCAACCTATTAAGCACAATAATTAGTATTGAACCCACCACCTCCCGTATAAAGGGAAGGGTTTGATGCCACTGGACCACAAGGTCCTTGGCCTAAAGTTAAACACAAGTTAAAACTATCTATTTAGAAGCTAGGCTTAACGTTAATAGGTTGGGTTGATATGGTTAAACAAATAGTAAAAAAGACAAGTAAAACAAAAGACTTGAGATTTAGTTGATTCAAGCTAAGATGTTAAATATTGTGCTAAAGATTAGGGAATTAAATAAAGGCATAGGGAAGTGAGATACACAAAAGCTTTGTATCAAGTACTATGGAAACAATTTGATACTCAAAACTTCCCCAAAGCTTTTTGGGTGTGTACCTGATGCAAGAGATATTGATGCCAATCAACAGCCACAATAGACTTTCCCCATACAAAGGTATTATATTGGGTTACTTACACAATATATATAGCAATTGCATATAAAGAGCGATGTTAGAATTAAGTACACATAGTGATACCATAGAAAGTATCACTTATCCATCCAAATAACACACCTTAAGCTTTTCCCTTGAATAAGCAAGTCAAAAGCTTTGTTGATGTCTTCAAAACCCACTTCATGAGTCACAAATTTATGTAGTTGTAGTTCCTGCACACGAAAATTAAACGAGGATAAATACTAGGATAATTAAAGGATGTACTCTATTTCAACTAAAAGACTAAGGTAATAGTTGGGCTAAACGTTTACTATTTATAATATTATACACTCAACAAGGATGAGTATAGAACTAAACAAAATCTATAACACAATCTGATCTCTTGTTGGTTTTATGGTAAGAACAAAAGTGTCTACTGGACCAAGCATACAAAACGTAACCATTAAGCTGGGAAATGGAATTTATTATGATCAAAAGATTTTCTTAAATTACCCCATCTGTGTAACGCTTAGCAAGAGCGGGGATATCAGATTTTGGCTTGAGACCTCCAAACAGTGATCCAGTGAGGGTTTTGCCACTGTGAAGAACCTCGAAAGAGCTCAAGCTCACCTGCTTTCCGGGTTGATCAACTCCTAAAACCACTGTCTTGCCCCAAGCCTGAATTCATATTTGAATGCCACAGACATTAGAACCAAATTTCACCGACCAACGTACATGTAAAACCTTAAGGACGGGAGGGGAAAAACCTTCCGGCAGCTGGCGTATGCTTCTTGCACCAATGTTGCCTGGCCGACACATTCAAAGCAATAGTCTGCACCGCCCCCAGTCATCTCACATATCACCTGCTCAGGTGAACAAAAGATGAGTTTTTGTTGGGCAGAAGCCGGTGAAAGGCCAAGTCCAACACTAGGTGGCAAGGGAGATTGTTAGGCAGAGACCTGAAGGACCAAGTTCAGCATCCTGCCTCTCGAAAATGTGGCAGTATAAAGAAATAAAGTTGGGCCTTCGCTAGCTATAGTTTAGGCGTAGTGGTAAGCACTTAATCCTAACAGTTTTGGATTGACAGCTTATGCAAGCTTTGAATCAGAAAAACTACCTGGCTTACTGATTTATCCCCAATAGTCAAAGAATTGACAAAGTCGGAAACCCCAAATGTTTTACCTGCAAGAAGGAAGTGAAGAGTAATAGATGTTAATTTAGATGTTTAACAGAAAGAAGATCAAACCACAAAACTGAGGAGAAAGTGAAAGGGTATTCACCTCTCTCAAATTTATCTGGATTTATATCCACACCGATAATTCTTGCAGCGCCACAAAGCCTGGCTCCCTCAGCAACCTGCTAAATAATTCTTATGACACCTCGAGAAACTCATACCAAAATTCATGTTTTAGCAAAATGCAGCAGGAATACCGCTAATCCGATGGATCCCAAACCAAAGATAGCAACAGTTGATCCCGGTTCCACATTCGCTGTTCTGATTGCAGCGCCTACGCCTGAACAGAAAACATGTGGAAATAAAGTCATCTAGACTGTTTCAAATTCAGCTTCCAATTCAAAGACTAAATGTAAATGATTCTTTAAGTGAAAACCGAAAGTTCTCTGGGGCATACCAGTTGACACTCCACAGCTTAGGAGGCAAGCCCGGTTGGGGGGGATGCTAGGATCAATCTTTGTGACATTAGCGATGTCGATAACAGTGTACTCGCTGAAACTTGATACAAACAGGAAATGGTGCAAAGCCTCTCCTTTGAGGTCGGTGAATCGGCTTGTTTCATCTCTATGCAGAAGAGGAGAGGCCCTAAATGGAAATTTCGTGCAGAGATTGCTTTTCTTGGATTTGCAGTCTAAGCATTCTGTGCAGTCTGGCAAAAATATTGGAACTACTGAATCGCCTTCCTTAAAATCCTCAACATCTTCTCCTACACTCTCTACAATCCTAAATTTAGTACATATTGAAGAATTAGAATAGTAGAAGTATAAACCTCGATTTTTAGCTGTAAGTACTCCACAATTAACAAAAGAATATTCCAGATCCAACCACTAATAATAAAGTTTGATGCTTTAACATATCAAACTATGCAAACAATCACGTCTTTGAAGAATTAAATTAGTGAAAAGAAACTGAGAATACCCAAAAGCTTCGTGGCCCAAGATTCTTGGAAAACATCCCGGGAATTGCTTGAGCAAGAAATCAGAAAAAACACACAAAAAGGAAAAAGAACAAAACAAAACAGATTAGAAGGCTGCCTTTATCAGAAAATCTGTAAACAGTAAACTAGCCAAAATGTTTACTTGTAGTTTCCAGAAGAAAATATCACTGTGACAGAGAGAAGTGCAGATAATCTTAACGCGAACTTCATGAGATTTTGGTGGGGCCACTATCACCTCCTCTATCACCAGTGGCTCCCCAGCTTTCCTTGCCACTGCAGCTGCACCGCATCCAATGAAACCAAACAACCAATGATTATAACAGTGAAACAGTAACGAAAATAATAAAATGTCATAAAAATATACCTCTGCATCTAATTGGCTTCCCAGCTGTTTTCCCAATTGGAGCTTCTTTTTCTGCTTTTGAATCCATTTCAAGAACTAAATACAACGTGCACAGACACACACACTTCTCCACTTCTCCCTCTCTACTCTCTAGCACAAGTTTATCTCGGTTTCAAGAACTGAGAAGAGAAACTGTTAACCCCATCATCATATCTCAATTAATAGTGGGAGGATTTTGCATGACATGTGAATATATGCCCAATAGTTTGTTCTCTAAGTTAGACCAAAATAAAATTTAACTGGATTTGAATAAATTGAGAAAATTCACAGATGATAAAGAGTAACCACTAAACATTACAACAAAAGAGAATAACCACAAGAACTTGCTATACATGTTGAAGAGCATTACAGTAGTATACTTTATGATTCACATACACTAAGAATTCACAAATAAAGTATTCAAGTAAAAACTAATCTTTAAAATCAACAATACACAGATTAATTTAGGATGGAGAACACTGCTATTGAAGTTAATATTTGGAAAAAAAAAATCAAATGAGATTCAAAACAACACATGCCAAAAAGATTATGAATATATGATGCCTTCTATATCAATGAGCATAAAAAACAAAAAAAAATAATAAATAAATAAATAAATTACCTGTATAAAGCCACAAACAGTCAATTAAATTGGATGGATAATCACAAAAACCAAATGCAGTGGAAACATTCAAAACTAATGGATTCAAATTTCTGCACTAAAAAGCGAAAGATTCTAATAGTTAAAGTGGCCAAAGTTAAGTTTTCTGTACTTTCTACTTCGTAGATAAGTTTGTTAATCGGATTCCTCGTATACACATAAGATTCTGCTTTTTAAAAGTTGTGCAATAGGTCATATGTCTGTAAAGTTCAATTCTTTGTGAGCCAAATACATTGATTTTTAATATGATCGCAACCATCTACCGAAAGGGACACAGAAAATGGAAATTATACAAACTTGAAGCAGTCTGTAATTCATTCATGTTTACAATAACTTCAAGTGGTCAGTACTGAATGAAATCCTTACAAAAATAAATAAAATAAATAAATAAATAAAAATCCCCAGTATCACAATTCACAAAACAAGATTGCTCTACGCAGTTATCCTTTTACAGAGATGAATAGATGGAGAGATATTCATACCTACAGAAGAGGAGCTTGGGTGGAATGGTGAACACAACATTCGGCAGCCATTTTTATTTAACAAGAAGATTATTCAGTAAATTGGGAATCTTTGCTCTGCATTCTTCTCTTGTACTGCCAGCGTCTTATTCGTTAGTATCTAAAGCTTGAAAACGTCAGCTGCAATGGTCCAAGATAAGCTTTTTAATGTTAGCTAATCGTCTAAATCCATTTTAATACGGAGTAATATTTAGTCATGTTAGGCAATGCTGCCTAGCTGGGGCTCACACCTATAACCTCTCATTTGGAGAGCTACTTCGTGCCACTATTACAGTCATTAAGAGTAATTATAGTCAAACTAATTAAACTGTTGACTTAATAGTTATAATGTTACACTCTCATCAGACAAAAAGGAACAGCCTAAGAGTTTCACACACTGGTTTGGCTTGTCACTAAAAGAAATATAACAATTCAATTTTTTGAAAAGTTATTGAAGCATTTTTCTCACTTGAACTTTGCATATAATACCTTTTTTTTTTTAAAGAGTTATTACCATTTTTGGTCTCTCGACTATTATTCACTCTCTACATTTGACTACAACTATTAATTTTACTACATTTAGTACACAAGTATACTTTGTTACCACATTTTGTCCTCTCAACCAAACCTCTCGCACTTACTTTAAAATATACAAAACTTCTCACATTCGAAATTGCTACATGAGAAAAATCACAAATTCAAATCTAAATACACAATATTATTACTGTAATTTTTTATGATACCAATCCTGAACGAGAGGAAATTTTATATTTTTCAAAAAGTGATTGACATGACCAAATTTTTGATGTAGCTTAAAAGCAAATATAATACTACCTTTCTCAACATGTTGAAACACAAAGAGTCAATATCATCTCCACTGAAACTCAATCTCATGACCTATATTTGGGAGAGTCACTACATGACACTTGACCACAACATCATTGGCAACGCAAGTATAATCTAATTAAAAATATAATTAAAACTTTATTTTTAATGAGTGGACCAGCCAATGGCTGAGAGTTGAATTGCAAGCACCAACCACTCACCAATCAAACATGTTAGATTGTAAAGTTCAATAAAATACAGTATTTATGTCATACCAAATATATTAAAGCAAACTAAGCTTTCTTAACCTTAGGTGTCACTATCTTTCAAAAAAAAAAACCTAAGTGTCACTATCTTTTGAAGAAACGATAGTTTTATTTTTAATAATCAACTTTCTGATTTTGCCCGACTATATTCTAGATTTTATAAATTAGTGTTCATACTCATGAAGAGATCAATCAAGCTAAGTTTTAATTTTATCTTTTTAATATTTATTAAACATTTCATAATTAAAATAAATTCATTTAATACTATTGGTTTAGAAATAAATTTTAATTCAATTGTTAGTAGATTTTCTTATGTTATTAGTAAGTTATTATCAAAACAAAGAGTTATATATATATTCCCTTTTATATGTTTCCTTTGCAATGTTTTTGCTTTAACCTTGTATTTTTATGCTATTTGTGCCTTTGAATCATAAGTAATTAATTTAGGTCGGGGATTGAGTTAGAGTTGTATTACTTTTCTCGATGTTTTATTTATGATTATGCATAAAGGGTAGATTCATAATCTAGGGTTCTTTGAGATATATTATGATTGATTTGTACTAAAATCTTGACCACAATAAAAGTTGGGTCAATCTTCCAAGTCACTCCTAGCACAATCCTTATTTCTCACTATGAGAATAAGAGAAATATGTGATTTTTCTCAAAAAAAAAAAAAAAGAAGAAGAGAAATATGTGATTTTTTTAATGTTTTGTATCTTTGAAAGACTTTGGAATTAATACATCACTGATTCACTTGAGTGGAGTAATTTCTCATCCTAATTCTTGTTTAGATGGTCATTAGAGTGACTTTTAGACTAGAATTTCTACGTGCATCCTCTACATTCCTTGGTAATGTGTTATTCCTTAATCCTATAGGTTTGCTTGCATCTAGTAGATTGTGTTATTACCATTATCCCTAACTTAAGTCTTATTTTCTTTATTTCATGTTTATACTTTGTTAATTAATATGTGTTTGTTCTATCTTACTTATCATTGCATAGTTTCTTGTTTATTTTCTAAAACTTGTGACTAGTTGCTAATTATCACAGATTACTTGTCATAACCTCCAATTCCTTTTTTCAAAAAAAAAACCTCCAATTCCTTGAAGATGAAATTGTACACCTACTCATACAATCTCTATCTTTACTGCATCATGTAAAAAGGCATAAAAGTTTTGCCTAACTCCAAGATATTGTTGGCCGGAGTCAAATCCCACTCTGCTGAAGTGTTGACTTTAGGTTAGGTGGTCGACCACTTGACATAGTCATAGACTACTCAACCTAAATTTTGTAATTGAGAGGATCTGAGTTACAACTGGAAATTGTTGCAAATTGTGAACTTTATTATATTGATGCATGATCTGGATGGATAAGAATCACATTCTATGATTCTTATGTTGCTGTTTATATGCAGTTACTAACTATATTATATATGTTAATAAGAGAAATACCAAAATTGATATCTCTGCACTGCAATATCTCAATGAATAAGCTGAAAATTAAACCATCTTTTATTTCAGAGAACCAGAAGAGAGATGTTAGTAGGATACTGTGAAAGCAGTGGAAACACCAGTGAAGTAGGAGTTGGGTGATTCTGATGCAATCTTGGATGACCCAAAATGCCTTAACCTGTAAACCCCAGGGCTAACCCCCTCTGGTATTTCCCACTCAATAGTTGCAGAACTACTCAAACTGGCAACACTTTCCTTGTTCCACTTGAAGAACAGTGAGAAATCATCATCATCATATGCAGGCACCCACTGCTGGCCTTTCATCATTTCTACCACCGCGTATGTGCCTTCAGTTAACAGATCGTTTCTCGGGTTGGCGCTCCAGAATGTGGCGTTCACCCGGTCCCCCGTCTTGAATGATCCCCCGGGGGGCTGGACGACGTCTTGTTTTATGTCGCCGAAGTGTTTTCCCGGGGGAAGATAGTCGCCGGGTGGATCAGGTAATAGGCTGACCTGGGCTGAGAGAAGGTCCGGTGGTGAAGGGCCTTTCACGGTGATGTTGTGCCCTGATGCTAATGCCTTGGCTAACTTGTTGAATTCTTGGATGTATGCTGATAATGTGTGTGGACCGTACAACGTTGATGCACCCTGCACCATAATTTACACTGCATTTGTACCCAATCTCTTGGAATATTATTGTCTAGACAAATTCAATTTTGTGACCCTAACCAGCAAAAAACCTGCTTTGCTTTGTGACCTTAGTCGACAAAAGATATGTTCTGTTAGGGTATCGAAGTTATAGCTCATAGTTAAAGGCATAACTTTATACTGCCACATTTTTCAGGAGTAAGATGTTAGACTTGACCTTTCAGACATCTGCTTAACAATCTCCTAACCACCTCATGATGCTTAGATTAACCCTTCACTGGCCCCACCCAACAGGACCACAAAAGAAATAAACCAGCCTAAATTGTTTATAATTAACACGAGTTCACACCAAGAAGGTTAATAGACTCTTCCTCCAACTTGGGTGAAGTTGTTCCATGGATTACATATTTATATATATGTTGAACAAGACAACTATAAATTAGCATATAGATCTGTTGTTGTTACCTCGTAGCGCTGTTGGTTGTATTCTTCGAAAGTGGCTACGTACTGAGAGTAGGTGTTGGTTAGGCCAGCAATGACAACATGGGTTTCGTTATTGTATTCCCCATTTCCATTGCTTATCAGTGTCGCCTTCACTGCTTCTCTCAATCTCCGCCCAGCCATTGTTGTAAACTCTGTCATGTTCCCAAACGTTAGTCTCCTACTTCTTAATTAATTTCTGTCATGTAAAACACTATACTAGTACAAGGAAGCTAGCTAAGAATGGAAAACAACCAACCTCCTGGTACCGACAAAATCACCAGTTTTCCAATCTTGAGTATTTGAATTGGAAGGATTGCAGGCTGCAGCCACAAGAAATTAAAGGCCCAAAGTTGAAGATATTTAATCAATTCAATGACAAAAATAAATATAAACAGTTAGATTGTTGAGTTACCGCCCATTGCCAGGGCCAAAACATTTCGCCGGTGGTGAGCAAAACTTCTTTGGGCTTTTGGCATTCCACTTGGTAATCGCTAGGTTTTTTAATCGTATTTCGTAGAGCGATCCATATCTCACTAATCTGAAACCAAACCAACATCCAATAATTGTTAATAAAATTAAAAACCTTATAAATAACGTAAATTAAGAATTGAATACATACTAGAGGAAGTAAATAATATATAACAAACTAACCGTGTTGTTTCCCTGCTGGAAATCTTTAAGACCAGGTCCATCAGTAGTTCCGGCGGCGAAACCGGGACCCATTGCCGCCGGGCATGTCCTGACAACCTTGTTGCCCTCTAACTCAACCTCAATGTTTGTAAAATTGAGATACGCATGCCGATAATCAATCTTCCCCGTCAGCTCATCTGTTGCAGAAGTAAACAGATCAACTGCTTTCTGGAACTGTCTCTCCCCTATAATCCTCGTGCTTGATATTTCATCTGGATACCTATTTATTATATGCATTACATAATATATAAGGACAGATCAAATGAGAACAACTATTCTGTGTGAACATGCCGATTGAACAATCAGGTGTTACAGTATTGTAAAATTACATAAATGAACAAGCAAACATTCCTAGATACACAATCGTAACTACATAAATGCATATTTTCAGATGCACAATTACTTATATATATAAATTTTAACAAAAATGTATTTTGAATATATATATATACCCACGTACCCAGGTCCACGGCCAATGCAGAGCTGGTTGTTACCGTTGCAGGTTGAGTAGTTAAAGTCGCATGGCAATCCAGTGTCGGTGCAAACAGCACCGGCAACATTGGGGCTGACATCTCCGACGTTTGACTGGCAAAAGGCTCCGACGAATAATGTGCCGTCGTTCTTCCTAACCTTAAATCCTTGGCTTGTGGTTTGATTGCATGATTGTCCTCCTGTGGCCTCCAATTTTGAGAGTACCGGAGTGTTTGGTGGTGGAGAGGAATTAGAAGAGGTCGAGTTATTGGCGAACCAGTCTTCGAAGAAACGTGCGGCGGCGCCCTTGTTGTCGCCGCTGATGAGTAGATTGGTGTTGGACATGGAGGTGCCGTGAGTTGCGAACCAAGAGAATGCTCCGATGCTTTTGCCGCTGTTTTTGCCCACAAACTTCAACATTGTCATCAAGGTATCAATGTCTTTAGGATACTTAGCCCTTTCCTCCGGAGGGTTGAATAGGTATGCACTTGGACTCCTATTTATTCCCGCATTATCAACATCCCCTGCACACAATTAATCATATCATTGGTAAGACTGAACTATTGACTCAGTAATCACAAGATTATAAGTTCAACTCTACTGGAGCAATCTATTGATTTTCTTGGATTGAGTCGATCACCTATAGACAATCTAGCTAGGCTGGTTTACCTTTAATTTGTTGACTAAGGTCCGACCAGTTTAGGTGTTTAGAAAATAAAAATGACTAGATTTTCAGCGGTGGTTTTTTAGTGACCTTTGTTAATGAAGGCGGAGGAAGGCTTGAGAGTGTGGTGAGCTTGGACGATGCTTAACTCGACTGCAGTGACAAGAGCATCAAAGGACTGTCTGACAAAGCCAAGGGCTGTAAATGTGTAAGTCAAGTACTGTAAATAACCCCCAGGGCCAGCATGTGTATGAGTCCCACTAATTGCTATGTTTTCCTCATTGTACAAATCGCCATACCTTTAATCAAAAACACAAAATAAAAAATCACTTAATTACTATCTAAACATATTGTTCACATCCAACACAAACGACCAAATCACCAAACTAATTAATAAACAGTATTTAGTAATAGTGGATTTTGTCTCCGTGTATTAGTAGTATCCCTACTTTTATCATCAGAACTAAAAATGATGATACACATAACACATTAACTAAATGCTAGTGAGGCGAAATTAGTAGGTGAGTAGCTAGAATTAGCTGAACTGCATACACATACTTACCTCGACTTTAGCCTCTCAACCACTTTAATGGTGACAAGTTGAGAAGCCATCCCGGCATCAAGATTGACAAACGCAAACCTAGGACCTTCCGAACTCTCGGCCACGACGAACGCCCGGGCTCTTAGCCGGAAATGTATGCCGGCGCCGTTCTGATTCGGGTTGGCATACCCCATCAGGTTAACTTGTGCCGTCGGACCTGTCATGTCGTAGCTCCCAACTCCGATCAAGTATTCCCCATTTGCCACCACAATTACCGCACAAATCAAGCTTATTGCTACAATTACCGGTTTTCCTCTCATTTTTTGGTTTGCCTAGGTTAAGGAATTATGTTTGATGTCTTTGAGGTTAACTGTTTATATACAAAGGTGTAAAGCTGGTAAATGCTGATGTATATGAGAGTTGTAGGAACTTTTGAGAAAGAGTAGACAAATTTGAAAATGTTTTGAGGAGTGAAAAAAAATGAAAAAGAAAAATTATAATGAGATTATCATTTTCTGCAGAGCACCGGTAATCTTAATATATAGTATTTTCTCTATCAAGTATACTCTTCATACTTGTCTATTAATTAGGTAATAGAATAAATACATACTTATTAAGCTTGTAGTACTAAAAATAAATAAATACATACATACCTATTTAGCTTTTTAAAAGAATAATGATTAATTAATATTTACCTTTGACAAATACATGCCTATTTAGCTTTTTTCAACATGTGTTGTTTGGAACTTGACTCCTCCTTTTGTCATTTAATTTTAGACATATTGAGGATTGATTTGTCTTGATTTTTAAGACGTATATTTTTTTTTAAAAAAAAATATCTAGCTTAAATACTTGTAAATTCAATTAAACATAATTTTTTTAATACAATTAAACTTAATTGTAACAAGTTTAATCTTCAAATCCGATTCATTTGCATGTAAAGTTCACTATTAACATTTGAAATGCCAAATGGCACATGCACCATCACAAATACAAAGTTCAAATAACATTAAAAAAATAATGTCTTTTAAGCTTATGAATCAAACCTACCTAGCTTCATAAGTATAAAATTACATAAAACGCATTTAATCAATATATTTGAATTTAAAACATTTTATCACAAATTCATAAATCAATATAATGTTACTCCATTTGAAAAAAAAAAAAAAAAGTGAATCTTATTATTAGCTTTGGAATTTCTTGGAGCTGCGCATTGATTAGGACAGGTGACCTAGGAAAGGTGTTGCTATCATTATTAATTGAATATGAATATGAATATAGTAGTTTGCGAAGAAAGGTAGTGTTGTCTGTCTGTCTGATAGCTTCAATTCTTAGGCAGTTCCGAATGTGCTGGTTTTAGCAAAGTATGCCCTTTGTCTGCTACGCTCGACATTTTACGACCTAATCGGCATATTTAATTCTAAGTGGAAAATTGTTGTACTTAACTTACTCTTATCTCATTACATTAAAATTATCCAAACATGACTAATACAATTTAAAATGTTATTTATTCGATCTCTTAAAATCAATTCATGATACTACATTAATATTGAACCCACATTTTAAAAAATAAAGTCCGCCAATACTATATATATTACTTTAAATACAATATATAGATAGGGAAGGCCCGGCCAGTTGTGTTGAGAAAAATACTAGTCAATAAAAAATTTGTGGTTCTCATTTATTAATGATTTGTTATTGATGTAATATTCCCTACAAGTTGGTGAGTGGTCAAGATCTATTATGATAGTATGCAGAGTATATCTACTTGGCCTATATTATTTAAGTGAGAACTATATTATTTCCGGCATCAAGACAAAGATTGTCTAATCTCTTTCTTGTCTCATAATTACTACGAATATGATGTGTAAGTTCCAATCCCTACCCGGGCGGACGGAGATTGAGATTGTTGTGTTAACCTTTGAGGGTGACACCGTTGTTGTGAGCTTGCACCATTAGCGACGAATTCGTTTCTATCGCAGTGGTTATTCCATGGCATATCATTTCCTTAATTAATTTCACATTATCGACCTAATTTTTCAACAATATAGAAGCAAATTACGTTATGATAAGAGTGAAAACAATATATCGTCACGATGAGAAGATAGGACATGCATTTGCGCTCCAAGGCCTATCATTGTCAGCGTCGGGCCGTCGAGACCGGTGGTGGCAATGTTCGAGAGACTGAAATGTATAGCCTCATTTTGGCACCAAAAAAAAAAACAAAAAAATCTAAAATCAGCTCTGTCTCCATCTTCCCAAATAATTATGTGAGCTAGATCATACAATCTACTAGACCTAATTAAGTATTATAAATTTCTTAACTTTGTACTTTATTGTGGTAATAGTGGATTTAGGCTTCTATCCTAATACGAGAACCGCCTCACAAATTAAAAATTTTCTAAGTTGTATTAAAAAGCCTTTGTGTCACGATTACTATTCTAAATCATCATTAGGCGATGTCACAAATTTTCATAGAAGAATACTTCTGAACCAAGTTGAATATGGTGTGATTTACTTGACTACTATTATTTATCAGATTTCAAAATAAACTTTTACAAGAGATCCAAATCAAGTTATTGCAGCATTAGAGATTTAGAGGCACGAGATAGCACAGTTAGGCAAATTGTGCACTTAAGGCCGGACAAATTGTGGACATAAGAATAGTTCGTTGCTAATTTGGAGAGGCAGTTGAATAAGCCTGTGGACACCATTAAAAGAAGCCCACCAACAAGTTGAGGGCAAATTATATTATGGACCATGTACCACAATTCATTTTTAGTTTATTGAAATATATTAAAAGTTCATTTTTTGGTAGTATTGCTATTTATATACAAAAAAAAAATAAAAAAATAACAATGTATTACACATGAACATTTAATATACTAAAAATGAACCTTATGTCTATAGTCCATCTTGCCAATTGTTATATCATGGACCAGGGTCCACAGTGCACTGTGGACCCTGGTCCGAAACGACGTCACGTCGTTTTGATGTTAGTGGACGCGGACGCAAATGACTCCAAGAAATTCATTATCTATAATACACATAATCATTATCTAGAATAATATTATATATATATATTTTTAAAAATCATAAAAGATGTAGAACTCATATTATATATTAAAAAGTATATTTGATAATTTAGTTAATAATTATGTGAGTTTTAGCATTGTTAATTGTCGGCAAAATTTCACTTTACAGACGGATCAAATCACATGTACGTACAAAACTATGACAAAAACAATCAATCCATGTACAAAGTTTGGTATGCAAATTTAGTAGGAATTATATTGTGAATAGAAAATTTACACAGAAAATTCATGATTCTTCATTTTGGAGTGAGTACTGCTCATTTAATCCAACCGTTTATAAATCTCCAACCAACCTTTAAATAAGCGCAATAAATGAGTAACATATTATGATTGAAAGCAAAAATGGATTATATTGAAGAAAACTAAAAAAAGAAAAGAAATTATGTAATAATTGATTAGACTCGCATAAAATTATATGTAAATACGTCGATGCAATTGGAAGTGGAATAGTTACATTGAGATACATCAAAAGTTTCTCTATATATTTTATTTGCCTTTTTTTTTAGTACTATTGACTCTGTTACAATGTGACTCTCATCATCCATGTGGGAGTGTTAACCGGGACACCGAATACCACTAGACCACAAGGTCTTGACTTATTTGTCCTTCGTCACAATGTTATTTACTTTATCTTTTGCATTTATTTTAGGAGGTACTGATTACTGAACGAAGATAGGGGAGGGCCATGCCATATATGGATAGAGGAGGACCATGCCTGCCATCTGGTTATAGCTAGAAACTTCATGGGATGGCTTAATATTTCTTTATCTCAAATAATATTTGCGTATTCAACTTCTCAACTCTTTCAATGGAACATTACTTGTTGAAGTTGATTGACATCAACGTTACGTACCCCCACTCAATGTTCAATAATATTATTATTTTGATCAACTTTTCAAAATTTGGATATGTATTGGTTAAATTCCACTATTTATGAGAGCTATCTTCGACTTTGTGGTTTTGAACCAATTAGTTATAATAGGCAACTTAAATTGTTTTATAACCTTATAATCATTTGTTAGCTATTGTCCGACGTGAACTTTATCCAATACTGCAATACATATTTGGATAGGAATTATGGACTAGTTACCCTGTAACTCGAAAAGTACTATGTTCCAATATTAACAAAATCTATTATATGAGATATCAATTTTGAGTTCGATATATCAACATGACGATAAATCGTTTATACTGAGTCACATAAAAGTGCTAAGAATAGGATGAAATAGGATCTTATAAATATATATAGGAATCAGTTGATATTAAGCACATAAAGTACTTACAGCAAAGCATATATATCCTTCATCATCAAAAATACAAAAGCGAAGGGAATTAAACAGACAAAGCAAAGCAAACAAAGCAAAAAAGCAAAAGATACAAATAATAATAATAATAACAATGACCATCAAAGAAACAGCACAATCATGGCAACCCCAGCATGCATAGCTTTCTTAATGGCATTCCCCATCTTTCTCTTTCTCTTTCTCCTTTTCTTCCTCAGTCTTTGGGTGGTACCCAGGCAGCTTTTCCTTGATCTTGTCCAAGAACCCTTTCTTGGGCTCCCCCTCGTGGTGCTCAGCCGCCGGTGCCGGAGGCGGCGGCGGTGCCACTTCCTCCTCAGCCTTCTTTTGCCCTCCTCCGGGGAGCTTCTCCTTGATCTTGTCCAAGAACCCCTTCTTCTCCTCCGCCGGCTCCTCGTCGTCGCATTTCTCCACCGGAACGCTGGTGTCAACTTCAGCCTTCTCCTCTTCCTTTGATTCGCCGGAGAGTTTCTCCTTGATCTTCTCCTTCAACCCCTTCTTCTCCTTCTTTTTCTTCTTGATCACTCCATCCTCTTCATATTCCTCCTCGCTCTAAAAAAAACAAGGTCATTCAGTCAAACTGGTCAGATTATTGACTCGATAATCACAACAGAAAGTAAATGAAGATACAAAATCTATGCTATAGCTACTAAAAACAGTCTACCAGCTTTAAATAACCTAGACTGATTTGTGATCATTTATCGACTAAGGTTGCAAAGTAGGATTTACTGGTTTACAAAAAGACTAATTTAACAAGTTCATTCAGCCAAACTGGTCAGATTATTAACTTGATAACCACAATAAAAAAATAAAGAAATGAGACAGGATAGAAACAGTCTACCAGCCTTCAGTAACCTAGACTGATCTGTGATCATTTATCGACTAAGGTTTACTGTTTCCAGGAAAAAAAAAATCCAAAGAGATTAATTAGTCATCAATGGATATATATAAGACTTACAGAGCTACTAGAGCTGCTAGAGGAGCGGTGGAGCGTTTTCTTCTCCTCCTTATACTCCACCCCATGCGGCGGCTCGGAGACATGAACCTTCTCCCCAAACTCGCCGGAAATGGCTTCCTCCTCGGCGCAGTGAGGCTTCTTCTCCTCCTCCTTCTTCTTCCCCAAGAAGTCAAGCAAACCCCTATCCTCAGCCTTCACAACCACTTGCTCCTCCTGGTCACGGTGGCACTCCTCCGCCATAATCACTCAACAAAAAAGGATAAAAATATGAAAAGATGGATAGATACCAACACTACCTTAACTAACAGGCAATACAATCAATCAATATATGTTTTCTACAATATTCTATGCTTGGATTTGAAGGTGATGGAAAGAGCTCTCCAATGGGGGGCTTTTATAGGGATCTCGAACGCGGACGTTACGCTCGTAAGATTGGGGAAATATTTTATTTTTGATTTTTTAAAACCAATCGAAGAAAAACAAGTCATCAAACGCTGTCAAGTGATCCAAAGTGTGTGATTGAGGAATCGACGTGGGCGGTTAACGTTTGGGCACGAATCGTTACAATTCAATATGTACGATCCAGTAGTCTTTTTGCCGACATCTTACATGGCATGGCCCACATTTGGATTTCAATTTGTGTTGTCCCTATCTTTGTCATTAAGCTTTCTAAGGACTAATTACTAACCGTGAGTTTAGGAAATTAATAAGAGATTGTTTAAATAAATTATGATTCAAGTGTTTTAAATTGATTAATTGCTGCCATGTGGTCTAGTGGCATCCGATTTACATTCTCATGTGGAAGCGAGTGGATTCCAGCTTCCACCAACTGTTGACTATTTGTGATGGTAGGACATTATTTTTTAGACCGAAAAATATTAAGAAAGTATAGAATTATTGTTACATTTATAAAGAATCGTGAGTTTCAAAAAGAAATATCATCATCTAAGACAAATTAAACTTAGGTCGGCACTATAAAAATAAATTTATAAAATATTACCTATATATATATCTTAATTAAGAGTTGAAAATGCTTGTTCAAAAAAAAAAGAAGAATTGAAAATGCTTTTTCTCATTCACATTATATTGATGTAAGATCACACATCTCATCAATAAAAAAAGTAACGCATGAAGTCCGGAAGTCAAGCAGTACACATGCACCTGACTTGGAAGTAAGACTGTGTTTAGTGTGATTTTGTGATACTGAAACCGCTACTATTAAATGAATCATAGAAATCATGTAAAAGGTGAAAACTAATGTCACGATTTGTTTCCCGTGGTTGAGATATTAACATTTGTCTACACACCCAAATTATTATTTATATTTCATACTCAGTATTAAAGTTTTGCGTAAAACCGTTGGTTCAAACTCTGGTGAGAGCATTGATTTTTTATGTTTTAATGTGTTGAGAAAGTATGTATGGACATATACTATATTGTAATAGAACCCGTATTACTCAAAAAAAGTAAGTTTTGTGTGAGATCGTCTAATATGTAGATGCAGGGGCGGAGGCATGTACATGCCATGGGAGGCCTTGCCCCCCCCCCCCCCCCACCACCCCCAAGGCCTTGCCCCCTCCACCCCACCCTAATTTTTTTAAATATTATATATAATATTAAATTTTTTAAGAAATATTATATAGAATATCAAAATTTTGTTCTCACTTCAAAATATTTGGCTCCCTTCCCACTTAAATTAATCTTACAATCTAGTTATAAAATTCTTCATCTTCTCAATATCTCTAGTTCTCTCCTATTTTAGATTATGTATTCTATATATTGTAGACTCACATTCAAACCTCATTTAACCTACTTACTAGTTTCTTTCAATTAGAACCATACATATATATATTACCCTTATACGCTATAACAAGATAATTTGTCGTTATTAAAATCTATGTACATTTTTCAAGTTAATTTTTGTTTTGTTTTTTGTTTTTGTTTCTAACTACTTGTTTGGTTGATTTTTGTTTCATATTCTATTGTTTATTTTAAATAGTTGTTTTGTTTGGTTCTAAATATAATAATGGATATCAATGTGTATTTGTTTAGTTAATTATGCAGATTTGTGGTTATGTGGTAAATTTTGTGTTTAATTTAATATTCGTAATAATGTAAAAAATTTGTAGTATTTATATTTGAGAAAGCATTATGTTTTCAAGAAATAATCAATAGTCTTTTAAAACATGCGTGAATATTTTCATTCTTTCAACCGTACAAAGCAATGCACATTGAAAATCATATTGCAAATTAAAATAATTTAATATAGATTATGTTTAATTATAAATGATATGGAGTATATTCTAAACTTTAATAAATTTGTAATGTAATGATTATCTTGAAATATGTTAAATGGACATCAATGTATTTGATTTAGTACTTCAACGATTGCCCCCCGCATTATACAATCCTGGCTCCGCCCCTGGTCAGATGTGCAATATTTTTTATTACACTCATAAAAAATATTACAAGTCTCACAGTGATATGCTTTCGCACCGGACTTATTATTGATAGGCAAAAACTTGTGTGTGATCGTCTCACGGGTCTCAATCCATGAGACGTGCCAGGTCTTTGATTAATGAGATCAAAGATCCGACCCATTAATCAAAAATTTAATTAATTAATAAAAAATTTGACAAGTCTCACAAATTTATACCCGTGAGACGGTCTCACATAAGTGTTACCCTTATTGATATTAATATTTGTCTAGACACCAAATTATTTTTTATATTTTTTTTCTTATTACATTGATATCTGTATCATGCATGATACAATTTATTTAATTAAATTTCAGGCCAACCTCAAGGTCGTGTGTGCAAAAGTGTTAAGTTGGATTTTAGCCTTACACTCAAAATCTTATGTGCTTACTTAAAATAATAAAGTAGAAAACTAGAAACCGAGAGCAATTGTAATCACTGTTGTAAAAATTCCCGCCTAGGCGTTAGGCGCTCATAGACCGAGGCGAATTGCTCCCTAGGCGTCCGCCTAAGAGACCACCTAGCGCCTAACTTGGCCGATTGGGCCGAGTTGGCGGCCGACTAGGCCGAATTTGGCCGAGTTAACTCCCCGAACTTGGCAAAGTTAGCCGAGTTAACTCGAGCGAGTCAGCATTGTTAATTTTATTATTATATTTAAATTTATTTATTTATTTATATAAGTAAGAGAAGTAAGACAACTTTTCTTGAATTAATTTTTTGTTTTTATAGGTCGCCGCCTAGGTACCGCGGTACCGCCTAGACCACTTAGGCGCTAGTCTACCGCCCAGCGCCTACTGCAACCATGGTCGTAATACAACTCTTCTTGAAATTATAATATGGGCAACAAAAGTTTGTTTGTGGGACAGAATTGAATAATAAGCTTGATAAAAGTGGCATCCATAAGCATCATTTAGGTGTACTGAATCCGCCATGAATTATAAATAATTTAAGTAAGGAAGGGGAGGGAGTCACGCTGTCATCTGACTCCTAAATAGCCAGCATAATCTCGCCACGTCGGACAACAACGTGGGTGTGTGCACGTCGACCGGACATGACATAAATTAATTGATTTTATATGTTTACTTATAAATTATAAATGAGATAAAATGATTTCATCGAAATAAATATTAGGGAAAATAATGATCATTAATAGTTGGGGAAGAAAGGAGGAAGGGAAATGAAATCCTTATTTAATAAGCTAAGGGTATGAGTTTTTCAATTAATGGGGTATTCCAAACCCATAATATATAGTATTCTAAAAACCTGCCAAACAAACAATAACAATCTCTTTGATACTCATACATTATACGCATGGTTGCAGTAGGTGCTAGGCGCTAGTCGGACGGTAGACTAGCGCCTAAGCGGTCTAGACGACGCCTAGGCGGTTCTAGGCGACGACCTATAAAAATAAAAAATTAATTCATGTGTGTGGTGTATGTCATATATTATATTATATATATTATATATATATATATATCTCTTACTTCTATTACTTATATAAATAAATAAATTTAAATATATATAAATATAATAATAAAATTAACAAGGCCGACTCGCTCGAATTAACTCGGCTAACTCTGCCGAGTTGGGCGAGTTAACTCGACCAAATTCGCCCCAGTCGGTCGCCAACTCGGTCTAGTCGACTGAGTTAGGCGCTAGACGAACGCCTAGGGAGCAATTCGCCTCGGTCTAGAAGCGCCTAGTGCGGGTGACTAGGCGACTTAAGCGGAGATTTTTGCAACAGTGATTAAAATAAAATAACAATATAATAATGGGCGGGCCTCGGAAATTAAAGGAATTTATCGGTTACATTTCCAAGGCCTTAAAAATCGCAAGGAGGTTGGCCGAAAGAACGTCAAACCGACCTCCAGTCATGCAGTGGGTTCCACTATTTGTGTTTACTAAGGAAACCTGTCAAGGAGGTGATGGGGACCCACACCAAATATAAATAAATAAATAGATGCCTCTTCACGAAGAAGTTGGGAATCTCGAAATTGCTCCCACCCTCTAAACTACGGTTACGTGTTCATCTGCTCACGCACCGACCTTGGCCCCATCAAACCTTTATCCAATCAAGGCCGACCACTTCAGTTTCGCCTAAAATAACTAATTATTTTAACCAAATTTCTGTACTCATCCCACACGCACACGCATATATATATATATATATATATATATATATATATATATATATATATATATATATATATATATATATATATATATAGGTTCATTTTCTAACATTGTGTGGTTTATATTTGTATAAATAGTAGTGCATTTTATACCGATCGCACGGAAAGACACGGTCACATTTAAATAGCGATATATATATATATATATATATATATGCTTAGGACATATGTGAAGAAGGTCTCAGGTAAATAATGTGGATAAATCTCAATTTTAGATCAATTATTCTTTAAAAAAAAATTCGTCACCTACGATCTTCAAAAATGTGTAGCGGAAGATAATAATATGCACTGAAAGTCACAAAGATGTGAAACAATTATTGAAAAGATTAAATTTAAAATAGGATCTTCAATACAAATCATAAATGACCATAAATAATAAACAAACAAACAAGATTAAACAACTCAAATTAGTAATTAGTGGCCAAGATTAATGGTGTGTTTGGTTGACAGGTTTTTGTATAAGCACTGTTGCAAAAATCCCCGTCTAGGCCGCCTAGGCACCCGCCTAGGCGCTAAGCGCTCCTAGACCGAGGCGAATTGCTCCCTAGGCGTCCGCACATTGCTAAGCTAACCTTCTTGCTCTCACCCACCAATTAAATGATTTAAATTTAATAGTAGGGTAACAAAAGTAAACAAACACAAAAATAATTATGGATGCCAAAATTTGATAGTAGGGTATAAAAGTCTCTTATCAAACGTTATCTAAAATAATTTAAATGGGCTCAAAATATAAGAACTTACCAGTTCAATCCATCTTTATTAAACATGCCAAATTACTTATCTTATGACTTATCTCCTCCAATTGTGCTCGGCTGACCATGACTCCAATTGTGCAATAATTCAACAAAAAAAATGCATTGCAAGCTTACTTAGCTTCCCACACTTGTCGGCAATGATGTGATAACCTTGGCAAAATATAACAATTCCATATACTTTAGCAATTCATATTTAGGATATGGCAAATTAAACCATTTATTGGACCAACAAAAAAATCAAAATTAATCAAAACTATCAAATAATGTACCTTCAGTACAAAAATAATGTACCTTTTATTTTTGGTTCACACAGCTGTGTGGACCATGGTCCATGCAATAATTTTCCTATATAATGTAATTGGGCTTACAAGGAAATAAATATCAGTTAGATTAATTGGGTTGTACATACATTTATGTCGATTAGGTTAATTAGTTGAATTGATTTGGACCGATTAATATCAATTACCAAGTTAATTTGCCAATAAATCCAATTGTTCGATTAAGATATCGATTTGGAATTAATTAGCCCAAGGTTCAAATTATGTATGGATTGGCCTATGAATTCATAATCAACTTTAAGCCCATTAGTTATATTGCGCCAAATTGGCAAACCATTTTACCCAAGTGTATGCAATTGAAAAATTATACTATGGACCAAGGTCCATCTTACATTGTGGACCCTACTCCATGATATATTGTTCGAGGCAAGACGGTATAATTAAGCTTAATTCAGACGTGGCCTTGAAGGTCAATCGCAGAGCTATGATGTTAGGCCGGGTGGGTTCTCGGATATGAGAAGGGATGCTAAGTGTATTCGATTGGATGTGATTTTTATATACAAAATCTACATAGAAATCAATCTCACCCACTATGTGTGTGTAATTACTAGTATGTGGCTATAATTCTAAAAGTTTTTATAATTGTCATTAACATTTTACTATTTTTAGTTCTAAACTAATATGTATATTTGAAAAAGAATTCATAATTTAGTTATTACATTTGAGTATTTTATATTGTGACATTTGCCTATTTAGTTATACTCTTTTAATTTTTTCTCATTATATCTTTAATTTTCATTTATTTGTCACAATTAATTTTTCGTTTAAATTTTATTTATTCCACCATTTAATAAATGAAGACTTATATATAATTTGATGATATCAAGCCTCATGTCACAATATGTAATTTCTGTCTCCTCTCATATACATTTTTAATTGACCTATGAATTTTACTAACACAATGAACAATAAAACATTAAACAAATGACTAACTGTAGCAAATAGTAAAATTAAAAATTATTATACAATAATCATGAACTAAAAGTGATATTATATTAAAAATAACCCAGTGGGGTAGCTCAAGTGGCAAGTGAGCTCTCTTTGTGGGGAGGAATTCCGGGAGAACCCGGGTTCAATTCCCACAAGTGACGATTCCCCCTGGGCCAGCTCCCGTGAGCGAACGTGGGTGGACCCCGGACCGTTAAACGGACGGAGAGAAAGACCCTGTAAATCTACCAAAAAAAAAAAATATTAAAAATAAAAATGATGTTGAACCAAAAATAGATAACTGGTCAAAATAATCCATTTAGTTGAACCCATAATGTACCTACATATATAATATTAGATAGATCCAATATGTTTATCAATAAAAATGGTTCAAATTGTGATGATATGATTTGCGATCTACTTAAAAACAGTAAAAATAATGAAATGAAATCAAAGGAATAAAGGAAAGGAATAACAGAATAATATTACGGAGTAGAAGAAACTCAAATCGAACGTCTTCCCTTCAAAATCACTTCAAATTCATCTGTTGTTTCATCATATCGGCCATCGTCTCGTCGCCGGCGGTTCGGATGCTCCGATTCTTTATGCCAAATCGATACAACCTGGGGAACCCTATAGATTTAATATATACATAGAGGGAGAGAGAGATAGGGATTAGAGAGGGAGTGGGGTGGAGCGGCCATGATAACTCGATCGAATTTGGCGGAACAGCTGAGGGAATATCAGATTCGATCGAAACATGATTGGGCTTCCGTCTCTTTCTTCTCCTCTACCTCCAATCTCACTACTTCCAGGTACATCATCATCATCATCAATTTGTTTTATTTCCATCTTAATTGTTTTATTTGCTTTGATTTTCGATGCGATTATTGCTGGATTTAATTAGATTGGCACTTGAGTTCATTTTAGGGAATAATTCCATTACGTTGAAAGCATTGCATCTATTTAAATCATCTTAGGGTTTACAATTTGAGCATTTTAGTTTTGGGGAAATTAATTGAGTAATTTTGTTTAACCATTTAACCCAGCTTGATTGTTTTTATTAGAAAAGTTTCTATTTGTTGTGCACATTTTACTTTAATTGTAATATTGAGTTTTGGGTTCATGAATTACTTAAAACACTTTGGTGTTTTGATGTGGGATTAGACATAGGAGGAGGTAGTTTTCATTATAGGTTACTCTGCATCCCTGTTATGTTTTACATTGTTATGCTTTAATATCAGCTTATATGCAATATTCTGAAGATATCAAAGAAAATAACACAGCATAAAAGAGACTTGTTTTCCTGTTCCTTTTGGGGAACTTTAGAATGTAGAAAGCATCTAATTACTTCTTAGCATTTGTGAAATGTCAGTACATAACGTAAATTGCTACACTATTTATTGGGTGGACTAGCTAACATGATTTCAGTGCTCATAAGCAAAATGCCTGTTAGACGCCCCTACTATCTTTGATTTAAAAGGTGTGAGAGTACAGCTTATCGGTTTGGGAATTTACCACTTAATCAAATGATGATAGTTACAAACTCACTTCTGTCGCACTATTTCAATCTTCTAGATATCCATCCTTGGCTTCATGCCAACTGTTTTTTTTTTTTTTTTAATCAAAGGAGATCATGTTTTTTACTTTGCCATTGTGATTATTAGTTTACTTTTTGAGGCGGGTTAAACAAGAAGAAAATCACAGACCACTAGGTCATTAGTGGGCTAATTTTATTAAAATCCAAGCTGTAGATACATGGAGGTGGATATGGAACTAGCACCTTATTGACTACTTAAGACATAACATTAACATGATTTCTGACCAATATCTACCATTTTTCATAATCTTTCTTGATACAACTATAGCTGGGTTACAGAACTTTGGTGAAATTCTGACACTAGTAGAAACTTTCACTTCCTGTATCTAGAATTGGATCCTTCCAAGGTGGTTAGACTTTCCATTAAGTCTAACAATATAAAATTTTCAAAATTGTTAAATATTATTTGAAGATTTTATGTATATCTTAAATACTTTACAGAGTATTAAATACTCCCCTTAAATCATACAGGATTAAAACAAATGTAGCCAGGCTCACTAACATTCTAGCCAAACTATGACATTATAATTCAAGCTTGGTTACTGAAGGAATCAACTATTTTCTTGAGATTCTATTATAAACTAACTTGAATTGACACCATAAGTTGAAGCCTGAATTGTGTCTGTAACTCTGTTCCCCTACTTTCATCCCTTTCCGATAGTTTATCCAAATGGGTTCAAAGAAGGGTTTGAACTTCTTTTATTTATTTATTTAATATGTCTATCTTAAATACTTCACAAAGTATTAAATATTCATTAAATCATACATTCATACAGGATTAAAACAAATAAAGCCAGGTTTCCTAGCGTTAAGGAACACTATTTTGTTGAGATTCTATTATCAACCAACTTGAATTGACCCCATAAGTTAAGCATGAATTATCTCTGTTCCCCTACTTTCATCTCTTTCAATGGTTTATCTGAATAGGTACAGGATGGGTTTAAACTTCAAATTTTTTGTCATCATAATTGGTATAGTTAGACCAATTACAATGTTTTCAATTCTGCTCGTTTTGAGTAATGTATATCTGGAAGGTAGTGGTAGACTAAAGTTTCAACATCTTTAACTACATTCCAGTGTTGAATATAACCATCAATTTATAAAAACCTGTTTTTCATTTGAAGTCTATGCTTTTGTATCACCTTTGCTACTGATCCTGTTCCAATTGTTGAGATGAGGCCCCTTGACCTTAAGGTTAGGGGTTTGAACCTCATAGGGAGCAGTTCTGTGTGGAGTATTTTAATCCCTCTGTATTGTGGGTATATAGTCTCAGTTTCATTTTTGGGTGTTGTAATTAGTTACTGTTGTTCTTCTTGGTGGTTTAGATATTGTAAATTGTTGTGTATTCATCGTTTGATTGTAATTGTATTATAATCTCATAGTACCAAAAAAAACTGTATATATACTTGTAATTTCTCTGTATCCAACAGGAATTGTTATCTTTTGGTTCATTTACACATCTCTTTTCTTTTGGGTGCAGGGTGGATGTCGTCATCTTTGTAATATGGGAACTTGTCATTTTTGCATGCGTTGTTTTCACCTGTGTTTCACTCTATTTAAGCCATCTAAGGCTTGCTTTGATCTTAATATGCTTTACATTTCTGCTGTTTATATGCATGAGAATTACAAAGCAGATTAGGCTTGCCCGGAAAAAGAAGCGAAGGATGCTACTACCATTATCAATGTAGAATTCTAGGGAGGGAATATTCTTTAACAATGTACCCCTACTAGGGTTATGTAAATGGTGAGAAATCTTGGCCACTGCTTCTGCCAACCTTTTTCTTTTTCCTGGTTTCTGTGTATTTTGCTTGAGACAAGCTGATGAAAGGACATATAGATGATATGACTCACTGAGAAAATGGCTTGCAGATCTTCATTAATACATTCTAGACATTTGTTTGGATTGGGTTGCACACTTGCACTGTGATTTTAGCTGTACTTAATTTTTTTTTTCTTATTTATATATTTTTTGGAGGGATACAGTCATAAGCAATACTTTTAATGTTGCATATAATATATATAACTTCTAGTTGTTTTGTCTCACTGGGGCTTGAAGAAATGGACTTTAATCCCCTGAGTTGCTATCATCCATATAGCACCAAACACCAGAAGAATGCTGAGAGCCAACCCTAAAATCCCAAGAAACCAATTCACACACCACATTGGAGTGTACCTTTTGGGGGTCTTCATCATTATCCACATCAAACAGGGATAAGCCAAGGTCACCGGCAGCGCAATCCCGCCAATCAGCCCTGCCAGACTGGGCAAGAACGGCAGCGCCACCGCAATGAAAAACGCCAGCCCCCCGAAGAAGAGGCGGAGCGACGCCCTAAGCCACCACGGGCATGGCCTATTCTTCTTGCTGGTGTATCTGAACTCCAGGTTATCAAACACTGGCATTGCATATATCTGGAAAGAGGTCAGGCTATGGATCACCACTAGCAGATTTATTATCCCTAGTGTCACCTTTGATGTATCATAACCATGGTACTTGTCCAAGGCCGTTAATATCCCCCCATTTGTTGGCATCTGTCAGAAAACAAAACACACCAAGAGTATAAATAATTATGGCATAGAATTTTAAGATCAAGGAAGTTATAAGTTTGATCTCGAACTCTTAATAATATATAAAAGCGATAAAGAATATAAAAGATTGTATTTTTCTATGTTGTTGAAAGTATTCAGTATAACTGAATATGATATATCTAGTTGTACTGGATACTGATACAACCAATTATAATATGTCTAATTGTACTAGGTACAACCAGTATTTATATTGATCGTAATCTTAGGATGTGATACATTTTGTAATTTGACAAAATTATGGAGATAATAAAAGAGATAACTTCATGGGTAAGGAAAGTATGTAGATATTTGGGGGGTAATTATTGATGATCAATCCCAACAACCCAACACAATTTGAGGCTATCTTTTTGTGATTAACGTGTAAAGTAAAAGCATGTGTGATGATGTATGGATTAGAAGAATTTGGGATCTTACGAGGTTTCCATAAGCCCAGTAGCCTCCAACTGCCAGGGGAAAGAGGCAACATGAGATGATTAGATATGACACCTTCACTCCCCTCCACATCGGTAAACTCGATGGATGCTTCATACTAGACGGCATTGTACTCTGCATTTATTTTCAAGAAATTTCTATGAGATTCCATAACAATCGCATCATCTTCATGGAATCAAAATTAAACACACTTTATACTGTTATGAACACGGCTTTCAATAAAGACTTTAATTTGCAGATATTAGATTCGTTGTAATAAATATTTAGTCAAAAAGAAACAATTCATTTTCATAGTAATATATTAATATATTTATTCCAAATTTAGCAAACAATATAGTGGCGTGCATTTAGGCATTTATAGTTTTTTTTTTTTAATATTCAAAGTCGATTTACTGTCAAGTCCTATTTAAAAGGTGTACACACATTCAGATAGCAATTTTTTTTATTGAAAAAATTTCAAAAATTTATTTTAGAGAAATGCAACTCAGTCTCGTAGGTAATTTCATTTGTGTTGCAATCCAATTTCCCAATCATTTCATTTTTCTTTTTGACCATTTTTAACCACTAAATTAAACCTACTCCAAACTCAAACCACCCACCAAATGCACTATGCATTATTTTACTTAAATTTCACATGCTTATGTTTCTTCACGGGTGATGTTACGTTTCACTCAAATTTTACTTTATAATATTTACTTTTGACACTATTTAATTAACTGTTTTTGTTGTTGTGAGTTTATAAAGGGTAAAATAAATAATATAATTTCAAACCTGAATCTCTAAAACAAGATTATGTCCCCTGAAAGTGAAAGCTATGATGCCAAGAGCGTTGAGAATGTTGCAGACCCTCCCGACCGCGGAATCCACTTCCACGGGATCATACGACACGTCGGCGGGGCGATGTTTGACGACGGACACCGCCCATGTGACGGTGCAGTAGGCGACGGCGGAGATGGCTCCCACCAGCGACACTCCGGCGATGGAGTTGAGGTTGGGAAGCTGAGCTAGAACTATGGAGGAGGTGGTAAACACGGCGTACCATTCTAACGTGGTGAGCGGATCGCCGCCGCCTAAGATTTTGAAGAACATCTTCATGGACCCGGCTCCGATCATTATCAGCGTCACGCAGGTCCCGCCGGAAAGGTACATGGTCGGAAACAGTGCCAACGCCTTCCCAGCTTTCTCACCTTCATTATATAATAATAATAAACTCATATTAAATAAAGCAATATATTGCTAGATACCCATCATTATTTTCTTCTTCCAAAACATTGGCTGAATTATATTCTTAATTCTAAAGGTCCCACACTCTGACTCACTGAGTATGTAAGAAGATGTAAATCGCTATAACTCAGTAGTTCAGCAGGCATGATCAAATGTTAGTGTCGACAAAGGATCTGCCCACTTTAATTTGGGTATAATCCACAGATGCTACCGAGTTTCAAGCATTAATTTCTTCTCCTAAATATATATTGCCTACTAAAATAGTGATCTAATTAGTAACTAAATTCTCTATTTAATTCGTGATAAGATCATTCAATTCATGAGCTAGCACTCAATGAATGAAAATGGACGATGAAAAATTTAAGAGTGGAAAAAAGTATTTTCCTATTAAATAATACAAAATTTGATCTATATATATTTTGTAAAAAGAAGATAAAAAAAAACTAGTAACCGATCTCTTTTCTATAAAGAGTGGGAAATGTTTTTACTTTTTGGAGAAGGGTAATGCATGTACGTATAAAATGGAACTATATAGAGTGATAAGATAATGATTAATGTTACCAAAAGCATATAAGATTAAAAGTAGATGTCATAGTGAGAGCAGTGAGAAATTAAATAAACTGGGAAAGATGAGAGGATCTATCTATCATCAGTGACGTTGGCAAATGTAATACTTACCAAAAGCCGCCATTGAAAGGCGGAGATAGCGGCCATAGCGAGTTCCTGCCACTGATTCATGGAGTTGGATGAGCAACCACAGTGTATAGAGTTGCCACACAAAAGCTATGGACAAACATATTATTCCCCATGTCCTGCACCATTAATAAATCCATTCATTCAATAAAGGAATCTTCAAGAAGAAAACCTATTTAAGACTGGGTTTGTGTCCATCTGACATTGTGAAGAATAAAATGGGTATACTTAGGGATGGAATGGAAGATGGTATCCATCTACAGAACATGCTGAAGTGAAAAGTGACAAATAGGAACAACCAGTCATTCAAACTGTTAACTTATTAACTATAAAGTTATAAGTTTGGCTCCCAGCGAAAGCAACATATTGAGTATTTATCTTTTTAGTTTGAACTGATCAGCTATGTACAATTAAAGCTTGTTGAATTCACTTTGTTGGTCAGACTGTTTATTTGAAAACTAGAAGATTATTACAATTTAAGTTTGACTACTCTCAGTTAGAATTGCCTATTAACTTTTTTGATTTGAACCAATCAATTATGGACAATCTAAGTTGGTATACTTCCTTATGATTCTTTGACAGTTAAGGTTTTCTCATGCATACCCTTGGATAGTAGCTGCAGGTTTCCGAAAAAAGTAAAACAAAATGGAAAGGAGGGAAGGAGGGGTGTAGTTACCATCCAAGGGCAGTGAAAGCGAAAGGAAGGACCAGTGCTTGGACTCCGAGGCCAGAGCTAAGGGTGTGGAAGGCGGCGTAGTAAGCGTTACCATTTCTGGATTCAGTGATTGGAAGCCATGAATCCTGGAGATCAAGCTTTGTGAGCTGCCCAAGCTCTTCAAGGCATGCAATGGCCTTCTTCATGGGGCTGGCTATGGGGGTCATTACCCGAGACACGAAGGGACTCTTCGGGGTTTTGGGCGCCGAGTGGATACATGGAGAGGGAGATTGAATCTGCTGGAGAGGCGACGGCGACGGTGACGGCAACGGTGACGGCGCTTGGAATGTTTGTAATAAAGAATTAATTGGCGGTGGTGTTGCTTGGCCGCCGGCGCCGGCGCCGGCACTTTGGCTTTTGATGGCCTCTGCAATTGTCTCCTTTCTCATGGTTTTCAAGGGAAGGGAATGGAATGGAATTTGTCTTTGACAAAAACCCAACCAGCTACCCAACTATATATAAGAGTGTAAAGCTAGGTTGCTTTAATTTTATTTTGATGAGAGAGTGGTCCATAGCTCCAAATTTTATTTTAGTGGGGTATGTATATATTTATGGGAAATTTTATGTGTAGATCATATCAATATAGAAATGTATAAATTTAGATTTAAAAAAAAAAAAAAGAGAAAATTGTAATTTATGCCCTCACAAATATGTCAAATATTAAGGTAACCTTAATTATTAGTGGTGTAAATGTTGTTGTTCGCTGTTTTTCCTGTTCTAAGACCAAGTTTTTTTTCTCCATTTTTCTTTCTTCGTTTGTTCTCCTTCCGACGAAAATAATGTTTCTCCTTTATTTTTTTTATTAGGAGATGGGCAATATATGTCACGTTTTGAAAATTGAGGGGCAACATTTACACCACAAATAAACACCTGTATCTCATGAAATGTCATGCTCAATGCACATGTTTAACCAAAAAAAAATAAAAATTGTTCATTGCATAAATAATTTGATGAGATAAAGGTTATGAGATTGAGGGAAAAAAAAATGAAAGAGAGAGGCTCAGGCCAATTCGTCCATTCCTACAACTCTTCTCAAATTAGTCAAATTGATGACTTAAAATTGCAAAACAGAGAATACCAAAATCAAGGAAGAAATCACGGGAAGAGAGATGCGTGTTGACAAAGGGTAAGAGTGAAAGAAAAAGAAATATGAAAGATTATATTATCAATGTTTGTTGCAAAATTTAACAATCACAATTTTAGAAAAAATATAATTAAAAAAATATCATTTTTGTCCTTCTGTTGCAATCGGTGTGTAAATTTAATCTTTTTAAAAAACTATTTGAACTGTAAATTGAGTCCTTAGTTATTATCAAAGTGACAATTTTAATATAATCTATCAAAGATTAAATATGTCAAAATCGTCACCTACATACTAATTAATAAACTGGTTCATTTAATCTTGATGAACAAAAATTTGTCACTTTAATAATAACAAAATAATTAAATATGTATCACAATTAATTAAAAAGTTAAATTTATAAAATAATCATAATTAATAGATTAAAAATACCATTTTCCCTGTAATAAACTATGCACAAAGTATAACTTTGAAAAGCATAAACTAAACGAAACACTACTTATTACTCAATTATTAATGTTTTTTGACACCATATAAGCCTTAAACCTACGACACAATGAAATCAAGTAGTCATGTATGTTGGTCCACCATTTAAAATCTAATGGTGGATAATTAATTAAGAATTTGGTCGCAATTTTCCTCTATTGCCAAAAAAGTTGTCGGAGGGTTGATTTGATGTATTCACCAAATTAAACCAATTTAAAATTAATTATGTATTATAAATATAACAAATTAAACTATACTTTTACTTAATAATAACCTGATGATACTTTATTCATTAACTATTTTTAAACTTATAAACTTTACAATTTTTCATATAAAAAGGAAAAAAAAAAAAAAAAGTCTTCAACAAAATTATTATTGATTGTACTCAATAATAGATGTGTGATTTTACCATAGTTTAAATTTTTATAAACACATTTTGCATGTTTTGATATTAACTTGAAAAATACGTTTGATTTCAAATAAAAATTTATACTTATAATGATAGTAAATTAATATTTTATCTTCTCACATTAAAATTTAACTAGTTATTATAATTTTTTAGTATCGTGGTAAGCATTTAATTCGAGTCATTTGATATATAATTTTATAGATATTTCAGTGTTTTTTGATAGTGAATGTGATTGTTAGGAAGTATGTTCCAAGAAATTCGTGAGACGCAACGTGCAGAGAGCAAAGGAAAAGAAAAGTTAGAAAGCAAAGAAATTAAAGCATAAATAGATGAGAGCAGAAGAGAGGGGTTATGTTATGTAATTATGTTGGGGCAAGTACTTGTGAACTTAAATAAAGAGGAGAAAGTGGTGCATGCATGCAATATAATGTCTTTGACCAAACTCAACTATGGCTGCTCATTAATAATTTAATGTGCTGGGCTCACAGATAAGTGCTGAACACGTTTGAAACTTTAATTTTTAAAGCTTTAATTGTCCTCTCCATGCACCCGGCCACCAACCACATGCAAATTATTGCCCAAATATCTATATTCTTGCTTTTATTTTTCTTTTTTTTTTTTTTTTAAAAAAAACATTAAATCTCTTGTTTGATAAATGGCAATATATTTGCTCAAATTTCATTTGTTTTGATCACTTAAGCATTTTGACCGGAAAAAAACGTTTGATAAATAACTTATTTGATCAACTGTTGCACCCGGCCTAAAACGTTAAAAATTAAAAAGTTTCATTTTGCAGCGTTTTTATAAAATTAATTTTGCTAACCAAACTAACCCTGAAGACTGTTGAAGAATATAATAATAAACTTTTCATTTTAATTTTCTTTTAAAGTTACCTCACATACCTGTATATATGTGGCCGGGGTGCATGGCTCTCCGTCCCACATTTAATATTTACATATTTTTTCTGTTTTATTATTATTATTATTTTGTTTTTATTAGTATTATAAACAATTTATTTATTTATTATTTATTAAATATAATTATTATATAATAATTAATTATTATATAATTTATAAATTATTATTATAAAATATTCATTATCCTTTTAGGTCTTTTATAAGTTAACAACTAATAGTAAACTGTTAATTATATTTTAATTTACCAAACACTTCTCTACAAATAGCTAATTAATACAATTCTCTAGTTAAAATCATTACTACAATCTACTAATGACTAACTACTATTTGCTAAACAAGGCTCAGATAAACAGAGATCAGAGAATTTGAAAATTAATTGCTTATAAACGTGTTTTTTAAAAAAATAAAATAAAATAGTCACAACAAGGAGATTTGTGTGTTTTCAAAAAAAAAAAAAAAACAGTGAGATTTGTATATGTTTAGAAAAGCAATATAATGGTGAGCTTGAGATAATTGAGGATGGCGGGAAATAGCTACTATGTATATATCAGAGAGTAAACAAACAATTTTAATAAATTAGTGAGATTATAAATGTAACAACAGTGAGTCTAATGCAAGATTGTCCCACAAATCTTCATGTGTGACATGGATTGGGTCTCGAGTTACGATATAAGTGTAATATTTATATTGAAAAATGTAATACTAATTAGGAATAAATTGTTTGTTACTTATAAGGAAATGTGTAATACTTTTGAGGAGAAGTGCATTAATCAAAATTTAATATTTAGGGGTTCAATAGTTTTTTTTGGTAAATCCAACGGGTCTTTCTCCGTCCGTTTAGGGATTTAATAGTTACTTATAAGAAAAAATGTAATACTAATCATAAATAAATTGTTTAATTATTACTTACAACAGAAAAATGTAATACTTATAAGAAAAATGTTATATTTATTTAAAAAATAAAAATAAATAAATAAATAAACCTAACTCATCTCACCAATGAGGATCCATAAGACGGTCTCATAGGAGAGTTTGCCTAAATACTATAATACATAAAGTGGTTTGTGTGTGTGTGTACATATAAAGTCTGGCCTTGCTCCCAAGAGAATCACTTTCGAATGAGAATGTGCGATCTAATCTAAACCATTAAAATAAATTAAAGGATGCATGGCTCTGATTAAGCCTACAAATCTGCTCAAATTAAGGAAATTAGGAAAATAAAATAGTAAAGAATATTTGCCTAGGGGCAAATAATTCTTCCCAACAACAACCAACTGTGTCAAAAATGGAAAATCTTCTTTCTACACTACGATTTGTAAACATGTTTTTTCTCTAATTGATAAAAAAGAAATAACTATTTTTAATTACTAATATTAATACCCATGCCTTGAAATAGAAAAAAAAAAAAAAGAAATAAAACTTCACGAAAAAATAAATAAATAAATAAAAATAACGATAATTTAATGCACCACAACTAACACTAGATTCCACCACAACTACAACAACGATGCACAAATATTACATCTACAAGCCGTAGCCACTACCGCAACTCACACAAAAATTACCATCACCATAATAAAAGAGTGCATACATTTAATACTAGCAAAGCAAAAGTTTTACTTTGTGAGTACAAAGTGTACAATATTTTGTAAGTGCATTGTGCACACCTTGAACCCCTAAAATCTAAAAGCTAATCTCAAAACCCCACAAAATTGATCATCGTATACTAACACAAAATGCACAACACAGCAACACGGAATGCATAGATTTACTAATAGCAGTGCACAAGTTTTATGCATATATACATATATATGTATATATATATATATATACATATATATGTATATATGCATATATATATATATATATATATATATACATATATATGTATATATGCATATATACATATATATGTATATATGCATATATACATATGTATATATATATATATATACATATGTATATATATATATATACATATGTATATATATATATATATATATATATATATATATATATATATATATATATATATATATATATATATATATATATATATATATATATATATATATATATATATATATATGTATATATGTATATATATTCGGTGCAAGTGTATGTTGAATATTCATCAAACAACCATTATTTAAATATAAAATTATAGGTGGGAGAGAAGCTTTCAATATTTCAAAGAAACTAATAAATAATGGCATAAAGAAAATGGCAAGGAAACTTCATAGCATAAAGCATGAAACCTTTTGGTGAATTGGTTAAAGGTTGGGAGCATTTCTTCTTCTTTTTCCTTCTCTTTTTCTTTTTTCAGTCTTCAATCTTGATTCAATGTGAATTATGGATCCAAAATAATCTATGTTCTTTCCAAGAAATTTCTTTGGTGGTTCTTTTAATTAAAAAATCAATACAATTCATTTTTCAAAAATGATGGATTCACACATTATACCAAATTCTTTAGTGATTTCTTTCACTTCATTTGTATTTTCTTCAACTAACACACTCCTAAACTCCACCGTACCAAAACGCTAAGCGCAAATAAATAAAAAAAAGTTCAAAGTAAAATTTTAAAAAATTATTTAAACGAAAAAAAAAAGAGGGAGAGAGAAGGTGATTGTGTTCGAGAAAAACAACTCATTCTATTTAGGGTGTGTTTGGAAACCCGGAAAATGACTTCTGGAAGTCATTTTCCGGGTTTCGGGTGTTTGGGAACACCCAGAAAATGTGGTCAACGGAAATTGATTTCCGTTGACCACGGAAAATGACCCCATTTTGGGGGAAAATGGAAGGGAGGGACGGCTGTCGTCCCTCCCTTCACTACCGGCGGACTGGTTTCCGCCGGAAACCAGAGCCGATCTGCTCTAGTTTTCGGCGGAAACCGAGCAGCCGCGCCCCCCCCCCCCCCCCCCCCCTTTTTTTTTTGTTTTTAAATTTTTTAGTTATAAATTAGTTATAACTATAATAAATATTATATTATAATAAATATTATTATGTTATATATTTTTTATATTTTAAATAAAATTATATAATTATATATTTCTATTCATTTTTCACTTATTTTCCGGAAAATGAACCAAACACCTAAAGACAGTTTTCCAAAGTACATCCAAACACAGAAAATGAACTCATTTTCCGGAAAATAACTCATTTTCCGGAAAATAACTCATTTTCCAGAAAATATTTTCCAGAAGTCATTTTCCTGCGTTCCAAACACACCCTTAGTTGAAAATAGTTAAAGAGGTCTCGAAACTCGAAAGACATAGCCAAGCGTATGTATATTCTTGTACTTAAAAGTTATGAGATCAATTATTATCATACTCTTTTGGTTGAGTCCGTTACACGAGATTTTCTAGTGCGGTTTACATCTCTTGTGTACTTGTAGGCTATTACACCTGAGTAGAGTTTATCTCGTGCATACAATTAAATAGTGGTTACTGGTTTTACTCGGACATATGAGAATTTGGTAAGAAATTGCATTGGGAATTGATAGCATCATTAGCATGCATGAGATAAGAAATTGACCTAAAAATTACTTAACCTTAACTCAATAACTCACAAGATGTCTTTATTGAGAACTACCTCACGAACAAATATAGAATGAAATTAAAGTGCTACGCCTAAAATAATGAAAGTAATAACTAATAATAATCAATGTGCATTGATGAATGGAGATTTAATGTTAATTAGTAAGAGAACGAATTAAGAATGGTTGCCAAGCATCTCAGATGGCATGTTGTGATTCTTTCATATATAGGTCATGAGATCGAGCCTTGGTGGAGTTAGTATTAACTCAATAACATATTTTCAATTTATCCACTAATTTTTTGTTGGGTTTAGAAGAACCTTTTTTAAAAGATGATAACTTTAAAAAATTATTTTAAATTAATTTTAAAAACTATTTCAACAAACTTTTTACAATAAACTAATAATATATGACTTTTCAAAAAGTAACTAAAATGCAATAACAAAGTGATAATGCAATGATGAGTAGTGACGATGTACGTAAATTAATAGGGTGATTATAATATATAATATAAAATATTTTGAGAGTTAATTCGGACCACCCCAACCTTAAATCTTATTAATTAATTAAACTTATCTTAATAAAGCATATTTGAATGATATATTGTAAACAACAAATTACATGCACTCCTACAACCTCATCAACATTGGAAAACGACTTTTGTCGGGGCTCAAAATCCTCAAATCACAAGCCATAATAAAGGTGACAGTGGACGTGGCATAGGCAGTAGTGGACAAGAATTATTTTACTTAAATTAAAAATGATGCATGCTTAGCTTTAATAAGGATATATATGACGAGGGTTAGTTAAACTATGTCGACGTGCCATGATTCATAACGCATAAATTTCACTTTAAAAAAAAAAAAAATTTAACATCTTTTTATGTACAAAGAAAAATAAAGGTAAAAGTAACAACATTATATATGCAGGGTTGAGAAAGACACCTCCAACAAGATTTCCAGAAACCTTGAGAGGCTTATAAACCTATTCAGTTCGCTTCTCGGCTTCTCGCTAGATATCATGTTAATTTTTTAGTATTCAAAAAATTGATCGAAAAATTAAGATTAGGCTCAGAATTTTAGGGTTGATCAATTGAAAAAGTGATCAAAATTTCTGACTATCTAGTTTAACTAGTAAGTGAGAAACATTTTTACGAATCTCAAATAATCTGGTCAAACCACTTTTAAGTGGTTGAGAATTTAAGTATTTCTATCTAATGGTAACTTTGTCCATTCACAATTTAGCAAGGCTCTAATAGCACCAATAAGCTAAGGTGATAGTTACTTGAATAAATATGTGTATATATAATTAAAATTTAAAAATCAATAATTAAAGATAAATATTTTTAAAATTGAAATAAAACAACTATTTATCAAAAACAAATTGATTTGGTTGTGGCACACATGTTATTGAGTATTCATTAAATTCAGATCTATCAGAGGTTGTCTAGGAAGGAATGAAGGGTGTATGATGCATATATTTTTAATTTCCGCTTGTGGCTGCTACGTATAAAGCCGCCAATCTGGACAGAAACATAAAATTATTTAGCCTTACGACTATAATGATGCAAGCGACATGATGCAAGCACTACACGCAAGCTACCAACATCGCCACAAAACCACCAATTATTATATCACTTTATAGAGATTCAATAATGCCGAATAGCTTGGTTGGTGTGAGTGGTCGTACACTATCACTCCGTAAGATATATCGGGAGTTCAGAATCTTCTCTCATAAAGAAAATTCAATAATGTCCAACACTTGGATCAGCCATGCGAACGAAAATTACTCTGAGGTATAATACGGACTTAAAGGTCTCTCCCATAATTAAGATTTACTCAGTGTATCTTGTGATCTAACAAAAAAAATAATACCGAATATGTGGCATGCAATACTTAGTATTATTATACATTTTTAAAAACAATCACATTTTTGTTTATTTTTTAAAAATAAAATGATAGTTATTTACAAAATTATTAATGTCTCTTTTGTGTGTGTGTGTGTTTTTTTTGTTAAATTTATAGTAATATATAACTATGATATCTTTTAAGTATAATAAAACTTTTCATTATATTTGATAGTTTTGTTGGAACTGGATCTACCATAAATCGGGTATAGATGTATAGAACTATGTAGAAAAATAGTAATATTATTAGTTCGGGACTCTAGATTCCAAAAAAATAGTTAAAAAGTCCAAAATACTGGCCCAAAATGGAGGCTCAAATAATAAATAAATAATACAAGCTAAAATCCAAATAATGAGTTATGAATAATAAATAATACAAGCTATAGCCCTAATAATGAAATAGAAATAACAATGTTACTACTAGGAATCAAATCTCGGTATGCCAGCAGAACGGTTACTGGCTTACTGCTAGGAATCGAACCTCGGTATGCCAGTAGAACGGAGGAGACTCAGGGCAATGGACCATAAGTGGTTTGGTGAGGATGGTTTTTAAGGAGAGGGGAGACACCCTATTTATATTGTTGAAGGACTCACGAATGGTTGACAAATAGGTGGCATCAGACAACCTTCATTCTTGACCACACACATGTCCCTCCACTACTTTGCTTCCCGCACACTCCCTTTTTAATATGTAAGATCTTGAGTGGCTTGGTGGTCTAAAACTTAGGTTGTTATCTTTGAGATTATGGGTTTGAACCCCATGAAAGCAACTCTTATAATATTATGCTTCAAGGTTTTTTCTTTCCTTAGCCCAGTAAACTTTTTCAATAAAATGGACCCCTGGGTCCCAGGTCCTTATCAATATTGATGAGAAATCCTTTCATATTGATTTATAACAATATTGAATAAAGGATGTGGCGTAAATTGTAATTTAACAAAAACTTATATTGTGTTTCATACTACTTTTGTATTCAACATTACTACTTTTCTGTTTCAATTTTAATTTGTTTACTATTGTGTTTTATTTATTTATTTATTTATTTCATTTTTGGTCATACATACATTTCATCCAAAAGAGTAGAATTTCAACAAAGTTATTTTTTTTTTGTACACTGACTTTGCTACAATAGCACAAAGAGTCAATACTGTTTCCATTGAGACTCAAACCCACAACCTCCCATGAAAATGCAACTTGATGTCACTAGACCAGAATGTCTTGCATAAACAAAGTTAAATAATGTGAGCATAATAGATTGTAGTATTAATTACGTAGTATATAAATGAGATGTATTGCTTTGTGATTTTTTTCTAATTTATATATTCTCATACGTTTGATTCATCGAATGAATTTTTTTTTAGGTGTACCCAGAGTGACGTCGAATACAGTGACTAATCCTGATGGATAAATACAACCCGGGTCTACCACGGGTCAGCCCGGAGCGGAAATAGGGGGCCAACCCGAGCCCACGCGACTAGGCCGTAGGGGGCCCAAGTTGACCCCTCGGGGTCGACTTGGCCGACTCCGGCCCATGACTTGACCCCTCGGGGTCGACTCAAGGGCAACCCTGGCCCATGAGTCGACCCCGGGGTCGTCTTGGCCGAGCCCCGGGCTCGGCCACGACCTCGGGGTCCCAGCTTGACGCGGTCTTCTCGGCACAAGACTCGGTCCTAGGCCGTTAGAGTGGTTCTCTCCGAGCGGTTAGGCCTAGGAACTAGTATAAAAACATGCAACATTGTCCTATTGAGACATCTTCTTCATACTTTGTCATAACAACATTCTTGTCTTATTATTGTATAATCTTGTAATAGCTTTATCGTTTATTCAATACATAATCACCCCCGAGGTGAGCTTTGATCCGTTACTTGTCATACCCCCTATAATCTTATCGGGTTTATTGATTCGGGCAACCCGGGTTAATTAAACCCATCAAATCCCTTGCTGAATTGTAGGCACCTCTATTGGGTGGGCAGCTGGCCTGAAGATTTAAAGTTGTTCCGTACTCAAAATCAATGGTCGAACCCTTGACATTTTGTTAAGGATGGATGAGTCCCTCCACTCAACAACCCCCCTCCCCCCCCCCCACCCCACCCCACCCCAAGGTTCACAAAATGAATTTTGATATAATAGAAATCTTATTCAGTCAGGAATAAAATAGGTAAGGAATATCATAAGAATTCAATTCTATTGTTTGGTTCGTTAAGGAATAGATTCAGGAAATGCATTCTAGTATTTGGTTGGATTAAGGAATAAATAAAAATGCAATGAACATTCAAATGCAGTTTATTTATTTATTATTATTATTATTATTATTATTATTATTATTATTATTATTATTATACATTTATAGTAAATAAAAAATAGATAATAATAAATTATATATTACCAAATAAAGTTATTCTTGAAAATGTTAGAATAGATTAATACCATAGTGGTCAAAGTCTGATCTCTCTCGGAATAGTTATTCTTATTGCAAGGGAATAAATCATTCTAAAAAATCATTTTACTAAACTACGAAATAGGTCTATTCTAAAAATATTATTCAATTCCAACCTATTATGTGAACCAAACATATTACTATGATTTTTAATATTTTTTTTCATTTTTTTTTACCCTTGTCCTTTTAATTTTTGTAAATTTCACCACCATTCTTTAATCTCTGTATGTTTCTGAATCATAACATCACGTTGTATAATGTTATAAACGTTTTCATATATTTTATAATTTTAATGGTAAACACTTATTATTTGATCTGTCTAACAAAACAATTTTTTTTTTTTTTACGAATCGGAGCAACAAGGGGTTGAATCTCACAGGATAACAAAACAAATTTTTGAAAATAAAACCTTAGTGATGTTTCTCAAAAAAAAAAAAAAAAAAAAAAAAAAAAAAAAAAAAAAAAAAAAAAAAAAACCTTAGTGATGTTTGATTTACCCATTTGCCTGCAGGGTACAACTAAACAATAAATTTTTTTCGTAATAAAGTTTTAACTATTCAATAAAAAATAAAAACAAATGGAATTAAAAGGGCAAAATATTTTTTTAAATAAAACCATTGCTTTAACTAAAGTTGGGTCTAAAGACATCTTGCCGCCTTCGTATTACTATTGGTGTTTTGCTCTTTTCTTTCTTTCTTTCACGTACTGTACTCTCTCTTTTATAGCTTTGTTTTTGGGCCACTATTTGCATATTTTTGCGTTGTAATATTATATTACTTACATTTGTTTAACTCCAAATCCTTTTAAGTTATGTTATAAGCATTATGGCAAATTATACCAGGGACCATGGTCTACCTTACATCGTAAACTCTAATCTAAAAATAACTTTTAAATTTTGTATTTGTAGTTGATACATCCTATATCTACATTTGACGGTTTCTGTACTTGTAGCTATCAGATTATGTGTTAGCAACTATCAAGTTATTTATTTACTTGTACAGAAACCGTTACCTACAAAACTGTAGGTACAGAATGTATTAACTGAAGGTACAAAATTTTTGTATCAAGATTCACAATGCAATATGAACCATGCTCCATGGTATAACAATTGAAGCATTACCAATCCCAAATTTCCACTGATTATTAAACTTACATGTTTGGATGTCTTTATTGATGATAATATATAAAAAGAAAACTATCAATTTGATGATTGTATGTGGATTTGATTCTCTCTTTTTCTCTCATATCATCTCATGATGCACAAAAACTCTTAAAGATGAGCGTGTTTATGCATTTCAAACACATTTCTTCATTTATAATTCTCTATACATTCTTCGAAAAGTTTCGTGTTATAAAGAATTGTATTTTAAGGCATGATTGGAAAAAAAAAAAAAAAAAAAAAAAAAAAAAAAAAAAAAAAAGATCAAAGAAATACATGTTTTTATCCCTGGGTGTATACTTTTTATAGTGTATATATCACTATATACCCTTAGAATGTATTATTTTTAATTAAGAAAATACTAGATTTAATGTTTATATATATTTAAAGAAAAAATTCGTAAATATAGTTTTTTTGACCAGTTCCATTACCAAAAAAAAAATCACATAATGATTAAATATTTAAAAAAAATTAATGGCATATTAAAGAATGAATATTAGGCGTTATTTTAGTAAGGAAATGTTACAATTTCATTGTAGTATATGTTTATCTGTTCATCTATACTTTCTCAACCTATTGAAGCACAAAGAGTCAATTCGCCTCCATTAAAACTAAATCTCATGACTTCCCATATGAGAGAGTCATTACATGTCATCTGAGCACAAGGTGCTTTGACTTGCAATCGATCAGCATATAGGCCCTGTTTGGTAAATAATCAGCCTATCAGCCAATTTTGGCTTATTTGACCACTATTAGTTGGTAAATAATAAGTTTTTTGTAAGTTCAAAATGCTAAAATTCAAAAGGCTACTCAAAGTAGCATTTTCAATTAGCTTTTTGAGAAAAGAAATTATACCAAACAGCCATCAGCTAACAGCTAATTTATCAAACAATTTTTTACAATCAGCCAATGTTATCAACAAATCATATCTTCTAACCCAAACATCCAATCCAATCAGCTAACAGTCATTTACCAAACAGGACCATATATATTATTCCACTTTAATCGTGCACTATACACACTATGAAGACAAAACGTCAAAACTACTGTTCAATTGCCTAAATAATATTTTTCCTCATAACACACTATTCCACTTTCGATTATTTGATTTATATTTATTGGCTACCATAAATTAACTAGCCTCGCATACTTTTAATCAAATACTAAACAATGCCAAGTCATGAGGAGAATTAAAACTAAACAACAATCCAAATTAAAGAGTTAGTCCTCTAAAGGCAAAATCAACGATCCAAATTAAAGAGTTGACATGTACAAACAGAAATGATCATAGCCCAAAAGAAAAGAAACTTTACATAACTCAAAAGAGATGATCGAGTGGATGGAACATGATTCTCGTATCTAAAAGTCACGAGTTTAATTTTTGGTAACACTCTCTCAATCAAGTCCGTTCTAAAAGTAAAATTTACTTAGATTACGAGTTTTACACGTGAGCAAAAGAAATTCTTTTTTTCTTTTTTTATTACATGGTTTACAATTAGGAACATAAAATAAGTGGTGTCAATAATTCAAAACTTTAAAATGTGACTTAATTAAAGCACCCGTTTTAAATGAATCATGTCATGTCAAGTCATTTTTATTGTCTGAATGGTCGATATGTATCATCCATTTCTAAGGATGGTAGTTTATAAGCCCTCCATATTCTGCCCATGTTTTTCACCTCAAATTTCATGGTTCAATTAATTATTTAATTAATCAATAATCGTGGGATAAAGTTTGACTTCTATTTTTTTAATTAGTGGAAAAGGTTAAATATGTCACAACTTTTAGGGACAATGTTATTGGATACATCAACTTAAAAATAGTAGAATTAAAATTTTGAACTAAATATTCTAAAAAAAAAAATAAAATTTTGAACTAAATGTAACAAACTGTTAATTTTGACAAATTTTGTGGAATTAGTTTAAATATTGACAAACGATAACAATCAGTACATTTGAATATGACTATATGAAAAAAAGGCTTGTATATATTTGAAATGCTACACCAATAAATATTCGGTCAATTATTTTAAGATGTGACTAAAAATAGTTAACTTATAATCTTGATCAAAATTTATTTAATTATATAATTTGAAAAATTATTATATTTAAGTCTCATCACAATAAAACAATCTCTCCACTAACGGCAACTTTGGTTAATGAAATTGGTCAAAAATGAAATAACATTCCGAAAATAAACTTATTCCATTGTTTGTCTTGATCATTTTATCATAGGAATAACATTCCTAGAAATGAGTTATTCTCTTTACAAGGGAAATAATCATTCCTAAGGACCCTGGTATTAGCTATTTACATGCTCTCGAAAATAGCTTTTGTATTACAATGTCAAAAATACCCTTTACACATGCTATATATATATATATATATATATCAGCTCAGCAGGGGGTAAAAAATTAAAAGTAAAAATAGAACTCCCAAACTTTGCCAACGACCCTATGTATTAGCAATAAATTTGGTAAAAGGGCATTGAAACCAAGTTGGAATAGAAGAAAAGAAGTTGCAATAAACCACAGAAACAAATGCAAAAGGAAAATTTATTTTGGTCTCTACAAATTTTCCTGCACATGTTAATTAACTATGCAACAGTGTGTAATTGTATATATACCCTTTTAAGGGGAGAAAAAAGGTAAACTTTTTAGAACACTCAAAATCCTAAACTCTGAAAATTTTCTAGCTGAATGTATACATACAAGGTGTCCAGCACGAGTGCAGAGCTCAAAGATCGTTTTGGATCTTCACCGGAATCTCAGAAACTGTCACTTTGTACTTTCAGCTCTTCTAAGCTTTAGCATTCTGCTTACTTGCGGCATGAAACTTTTTCCCGGCTTCAACAGCTTCTCTGTAGTCCACATAACAAGAAATCGTGTTCATTATTTTTGGGTTCGACCGACTAATTTGCTTTCTAGCAGACCGCTACCACTGAGAACCAACCCCTAATAATGATCTAATAGCCTTTTCCGTACAGCCATGGACAAAGATGGGTGAGGATCCGTGATACAGGTCGGGTTTATATAGAAATGTAATACTAATCAGAAATAAATTGGTTGGTACTTATAATCCTTTTGATAAAAAAGTGTAATACTTTTAAATCAAAATGTATGAGTAATATTTAGGAGTTGAAGAGTTACTTATGAAGAAAAATATAATACTTATGAGAGAAAGAAAAAACCTGACCCATCTCACGGATAGTGACCAATGGGACAGACTCATAGGAGATTTTGCCGACAAAATTTTGGTAAATGCAAGCAGTTATAAGATGAGAATTTGATGACTAATCAAATGTTCAAAGGCAACCGTGTACATTAGTAGGAATGTGAAATTTATTATGGATGAGGTTCTAAGAATACCTGAAAGCTGTGACAAGTTCCATGCTCTCAGGGTCAAGCTTGACACCTTCATAGAAGGCATTTGCCGCATCTTCAAACTTCTGCAATTCCAAGATTTTAAAAACAAAATTTAGAAAACGCACAAGCAGTTTGCTCATTTTGCCGAGAATACGATACGGGCGTACCTGCATTAGACGTAGAGCTGCGCCTTCCCTATAGCAAGCCTTCGGCCAATCTGGTCTGATTGCTCGGCAGGCCTGTGCATCAGCTAAGGCTTGCTCGGCTTGTCCCAATCGGAACCAACAAAGACTTCTATTGGAAAGCAACGTTGCATCAGTTGGATCAAAATCAATTGCCTGTGAACAGTCCGGAGCATATAGCAAACCTCATAACAATAGAAAAGACAGCATAAAAGAAAACGCACTAGGAGCTAACAATACAAACAAAATACTTAATAAACCTGTGTATACGCATCTACAGCCATTGCATAGTCCTTTCTTCCAAAAGCATCGTGCCCTCTAGCCTTTGCTTCAGCTGCTTTCTTCTTAGCCTCGGGAGAAACCTGGAAATTAATAATTTTCTTTGGAGATCATAGGCAAGCTAGATCGGAAAATTGTGCCACCCTTATTATTGAACAAGAATGGCAAAGATGGAACTTCAAAGTGGGGGCACCCCAACCAAGTTGGTTAGGCTGTTGACTTAGTAACCACAATCCCAGCGGGAGCGGTCTATAAGCCTTCTTGGTTTGAGCCAGTAAGCTATGGGCAACCTAGGCTGGCTTACCTCCTTATGGTCCTTTGCCGGCTTGGATCACAAGGCAGGTTTACGCAAAGCACACCCTAAAGTAGAGACTAATGGTTTTCCTCGTCACCCAAAAAAAAAAAGAAGAACACTTTAAAACGGCTGGGCATTATGGTGGTCAGGCCTCAATTTCCCCTCCGCCATTCTAAGGTAAGAAACTTGCATATACAGGCATACAGCCTGGAACAGTGGCACGCCCTCAACAAAAATAAAAGAGACAAAAATGCAAACAAGAACTATATTTGGACCTCAGGCAAATCTTTCTTGGGAAGGACAGGTTCCTTTGGCTTGTTTCCTTCCTTCAGAGCATTTGCTTCTTGCTGTACCAAAATTCAGATGTAATCAGAACTAAAACACTTTATTTTTTTAAAAAGTTAGAATAAGGAAATATAACTCCTCTATATCAATTCAAAGTAAAACCATTGCCTATCAAGAACAAAATGAAAAGTAATAAAATCAAATTACCAAATAGAAATTGAAAAAAAAAATAATAATAAATTTACCTGAGCTTTCTCAGTTTGAGATTGCATATATTCAATTAGTCCATCAACATTCCATTCTGACACACCTTGAACTCGCGATGTTACAGGGAAAAGAAGTTCAACAGCTGCCCGATTACCTCTAGCAGCAGCAACCTGTATTGGCTTCATGCCATCCTGAACGAATTTTGGCAATTCCATAAGATTCCAAACAATTTCTCAAATTACAATTAAAACTCTCGCAATTATAATTACAAATTATAAACGTTTAATTCATTTCTGCAAGCAAATAGCAACACACTGTGACAAGAAATAGAAACCAACACGAATATGAAGGAATTATTGTACGATTAAGTCAATTTTAAACGAAATTTTGATCGAAGAAAAAAACTACTTAGTAGAAGGTGCTATCAGAACATGAGAACAGAGAGACTATAAACTGTTTTGCAGTTACCTCATCACTGGCATTAGGATCAGCGCCAGCTTGTAACAATGCCTTGATAATCTCTGGGCTACCATTATCAGCAGCAATGTGCAAAGCCGTTGCCCCACCTGCTGTGATATTCACTTTAGCGCCAGCCTGTACAAAAAAATAAGAAAAATATAAGACTTTATATTAACAGATGGCCATTCTAAAAAAAATACAATTTTAATTATTAAATAAAGTTCACTTCACATTTAATACAATTTATGTGATTCTTATTGTATGGCAATTTCAATATTCATGACTCCCCATGCAAAAGAATATAATAGGATATAATAATCATAGCTCAAGCAAAGGATACAAGTTTCTTGATTTCATCAAAAAAACTTAATACCAATCATGGAAAATACATAGATTAAAGAGTATAAGACAGGTTGGTCAGCATATATCCATGTTAGAATGGGGTTTAAACATTAAGAGGATGAATACTAGAGAAAGATGTGTTTGACCTTTATTAACAGCTCCAGGCATTGCAACGAACCTGCTGCTACAGCTGACAGCAAAGGAGTGATATCATCCTCAGTTTCAGCATTAGGCTACAAAATGAAAAAAAACGTGAATTTTTTGAACTTCATCACGCAAAAAATTACCTAAATTTTCCCCTCAACAATGAATTACTTAAAGTAAAAGATATGGAAGATTTATTATGACATAGAGAACACAGTAATCTAGTAGTCCAGTTTGCAACAGAATACTACAAGTATGCTCATTGCTCACATTAGCATTGTGTTCTAGCAAAAGCTTGACGGAATCTTGTTGGCCATGACCTGCAGCCCATATGAGCGGTGAGCCAGCATCACTTTGCAAATCAACATTGACATCTTTGGAAAGAAAGGCTTTCATCAGCTCAATATCTCCTGCAATCCAAAAGGCAAAAGAAAAAAAAATGATGATTCCACATCATAGATTGACTTAACATATCTTGTATTTAGTTGTGTGGGTGAAAGTTGTCCATGAGTAAGCTATGAACTTCGAGCTCAATCTTTTCTAAGAAACTGAAATTCCCAAAGGTTTTAGAAAAAAGAATATTATCTTCATGTTAGTCCAAACACATACATATAAACCTGAGAGTAAGACAATGAATTATTTCTCATCATCTCAGGTTTATTTGTGACAAAATAAATACATGCCATTGAAGTAGCATGGGCACATCACAGCTGAATAATATATGAACTCTCAGCAGAAGGCACCTCTCAAAGAATGAAATATTAGATGCATGATTCATTCTTAGTCCCAAAAACAATTTAACGGAGTAAATTCCACTTTTGGGATGAAAAAATATATGGACCAACCTAATCCCGCAGCGTGATGCAAAGCTGTTGTCCCCATCTCACTGGCAATTGAAGGATCAGCTTCCTGCTGTAAAAGGTAATTGGCAGTAGCAGTATGACCTTGCCGAGTAGCATGAAGAAGAGGAGTTTCCCCTAGAAAGCAATAACAACTCAGAACAAACACAAACTTTGGTGAATAACAAATCAAAGCAGCAAGGTATCTAGCAAATGTACAGGAGAGTCAATTCTATGACTATCAGACACTATTTCCTACAGCTATCCATGTAAATAGCAGATTCAGAGGCACATAACAACTTATTTGATCATAAAAGTGGGAAAGTTAAATTGAATTTCGTCAATTTCAAAGCAAACATGTAAAAATAATAATTGAAAGACAAATATTCTGGAATTCACCAAATAATCTTTTCCCTCTTCAGCTACCAAAACAAAAGCGATAAACAGCCCAAGAAAGTGGAATGAATAATCAATTGACAATCCTCCCATATAAGAGCATCTAGCCAATACATAGATATTCTTTGAAATTCATCACTGTGTTATATGATATACTCCATATCATTTAACACAGAAGAATAGAGATCGAATAAAGTAAAAACTGAAAATAAATAAGAGAATGAATCTATTTACCATAAATTTCTTTTGTGAAAAGCATAATGAATGGAAAAAGGGCAACAGAATAGGCAAATTATACCGTGGACCTTATAAAGGTTCATTTTTAGTGTATTGCAAGTCAAAATAAACCTTATAGTACACTAAAAATAAATGTGCAGCATACTAAAAATACAAATAAACTTGTATCAAAGGCGCATCTTACTACATCTAGCATTGAAAAGAATACTATACATCATTCTCTAATGACATTACTAAAAATATAAAATAGCACACACTTATTGTAACTCAAATCATATGGCACAGGAAAAATCACAAGTCTGCATTGTAAATAGAGGAAAAGCTAGAAACAAAAGCTCCAAAGTACCATCTTCATCCTTGGTATTGGCGTCAACCTTCAATTCCTCAACCAAGTACTTGCACATATCAGTCTGGCCCTCCCTAGCCGCAAAATGCAGAGCCCCTCGCTTGTTTGCATCCTTAACGTCCGCCACTGTCTGTACCAACCCCTTCCCATCATCAAGCTGTTTAGCCAACTCTGTTTAAATAATTAAGTCTCAAATATTAATCATTATATTCAATTTTCCCAAAAAAAAAAAAATTAAGATTGAAGCTTTATCAGCTAAAACAGTGTACGAAAATCAAATTTCGAACTTACTCTTGAAAAGATCTAGGTCCCCTGTCCGTGCAGCATTCAAGAACTTCTCAACCTTTTCCCTCACTGTTAAAAATTGGAACTTTAAATTGCTTTTTATACATACATACATACACAAATATACATACCCAGCTACGTACATAAACATATATACCCAAAAATAAAAAATAAAAAAAAATAGCAGACCTGCAAGAGCATCGGAAGCATCAGGAGCCATTACGGCAGAGAATATGATCTAAGGGAAAAAGTGTGGGCAGTCCTATCCTGAGTTGCGAAGCAGAAGCTTATGTGTTCTAGTGTTCTAATGTTCTAGTCTTCGAGAGGCTTCAACATATGGAAGACGAGGGTTTTGAGGCTGACGGCTTGGGGTTTTCTCCTTTTGTTTTTCATTTTTTGTTTTTTGTTTTTTTAATGTTTTTAATGGAATTTGAAATCAGTTGGATATACACTTTTTTTAAAAATATACTGAAGGTTGGTTCACAAAATGGTCTAGAATGAAATGGCATTCTCAATAATAATAATAATAAGTATATTCTTTTAATTAGTAAAAGTTTGTATTTTTGGGAACGTTTCTTTTTTTTTTTTTGGTAAGGAAAAGGGACCAAAGTCCCCACTATCAGCGACGTCTGGTGGTCGCCACACCCTGAGCATCACGCAAAAGAAGGTCCCGTAGACCATCCGGGGGTTCCTCCAAAATGGTTGTACCCCATGGTGCGTCGTGACCCCAATTTGCAAGAAGATCCGCACATTGATTTCCTTCGCGAAACACGTGAGTAACCTTGATGCTAGCAAAATGCCCCATGAGAGATTTGCAGTCGGAGATCAAAGTGTTATCGTTGGAAGTGGTAAACTGACTTTCTCGCAAAGCCTGAGTCGCCGCCTCCGAGTCCGTTTCCACGATGATCCACTCCAAGTTGCGCTGTTTGGCGATGAGGAGGCCTTCTCCAATGCCCCAGAGTTCAGCCAAAAAACTTGATGTAGCCCCAATGTTGGAGATGAAGCCGATCAACCAGATGCCACGGTGATCGCGAATCAAGCCACCAGCGCTCACCAGCCTATTTTTGGGAACGTTTCTGAAAATGAATAATTATTATTGTCTCAATAGTATAGTATTAAGCTATTCTTGAGTTTTAGGAATAACTTATATATGCCAAGGACCTTGTAGTTCAGTGGCATCAAACCCTTTCCTTTATACGGGAGGTGATGGGTTCGACCCTCAGTGGGGGCAATATTGACTTTTTGTGCTTCAATTGGTTGAGAAAGTAGTTATGAACAGATACTGCATTGTAATAGAGTTAGTAGTATTCAAAAAGAATAACTTATATATTTTATTTTCTATTTTACCCTTATTTAACTTGCATTTTTTATGCTATCTTTCCCTCTCTATCTTCTCATCTCTTCCGCCATTTACATCTTACTTAGATTGAATTTTTCTTCAAGATCAAACAAAAGGTATTTTAAAAACTTTATTTTCTATAAATTAATTATTTATATATATTTGATTATATATAGAGAGATAATGGATCAAGTGCAAAGCTTCTCTCGGGTGAAACGTGTGGACTAATTACAGCTTTTGATCTTGTCAAAATCAACAGCCCAGAATGAAGAACAATTAAAAAAAATTATGGTGGCATTATGGTCATAGCTTAAGGTGCGTATGCTTTTGCGTAAAGTCACAACTTAAGATGCGTAAGTTTAAAGCTTAAGGTGCGTAAGTTCAAAGCTTAAGGTGCGTATGTTTATAACATTAGGTGCGTCAGGTCACAATTTAAGGTGTGTAAGTCTAAAACTTAAGGTGCGTAAGTTTATAACTTAAGGTGCATATGTTTAAAGCTTAAGGTGTGCCACCTTATAGTTTAAGGGGCATTAGTTTAACTCTTAAGGTGCGCATGTTTAAAACTTAAAAGGTGTGTAAGTTAATAGCTTAAAGTGCGTAAGTTTAAAGCTTAAGGTGCGTAAGTTTATAGCTTAAGGTGCATAAGTTCAAAACTTAATGTGCGTAAATTTATAGTTTAAAGTGCGTAAGTTTATAACTTAAGATGCGTAAGTTTAAGTTTAAGGTGTGTAAGTTTATAGATTAAGGTGTGTATACTTAAACCTTAAGGGTCTATCACTTTCTAGTTTAAGCAACATCAGTTCAACTTCTTAAGATGCGTATTTTTAAAACTTAAGTTGCATTGTTTTCCAGCTTAAAAGGTGCATGCGTAATTTTGAAGGTTATTAAGGTGCGTCAGTTTGAGACACTTAACCATTTGCATCCATGTGCCCAATAATTTTAAAAAAGCATTCCTTCAGTTTCCCATTTTTTGCGTCAGTTTGAGACACTTAATCATTTGCATCCATGTGGCCAATAATTTTAAAAAAGCATTCCTTTAGTTTCCCATTTTTTATTTGGGATAAACTTTGCACGTGAACCATATCCCCGGTGCGTAGTCTAAAGCTTTAAGTGAGTCTTCCATAGCTTAAGATCGTATATTTACAGTTTAAGGTGCGTCACTTTTTTAATTTAAAGCTTTAGGTGTGTCTTCCCATAGCTTAAGATGTGTCATTTTCCTTCTTAAGGTGCATTAAAGTGCATCACTTAAAGGTGTGTAGTTTTATATCTTAACTCTTAAGGTGCATCAGTTTGAGACGGTTCATTTGCATGCGTGTTTTTCTGGGAGAGTCTTCAAACGTGAACAAATAGCGTCTACCTATTCTATGCAATGATTGTCCATTGAACACAATTATGTCATTTTTACAATTATGAAGAGAAATTGATTTTTAAAGTGTAATAGTTGAGTTTAAAACAAGAGTTTTCATTTCAAAAAAAAAAAAAAAAAAACAATAGAGTTTGCATTATGTAGCATATATGCTCTCTCTAGCGTTATGAGCAATTTTCTTATTATACAATGATGATATTATTATTTTTTAAATATTTTATTTCAAATTATAATTCCCTACAAAAAGATTCACAAAATAATGAAATGCTCATCATCAAAAAAACAAGTCAAAGCCATATATAAACCACATTCCCAAAGCCATATATATATTAACCCCCAACAGATATATATGGCAATGGGCATAGCTATTAGTATGTTATTGTACAACTTTTTATGCTATTGCCAAAGCCTACCCTAACTCTAGCTATCTTTTGAATAAGCTAAGGAAGACGATGACCAAAACATAGTTACGTTGAAAGAAGTATATATCATTTGTGCAATATATTTCATATATACAATCTGCAATTCACTTCCCCAAAAACTAAATTACAAAGTTGATGCTGTCACATCTAATAATTAGGATGCATGAAAAAATAAAAGTAATATAGTCAATACATAAGCGAATATATATAATCTTAATGGGGCAAACTACTGCTGGTACCATTCGCTATACAATCAAATTTCTCAACTCAACTACCAATGGGGCTACTCTCGGATGGTGCATTCACGTTACAATGCGGCATCTCATTGTAGTTTCATCTGAAATTGAATCCCGACTAACCATAAACCACTGTAATGTATATATATCTCGATCAAAATTAAGAGGTAAAACACTCTATAATATGATGAAAATTTTTCCAAAACGCAGTTTATAGTAGTCTTCGTCATCATCTTCTCCTTCTTTCCCAAAATATATGATCAGCTGCTGTACCTTTTTTCCAGCAAAAAATGTAACAAATTAACATTTCTTTTAAAAATTGAATTCATCCTAGGTAAAACGTTTATTTTTTATTTTTAGCAAAAAAAAAGATGAAAAATATCATTAACCTCTGTGAAAATCTCTATCCCTGTCATTGTGTTGCTCTCTATACAATGGCATTATCCCAGTCTTTTATCATCAGTAGGACTGCATCACAGAACATGCAACCGCTTGTGCCCAATGCCTCAACTTGGTCTTAACATGTTCCGGATTTTCACCTATTCATCAAATAAAATCTTGTTATAAAGGTTATAACGTACATGCGACACAAGAATAATATTTTACCCATCCGAAACTAATCAAAATTTAATATGTAAAAGATGTGAATGTTGCAATGAATTATCCAGTTGTTATATATACTGTGGATCCCCTGATCCAAAAATTGAATTATGTGTCTGTTATTGATATACTACGTACCAGCATGACCTGGTCCATAATATAATTTGCCTATGTATCTACTACCCGCCTAGACAGTCTAGACAAAGCCCGTATATGCCGCTAATTAAAGAAAAAAAAAAGCCTATGTATCTACTACCCGCCTAGACAGCCTAGACGAAGCCCGTATATGCCGCTAATTTAAAAAAAAAAACAAACAGTACACTTGTGTGGGTGTGTATATAATGAAAAAAAATTAGTAAGATCGAGCTGACTGGATTAACTCGATTGAAATGGACGAGTTAACAAAACGACCTAGTTGGCCGAATTAAGCGCTAGGTGGGGGCTTAAGAGGGAAATTGTCACGATCGAGGGAAATTGTCATGATCTATCTAGGAGCCTAACGCTTAGGCGAGTGGCTAGACCGATTTTTGCAACGGTGCTACCTGGGCTGCAGATCTTCCATGAATCTGAATCACTGCCGGGGCTACTCAAAGACGAGGACCTCCCTCCTGCGGACGATGCCGAAGGCGAGGGCAACGGCAACGTGCCGCCGCCCTTGCTCCCCGGCGTGGACACCGGGCTGAAAGAATACTGGCGGTTGACGGCGAAGTAGAGGTCGAGCGCGGGCAGGGTGTTGCATAGGCGCTGCCCTTCTTCCTCTTTGAATCCAAATCCTAACTCAATGCACCCTTTAAGCTCGTTAAGATCATCATCCGTCAAACACTCGGCGTCGCTCTTCCTCCTCTCCTGGTGGAGGATCTGGCGGCGGCGCCTCTCCCACGCGACGTCGCGGGGAGTCTCGCACATGGACAGCTGCTTGGACAGCTTCCTGCGGTTCCGCCAGAACGGCGGCGCGTGCTCCAGACGCTGGATCTCCTCGTTCTCCGACTCCCATGAGGAGGAGGAGGAGGAGGGAGGGTATTTGTCTTTCATCTCGCCCACTACCACCTCTCCCATCGTTAATCCCGACGGTAATTAATTAAAGGAATGGAAATGGAAATGGGAATGCGAAATATAAGAAAAATGTGAGAAGAGAAGAGAGGGATGGAGGGATGGATGTGTTGTAATGAATACGACCGTGGCGGACACAGAAGAGCGCCGCCGCGGCCGAAAGATCAGAGGTGGTGAATGAGAAAATATATATAAATATATATAGTGTTGAGGTTCCGATAGGTGTTGTTGTTAGAATGAGTTGTATTGAGATAGTATAGGCTTATAGGAACGGCACCGGCCCGACGAGGTGGTGCAGCAATGGCACTCAAAGCCTGCCTTTAAACATGAAATACAAGGTTGGGGACGCCATGGAATTGCGGGACCATTTTTTTCGGATGGCCATGCAATAAAACTCAGCCCTCCTTTTAATTATTCACTTATTATCTCATCCATACATTTTTTTTTTACTAAATATCAATTGTTTTTAATTATAAATTAATTTAGTCTTTTTTATTTTTACAAATTTGTTCATTTAATTGTCTAATTCTCTTCCACTAATTGGACATCAATTTTCCTTTGTACTTAGAATTTTATTTTAAAAAAAAACATATTTGTAAACTTAGTTATTATTTTATGGGTATCCGTTTTCACCTGAGCGTGCTCCTATAGGGACGTGCTTAAATGAGAACGAATGTCCAAGAGAGGAATGAGAACCAATCGTAACCGTTGACATAGAAATTTTGATAATTTTAATTATTTTTAATATTAGTATATATAAATAGATTTTGGATAATATTGACATTATCTAATCCTCTCTTGCAATTTACATCGATGCCCCCATCCTCGATCCACCGGTTCAAATCGAAATCACATTGTAGATGGTGGAGAGCATGGCGACGAAGACGATTCCGACGACAATCTTAACGACGATAGGGTCGCGTCCGCGTTTGACTCTGTAAAGGCCCAATATCACCAGCTTGCGAAGCGGAGTTTTGAAGATAAAGATTAGATGACTACCATCTCGACGAATACTAGAGGGAAGAATTGCTGAATCATATTTTGCAATTGCAATTAATGAACGATTGAGATTTGAGGATAGCAGGAACGGGGTCACGAGTGTGTGATTGAAGGAGAAGAGAAGTGTTGAGAGCTCAGTTTAGAAATGACACAATTGCCCCCTCTGAAACGGCCATCTAACAGGGAATACAGACGGGGGACTAAAATTGTCCCCGTCACACTAACTATGTCCATAAATTGTCCGGTTTTTTTTTATGAAGGACTAAAATTGTTTTTTTTTTCTACTATAGTCTAGGACCAAAAAAGGAATTGAATCTCTATTTTCTATGTAAACATCCTGGGAAAATCATGTAAACACTCGGGAGACATCCTAGAAAGCTTTGAAGCTTATTTAGAGATTATGATCCTAAAAATAAAAGCCCTATGATCTTGAAAGTAAAAGTCCTTTCATGAAGATCATGTCTATCATGTTTTTTGGTTTGGTTTTTGATAAAGCAAATCTTAGGTGGAGGAGAGAGGGAGAGGAGAGAGAATAAAATGGTGTGTTGCAGGAAGTATTGGTTTTTGTCAAATCGAGTGGGGCAAAATAATCAAACTCCTTCCTCAGCATGGGAGTCGAGCAAGCTGTTTGTCTTGCCTTGGGTATAGAGAAAACAAAAAGATCTGGTGACTAGCAAGCGCCTAATTCACAATTTTGAGATTGATTGCTCTTGGAACTAGTCGTTCCAAAGTAACTTTCATTTGTTAACCGCCTATAAGACAAAGAGGATCTCTTACCCATGATACAAGAATTCTTTTACAAGTTTATCTCCGGCTAATTAAGGTCCAGACACCTAGTTCCTAGGAGGTAGGATCCCTAAAGTAGAACATCCCTAATAGTTATAATTTTTGAGGAGTTTTTGCAGGTATGACTAGGAAATATAAGATAAAAGGGGAGGGAAAAAAGAAAAACAAAACAAAACAAAAACAAAATTTGTAATTAAAAAATAAAAAAGAAAAAGTAAGAATTTACACGCCCGACCGGGCACGAGATTTGAGCTTCACGCGAGGCAACTTTGCCTTTTCTCTTTCTTGGTGGGTCCCATAGATTTGCCAAAAACCGAATGCTTACAAGAGAGTCTCAAATCTTCTCTCTCCCCACCATCTCTCCTCCACGTGGGCACCCAAATATGCAAAAACATTTAAAAATATACTATTGGGGATGGCCTTATCTAATGTAGGTCTAAAATTCATCATAATTACAAAAATGTTATCACATTTTTCTCCTTAATTGAGCCGTTGTATATCCAATAATCCGAGATAGAAGGTTAAAATTATTTCACATTTTTTGAGAAGAAGATCACACTTGAAATTGAAACCAAAAGCTGTTCCCATAAGTTGTTCCGGGTTCTTCGAACCTAAAAGTATTGTTGTGGGCAAAAGACCGTTAATTTGAGTATTATTAATTGTTACGATGTTGCTTTGTCCATAGTTTCATATTGTAAACTAAGGAAGAGAAGTGTTAGGGGAGACAATAAAAGAGGAGGAACTCTTGGGCGATCTTCTATATCTTTTAAGAGGAAGAACTCACAAAGAGCAGTTTATTGTATCAATTTTTGTAACAAAATCGTGTGAATTTATCAAAGACGATTGTCTGTTTGTGTTGAACAAGAATGAATAAGTTAATTCACTTAATTGTTAAGTAGTTATAATTTATTAATTATTTGAACTGAAGAATGTAATCCATCTGCTAAAAGATGATAGTTGGCTGGTTACTTTTAAAATTTAAATGACAATAATGATTAGTGAGCCCAACATTCAAAAGATTGATTTAATCAAGAATTGTGTATGCAAATTTATTACTTAAAAAGAAAAACCAAAAAAAAAAAAAAAAAAAAACTGACAATCTCGAATAATCTACAGACAAGCTAAAGTCTATATAAATCTGCAACTTAATGCATCAGTCATTAGTCATATGATGCTTTAGATTAGAAACTGGTTCCAATTACATTTGCTGACACTTAGATTATCTCCTTAAACATCATTAAAAAGCTGCCCAAATCCTTAATCAAGAATATGATTACGTATGCAACTAAAAAACAAAAAAATCCCACACAGTCACAGAGAGACAGGAAATTTCTGATTCACCGACAAGTTTTTGAAAATCTCGAATTTCCATGGATGCAACTATGGTTAGAAACATAGAAGAAAAACAGGTGAATTACATAAGATTAGCTCCTTAAACATGATTATAAAGTTGCCTATATATGGATTAACAGAGAAGGGAAGATCCAAAGGAACAAAACTTTCAATTCTTTCTCTGCCCATTAACAAATCAAGATTCAAGAAGAGCCTTGAACATCAAAGCAACAAGCTAAGCAAATGAATATAATAAATTCTCTCTCTTTCTCCCTCTATAATTATAATTATATATATTGATGATCAATATAGCAAGGTATCTAAAGATCCCAAAAAAGAATCAGAATTCAGAAACAATACAATAGAATGATCAGCTACCTCAAGAATCAAGAACCTTGACAGATCTCGCGGTCTTGGGCCTCCAAGATTGAAGCACGGAGTCTTGATACTTGGACGGAACGGCCATGGATCTTCGCCTCCTCTGACTCTCCTTCCCCAGCGCAGATGAAGTGGGCTTGCCGATCTTGACCTGAGTGATGCTGAGTTTATCGAAGCAGAGAGCGCGTCTCCTCCGCCGGACTACTCTTTTCTGAATGTAAGGGAAACCCACCGCGGAGCCCACCGTGACTTGGTGGATTGCCTTCACCAGTAGATCGAGGCCGCGGCACCGAGCAGGAGAAGAAGAAGGGAAATGGAATGGAGGCGATGATGATGAATCCGTTGAGGAGGCTAGAGAGTTGGTGGTCAGCGAAGAAGAAGAAAACGATGATGAAGGAGAATTGGGAACCGATTTTCTGATTCTCATTGTGAAAGGTTTGGAGGGAATCCTTGAGCTCGATGAAGAAATGAGAGCAGAAGAGAGAGAGAGAGAAGGAAGATGGAGGTGTTGTGGAGACGGGGCGTCAGGCGTGGACTGAACTTTGAAGGGTGTATATCATGGGGATTTGGGTCTGTGAACTGTGAACTCGTTTGGGCTTTAAAACTAAAATTATGATTATTTTTTCCTGTCCAAAACTAATAAGATTATAATTTTTTTTATTATTATGTATCCCAAAGTGACAAATTATTCTATGTACCGTTGTGAATATTGTAATGTAAAACATTGATAAATGTTATTCATAATCTTTTGTATATTGGAAGTTTTTTTTTTTTTTTTTTTTTTTGTTTTTTGTGAATGTTTATTATTTAATATACCACACAATGAATTTTTAGTACACGAATTATGAACATTAAATATATTAAAAATTGAACATTCGGTATATTGAAATGAATCTTATGTTTGTTCGTGATTCACCTTACAATGTGGACTATAGTCTTGGATATAATGATTGTTCTGAAGTACACCAGACTAATCTTAAGTCGTCATGTCAGTTCCAAAATTTATATTTTAATACTATATTATGCATACAAAGAGTTTTAATCACCTTTGAATAAATAAAGTCTTTCAATGACCCTATTATTGATGGAAGACTTTAATATGATCGGTCTAACAATAAGAGAGATGACAGAAGGAAGAAGGAAGATGGAGGTATTGCGGACATGACCAGAGGCGAGTGAAGGGTGTATCTCATAGGGATTTGGGTCTGTGAACCCTTCATCTATCAAATGAACATTCAATGTATTAAAAATAAACCTTTATGATTATTTTTTCTTGTCAAAGTGTAATAAGATTATAATTTTTGTTATTACATTATGGCTATGTTTGGCAAACCTAGCTGAAAAGGTAGCTGAAAGCTGAAAAGTAGCTGAAAACTGAAAAGCTATAAGCTTGAAGCTGAAATCTGAAGAGCTGTTATGCTTAAAAGTATTTGGTAAAATTAGCTTTTTAATAAGCTGATAAATGTAAAAAGACTAAAAAAGGCATATTCATAATGAAAAAGAAAATGTCAAAAGAGTTTTAATTGAAACGGGTAAAGGATGTCATTTATTTAGGCTATGTTTGGCAAACCTAGCTGAAAAGGTAGCTGAAAGCTGAAAAGTAGCTGAAAACTGAAAAGCTATAAGCTTGAAGCTGAAATCTGAAGAGCTGTTATGCTTAAAAGTATTTGGTAAAATTAGCTTTTTAATAAGCTGATAAATGTAAAAAGACTAAAAAAGGCATATTCATAATGAAAAAGAAAATGTCAAAAGAGTTTTAATTGAAACGGGTAAAGGATGTCATTTATTTAAAATAATAAGGATAAAGATGGAAAAAAGTTAAAAAGCTACTAGCTTATTTTGAAAAGCTACCCCAAGTAGCGTTTCAAAATAAGCTCTTATTTTAAGCTACTAGCTTATTTTGAGAACATTACCAAACAGAGCTTATAGCTTATTAGTAGCTTAAAATAAGCTATAAGCTCCTAAATAAGCTCTGCCAAACATAGCCTTAAAATAATAAGGATAAAGATGGAAAAAAGTTAAAAAGCTACTAGCTTATTTTGAAAAGCTACCCCAAGTAGCGTTTCAAAATAAGCTCTTATTTTAAGCTACTAGCTTATTTTGAGAACATTACCAAACAGAGCTTATAGCTTATTAGTAGCTTAAAATAAGCTATAAGCTCCTAAATAAGCTCTGCCAAACATAGCCTATGTATCCCAAAAGGATAAATTATACTATTGACCATGGTCAATATTGTAATATAGACCATAGATAAATGTTTTTTTTTTTTAAGTAGACTGAATGTCCATTTTTTGTGTACTGAAGATTCATTATTTAACATACCTTCAGTACACAAAAAAAAAAAAATAAAAAAATGAACCATTAAAAAAATGAACATTCAATGTATTAAAAATAATTTTTACTATATTAAAAATGAACATTAAGTCAGTGGTCCACCTTACAAGGTGACCATATAATGATTGTCCCAAAGTACGTCAGACTAATCCTAAATTGCCTTGAAAGTCCCAAAGTTCATACACTTGTTTGTACACTCTGCAAACAAAAAGTCTTCATTTCCTTTAATTTGATTAACAAGGTTGCTCAATGACCTTTGTTAGTGAAGTGAAACTTTAAAGTGAACCATCGAACTAACTGAGTTAGTCATTCGAGAGAAGATTATAATATTTTTAAACGCAGTTGAATCTCTCCCACCATAACCCTTCATCTATCAAATAAACCATTTATTTTCCTTTTCCCTTCCTTAAAATAATCCCAAGCTTATATTAAATATGGAGGGTCACAGGTCTAGAATTTGAACTCTGCTTTGTCCAACATTTGATTTATTTATATCTATGGAGGCGTTCTTTAAGCGATTATACAATCCTATTTGGACCTGCATTCACTAGAACTAAGTACAAAAGATTACCTTAGAATATTTATAAATGATGAGCCTCACGAAAAAGATTGTCTCTTATGACCTGCATTCACTAGTCACACTAGGCAGTGTGTCAAGATACTATTAAAGATAATTTGTGTATTCCACTCACAAGATAGTGTTTGTTGGAGTTATAAAGATATTAATTCAATAATTGTGAGATCTTATGAAAAGTGTAAGGATATTCTTGATGCATACTTTGTTTGGTGCTAAGAAATTTATACATTGTTTATAAAATGTTGTACACCAAATTTTTTTGGGGGCGAAATAGCCCTCAACCCGTTAAGTAACACTAACGCGTACCAATAAGTCATTAACCAATAACCATCAAAGAGTATTATTAATGTAATGCACATCGCATTGATTTCCCATAAGGCCATAATGAAAATAAAGTTGCTAAAATTCATATAATTAAATAAAAATAAACAGTCAATGGCCTGATCTAGTGGCACAGAGTGACTTTCTCAAATGAAAGGTCACGAGTTCAAACCTTAGTGCCTTAGTGGAGATGGTATTGAACATATAATGCATTATAATAAAGTTAGTAGTATTCAAATGCTTGATCTTAATAAATGGTACGAGAGTTAGGTTACGGGTTTTAGCATAATTCAATTAAAAACAAAATACGTAAGTAAAGAGATAATGGTAAGATATTTCAAAAACAAACCCCATGCCATAACAACTGTACTCAAGACCGTTCCTTCACTAACTAAAAGTTTACAACTGTCACGGATAAAATCTGTACACTAAAGAGTAAAGATTGGACGTGTACAAGCATAAAGCACTTACAGCAATGAAATTGGGATTTCCAGGCTAGCTAAACAATGTTTTAGTGTACCCAACAAGTCTGAAAAGGTTTTCCTAGGATCTGATTGCATGTTTGTTTTGACTAGATTAAGGAGAAAGATATTTGTTGTGATCATGGCAAGCCAGAATCGAGAAGTTCTTCAAAATCTATTCAGAATGGTAACACTCATCGTGCAACAGAATCTTACCTCTTCTCCAGCTTCTATTGCATAGAGAATCCAGTAAATATATGCAGTTTCTGTGACAATATTCTTGGGCTACCAATCTCTCTGTTTCTGGTAAGTAATATATAGATAATCTATATATTTCCTCCGATTGATCAATTTATCGACCTGGGAATTAAAGGAGCATCAGAAAAAAAGAGTGAATAATGAGTAACAATTGAGGGGCATCCATCAGTGCAAGATAGCAGTGCAATACCAGATAATGGCTTGCAGAAAACGAGTCATGTCGTAAGTTGAAGAACTGGGGAATTCTCAATTTGGCCATTCGATTCCAGACCGGGAAACTGCCCAATATCATGTCCACTCAGTGGTTGGAATTCATTATGTAAACCAACGGCATACTCTTCTGGAGAAGCTCCACCACTTTGCAAGTAATCTGCAATCTGAAAAAGAGAATAAAAAAGTAGGGGAGGGGAGAAGAATGTTAGGATCAAGCTCTTATCACTACGCCACAGTTTACTCTTGCCAACCCATGATCTGGTTCTAATACCACTTGTTAGGATCAAACACTTACCATTATGCCAAAAGTTATAGCTAGTAGCAAAGGCACAACTTTATTTCCTTATACCCACCACTTTTTCGATAGGCAGGGTGCTGGACTTGGCCCTTTAGGCCTCAGCCCAATAATCCCCTAGCTACTGGGTGCTGGACTTGGCCCTTCACCGGCCTCCGCCCAAAAGAAGAAGCGATATCTAGTTTAGAATTGTACATGATAAAAATTAAAAAGCTTTTGGTTTTGGAGGCATTGTCAACTCAGCCCAGACAAAGGAATTCTACTCTCTACTGGTTTTTCAGTAGTTTCCCACTCAAGTTTAGTACAGAGAGACTAGGCTTTCATAAGTCATAACCTTCTCTTATCAATACTAATGTGTTTTCTACTTTCTCTAATTTTGCATATTTAAAAGCAGTGACCCTATCAGCAAAACAGAGTAAAAATGGTAGAAAAGGGAAAAAAGACATTACATGATTAGCAAGAGCCATCCCGCTTAAAGTTGCTGCTTCCAAACTTGAACCAAGTAACCAGTCACCACATATTCCTGCTCTTCCAAGAGGATCAAAGATGCAAGGTATGTTCGGTGTGTTGGTGGGAAGTGCGGCACCCCTAAAAATTAGCAAACACAAAATGATTCATCATTTCCAGCAAGGTAATAATGTAATATAATAGCATAAATGATCTGCACACCGATCATTTATGCACACATTTTCCTTCTTTTAGATGCACATTGAACCACTTTCGCTTGGACGGAAAAGAATTAAATCACACTACACAACATAAAATGTGCATAATTATCAGTACATAAAATGTGCATCTCTTTCATCTCAATCTGATAAGACTTATTGGAGACATCAATATCAAAACAAATTAAATGACATCATAGTTCAAAGATTTCATTTTACCATAACTGCAACCGAGTATACAATGGCCTTTTAAGTGATCCATGTGATAGTCCAAGTGCTTTTTCAACATCCTCAAGCATGGCTTCCTTCACTTTCTCAGCTGTAGCAGTTGGAATGCTTTCCTAATAAAATAGCAATATTCATCAATATTAAAAGAATATCCTTTTGCAATACAATTGCAATATTCATGAATATTAAACAAAAGCATGTGTTTTGTTCATTTTTATAGATCTAGAAATCTGCATTCTTAGTTTCCCACTTAGGGAAATTAGATATGAATTACTATGTAAATAATTTAGATCTCCTATAACAAATGTTCCCCTGCCTGCACACTCAGTTGGGTAAGTAAATGGCCCAACTAATATCACCATGGCATTAAAATTGGGTATTTGGTTAATGAAATGGCTAAGGCCAGAGGAATCACAATCAAAGTGGTTTTCAAGCCTGTATGAATAAAGAACTACATATAAGGATGTTAATAATGTTATCCAATTATTTCAGATTATATTCACATTTAATTTTGTAAACCTTTTAGAATTCGCTCTGCTCTTCATGATCTTAGCAAGGACTTTGAAACTCATTGTATAAAGGATTATGGCAATCAAATCTCTGAAGTAGCCTATCGTTATATCAATTAAGTCTCTATGGGATGGTTTATCTTTATTGGAGCTTAAATCACCAAACCAAAAACTACCTGTGGAACTTTGTTTTTCTTTCCAAAGCTTGCTGTGCTGAAAAATGTCCAACAGTGAGGGCCATTGCTTTTGGAACCTAACAGTTTCTTGGTGTTGTTTGCCATCCATGAGACAGATTCAACCCCTTTAACAAAGGCTCCCTCGAAGGTAACAAAATCTGCATTGGCAGTTGAAGGAAGAGGATCCTCAAATGCTGCAAGGAGAGCCCATATAGAACTCAACTCAAGTCGCTGCAGAACATGAAAATAGTAAGGAACCATAGAAGACAAAGTTGATCACTGATAGTGATATAACAAGAACACAGCCCCTAGAATTTTCGGGCATTATTTCAAGTGTAAACATAGTGACTTCTGTGAGTACCTTCATTTGTCTTGCTATTAGAGGAAGCCCTGATGTCGCAAGCAATCGATTTGCACATTTCCCTGGTTTAGCAATGCAACAGAATCATAAAACTCAACTGAAACGAGAACACATAAATTTAGAGTTTTTAAAGAAATGTGGCTTTGCATCTATCACAGGGTTGCAACACACTACACACCCATGTAGGAAATTGAAAATGGAAAAATCATACAAGGGAATGAAAATTCATTGGATGGAAAAAGGGAAAGCTGCAATAGAGGCTCAGACACACAATACATGGGGGATACAGAAAATTCTTTCTGAATGAACATTGAATTATTGAAAGGGCCAAACTACTCAGAAAAGAGTACATAATTACCATTATGTGCAATGACAACTGCATCAAAGTGGCCACAAGGTTTCCCCTTCTCACTCAGGTGCCATGTCCCATTAAATGGCTCAAGTTCACTGACCCAACAAGGCCGCACCACATTGACTAAACGAGTCTGCATCACATGCCAAATTTCCAGGATTCTAAGAAAGGAAAAATTATCACAAATAAATGAGGGTACTACAAATTCAAATCCACATTCAAAATGGCTTTTGATCTAGTTTATAAGCATCAAAAGGATGTTAGTATGCCACTAGTTCCAGATACAAGAAAGAAATATCAAAGCTGGATGATCAGTGTTCACCAATCAAAGCCTGCCTTCTCAACCAGCTTCTTTCTATAGTATACTAGAATACTACAATATCACAGTAATAAATAATGCAAATGAGTTGTGGAAGTGAATAATTATAAAAAGATTGTTTCAAAGCATAACAGGCAGCACAAATACTAGCACATGTTTTGTATGCATACAAAAACAACTAGACACATTACTTGTTACAAGCATGAAGCAGAATGAGTAAGAAGTTATTTCCCATTAACAATAATAATATAAAATTTTCTCTAAACCAAAGTAGGAGGATCACTTATTCTTGGTTTGAAAGAGAGGAAACTTAATTTATTTTCTTTTCCTCGTCTAACTTATCTTTCCTCCCATATCCCCATTGCCAGGTCAAGTAAGGGTGACTTCATCATGGACAAAATTTAACATTGCTCAAAATACATATAGATATATAGCAGAAAAAAGACTAGACACCCCAGGTAAATAAAGAAAGACAAGGCACCTGGGACAATATCGAATCTGCAAGTGGGCGCATTCCATTGACACCAATATATCTTGGAGGTGAAGGTGGAAAAGGAGAAAACTTTCCTCCTAGTTCAAGCTCCCCAATTGTACCCAGCCACTGTTGAACCAGACCCCTGTTGGACCAATCGTTAACCAGCTCAGAGAACCTGGGATCAGTCACAGTGAAGAACTGAGCTGCGTGGTCAAATATCAGCTGTTGAGGATCAACTATTCTTGTACCCATTCTTCCTCCTAATCCATGAATTCCCTAAAGCATGCCAAAAAATAAGAAAAGCCAGAGTGTGTATATAAATAGATGTATACAAAGGCATATATTTAACTTAGAGAAAATACCAAATTTGGTCCCACGAGTATTATCAAAATGACAGTTTTAGTCTACATATTTAATTACTATCAATTTTCATCCAAAACTATTATTTTCGTGTCAAAATTGATCACGCCAGTCACCCTTTATCTAAAATGTGCCGAAATGTGTAATATGTAAGGATATTTTTGTCCTTTCATACATTAATTGAATTGATATATTATACATGAATGGGTTAAAATAATCCTTACAAATTACACAATAAGACATATGGTGTGATCGGCATGATTAATTTTGGTACAAAAATAATAATTGTGAATGAAAATTGATAATAATTAAAAATATGGACTAAACTTGTGATTTTGCTAATGCTAGTGGGACTAAAATTGGTACTTATCACAGAGCTCTCTTAAGAAACTGGAAGAGATGAAAACTAAAATTTTACAAGTCAAAATTAAATATGCATTCATTCCTCTCATCTGTAAGTGAAACTGAAACTGAAAGCCAAAGCAATTTGAAGAGGAGAAGGGTAAGAATGAGAAACCGTATCAAAAACGGTGGAACGGATGCCTCTCTTATCCAAGTAAAGCGCGCAAGCCAAGCCAGACATCCCACCTCCTATAATCCCGACCACCGGGTCATCAGGAATCGGGTTCGCGAAGCTCACCTGCTCCTGCGTGAAGCTCTTTTTCAGCGCTGACCTCCGGGAAGCTCCGTAAGAGGACGAGCGTTTCTGTTTCCTTGGAATTCGGGTCCTGGCGCTGCGGGGCGGGTCGCTCATTGGCTGTGTTCCGCCGGAAGACGCGGTGATGGAGCAGCTCCGAAATGGAGAAATAGGGTTGGAGAAACGGGGAAGGAAAGAGAAGTTAGCGAAAGTAGGGTTGCGGGGTTTGAGAGGTTGAAGAAGGAAAGGAGAAGAGAGGAATTGGTTGGAGACGTTAGAGTGAGCCATGGCCTCCGCTCCGATAATTTGGAGGGAAAGAATGGGATAAGTCGTTCCGGTCTACTGATAAAATTGCAATTCTTTTACCCCTTATTTCTCCCTTGGCTACCAAAGGCCCCGTAAGAGTTCTTTAATAAATTTAGCAAAAAAATAAATAAATTACAAGCAAGAACCGATAATCAGACAAAAAAGTTGAAGGAACTCAAGGAAGTGCGTTTATAAACAAGTCAGTCCATGCCTCCATGTCTCTCTTCTTCATCAAATATGTACCAAAAAAACACACTGCTACACAATTTACAACACAGATTGATCAACAAGTCATTGCCAACAACCAAGGAAATGACCATTTTAAGGAGTTCAGTTCGTTATCCTCTAAAAGTACAATCACAAACACAAAAAATAGGAGCTAAACTGCTTCATGATTGAGCAGCAATATGCCCGCTCGCCTGAAAATCTATAACAGCACAATTACTTTCCTTTACCTCTTCGGCTGGAGTTTCCTTTACGTCGTTAGATGGACTTGCATTCGTCTCCTTCGCTGGCGAGTCGTTTGCAGGAGTTTCCTTTCGCTCCATGGCGGGAATTCCCTTTCTAACATTGACTGGAGTTCTCCTTGTAACCTTTACTGGTTTGGCACTGCTAGTTCCATTACCATTCTCTCCGTTCACCGGGCCTTTACTTTTGGGAGTTACGGCGCTCGTGTTCCCTTGCCTGTACACGCCAATGCTGTGACGACCCCGAGCACAAACTTGCTTCACTTCTGGAGAAACGACAGCATCGCTGCAGCTTTTTCTCCGTGTAAGGTTGGGCGATTTTGCACGAGTGAGAGGTAGCTGTATCCAAGAATGTTAAAACTTAAAACTATACTTGGACTAACAAAAAAGTTGCAAAATTTACTAGCTTTATGAATAAATGGAGAATTTACTTTCTTAAGTTCGGCTTTTGGTGGAGGCCCTTCATGGTAAAAGCTTGGAACTGGATTTGCCTTATAGGTCATGTTCTTTCTAAGCTGCTTTATAACTGCTTCCTCTTCTTCCTATAATTTATGCAAAGTTCATTATCTAATTTCTCAGGGACGGGACGAGCATTATTGTCGGGAATACAAACACGAGATGGGGAAAAACGTGAGCATCAATCACTGAAATACCTTAGTTCTGGCAGCACATTCTTGTTTCTCTGCTTCCAAAGCTTTGTGTTTTTCCTCCAACTTTGAGTAAAACTGTGAAGGGAGTATACACAAACATAAAGGGTCGATATATATTGCAAGCAATGATACGGAAATCGTGATCGAGTAATATCTTAGTGCAGCAACTAAATATTAAATAGGGGAAACGGGTTTCAGATATAAATGACTATTCATTAGAATTTATTAAGAACATACCTCTCTGCGTCTTGCAGCTCGATCTGCAGATTTAAAAGTTGGAGCAACTGGAACAGTAATTTTAGACCTGAGAGTTCTCACAGATGCTGCAGCACTACACAAGCTAAGGACGATAACAGATTCGAAAAGGAAAGAAAATGGGAATGCCCAAACAGCAAACCGAATAGTAAATGTCTAGAAGAGAGGAGATTAAAATTCATAAAAAGGATACGAAGAAGCCAAGGACCAAATATCTTCTTCGTCATGGTGTTTCCTATCATCCAGCTGCTGCAGTTTTCTTGACACCAGAGGAGTTTGCTGGAAATCCAAAAAAAAAAAACTCGAATTCAGGAATATTCTCAAATGAGCTATTAAATTATTTTGAATCCCTGTAATACATAACAAAATGGCAATACAAACAAGAGTAGTGTGAACCATTAGCTACAGCTTGACGGGATTTTGGAGGTACTTAAAGTAGGGATTCCAGGTTTCTTGTCTTTTTTTCAGAACAGCAAGCAATGATGTGTTGGTCGTGTTTATACTCAAGTCATCACATTTACAAGACATGAAAAAGTGCCCTAATAAGAGAGCGTGTGAAACTATACCTGTGACCTTTTTGCACTCAACGGGGAGTGCAGATCATTTGATTTCGAAGAGCAGTTCGAACCAGTATCAGTAGCCTCAACACCACCGTTAGCATGATGCTTGGCAACAAGACCAGGGCCGGGGGACTTCAACATATCAGGGTTTGTGTCTAAAGTTGCATCTACAATAGCAGACTCCGAGGCAAGCTTCACGGTTGAGTTCGACTTCTTATCACTCGACTTTAGAGTGTCAGCTTTCACAACTTTTCCCTCAGGCTCACCGGCCTCACAATTTGTGATCTTAACAGATAGCACATCTTGCTTCTCACGGCAATCCTCAATATTCGCGTCTCTTCCAAGTGCCTCCGAGCCATTAATGCCAACTGTTCCATAACCAGTACAATTTGGTTTTAAATTGGCAACATTGGCTTTCTTGTCGATAAGTAAACTGGCAACCTCCCTCCCCATCTGCCTGCATGAAAAAAAATAAATAAATAAATAAATTTAAAACATGATAGTTCAAAATTGAAAGGCATTAAGAATCAACCACCTTAAGTGTCCTACACAGCTTGCTAACAAAAGATTTCCAAACTATGATAGTTCAACACACATAAATTTCTAATTATTTCATCACGCAATGAAAGGAAATAACAGTTCTAGTTTCCTCTATGTTGGAGATAATTAGTTTGGCCAAAATCAAATCCAATATTATGAAGTACAATACTAATTGAAACAGAGGTGACGAATAATATTCTGAATGTTCCTTTTAACTGCTTTACCCAAAATGGCACCCAAAATACTAGGTATTTCCTATAATATAGTCCTTTCAACTCCAAACAAAAGTACATTGTTTGCTTATGTAGCTTTCCTGATGCAGGAAAACAGAGAAAATTGTAGCATGTCGTGTCAGCACATACAAATAGAAATTGTTTCTATCGAGGTATACGCACAAGATGAGAGAAGCACTAAAACAAGTGATCTATGCTGAAATGGCAAAGTTAGAAAACTTACCAACTGCCAGGCTGAAAATCCTAATCCCCCCCGTTTTCCATACCCCCCCAGTTCATACTAAATGACATAACTTCTATTCACCTCATATTTGCACATACTAGAATGCACAAACAAATGCAGGGACATATCCTATCAATCCTGGACAGATCCATGTTAAGCTACACAATTGCCAGAGTTCCACAAATTAGGGATGTCCATTCAGAAATGGAATGCAAAATAAATTTAAATGTGGAAAGAAACCTAAAATCCAAATGAGAGTACAATATATGGGTAAGTGGCAACTAAGAAAAAGTTTTTTAAAAAAGTACAATTCTGAATACCAAACACAGGAGGTTTTGTTAACAAGGGGGGAAAATTGGCAGAAAAAAAGTAATCATTCAATTCATAAAACTACAAACACCAACTGCAACTAATATGGGGTCATCAGGGACAAGAATTCAAAATACATGTCCCAGCACCCAAAATTTGTCAGCAGCTGCTAAAACCCATGTCCAAAGCCCTAATCTTGCCAGCTTAAAACTCAACCCAACTCAAAAACTTGTAATTTTGCAAGATCAAATGTCCTGAAAAATGAACACAGCCAAATCAAAAGCTCAAAAGCCTCAAACCCATCATAGAAAACAGCTTAACCCACCTTAAAGTTCCTACTTTGTTCAACCCCATTTTTCAAATGGAAGTAAAAAAATAAAAAATAAAAACAAAAACTTGGAAACAGTTTCATACACAAGCAAATATTTGAGAAAAACAAATGGAGCAAGAAAACATAGCAAATGGAGTGAGGCACAGCTGGAATTATCCAGAGAAGCGGAAGAGAAACATACAGATCGAAGGAATGATTGCATGAGAAAATGGAGAGCTTACAAAGATTTTGCCTTTCAGCTGCTGATCTCACCAACAAGATAGATAGAGATCTCTCTCTCTCTCTCTCTCTCTCTCTCTCTGTCTCCTTCCTAGCAGCACAGTCTTCTTCCTACAACTCTCCCTCACTCCCTCTCCCTCTCTCTCCCCCACTCTCCCTCTACTTAAAACAAAACAAGGAAAAACATAAATCTGGCCCTATGTTATTGTCGGGCAATAATTTTTACTCTATCTGACCCCCCTTTTTTTTTTTTTTTTTTTTTTTTTTTTTTTTTTTTTTCAATTTCACTTTATACTTTCAAGTTTTCAAATTAATTAACCTATTTTATTATATTTGTTAATAATCTATTTATATATACTATTTATGTCTTGCCAAGACCATGTAACCTGGTGGCACCCGGTTGCACTGGAAGGTTGAGTTTGAGTCTCAGTGAAAGCGATATTGACTCGCTTCAGTATGTTGGAGAAAATAGTTATGAACAGATACTACATTGTAACAGAGTTAATAATATTCAAAAAAAAAAATACTATTTATGTCCAACTGAATATACTAAATTCCATTACTACATTGTAACAGAGTCAGTAATATTAAAAAAATATATATACTATTTATGTCCAACTGAATCTACTAAATTCTGTTCCTGTGTAATAACTCATAAATTACACAAGAAAGATAAATCATACTATAAAAATTTTGTACAATGATTTGATCAAGAGAATGTTAGTAACAATCGAACTTGTGACCAATCAAATCCATGATAGTTTTAAAATTCAATAAAATTTAGATGACAAATATATATGGATGACAAATTGAAATTACAATATAATAAGAGCCTAGCTAGTTAAGAAAATATTTGAATGAATTAATGTCAATTTTTTATTCAATGTAAATGTTAAAAATATATATTAAATTTTATTTTAAAATAACATAAAATAGAATTGATCGTGTGATGATAACATAGAGATGAATGAAATTTCAAAGCTTCAGACAATTATTTTATTTTATTTTCCCTCTCACTTTCTCACTATCTTTCTCTTTTCTATTTAAAAACTTTTTATTTCAAAGAAGTCTCGAATTTCAAAACCGTTACTGTTAGGGAGGTAATTTTGGTTTCCTCAAAAAAAAGGGAGGTAATTTTGGTAAGATTTAAACTTTTTTTTTTTTTTTTTGGAAAGTTTGGTAAGATAACTAAAGTAGCAGTATCTTGTTTAGATTTTTTTCACCAAACTTGTATGTTCAATTAATTCATATACATTAATTTTATTTAATTTAGTTCTTATACTTTAAAAAGTAGTATAATTCTGAGCAATAGTTGACGATTTTAAGGAGTGTAATCTTCTATTTACGCATTATTTGTTAATGAGTGTTTTAACTTTTAAGGAGAATTATATATTTATATGTAAGATGTTAGAGAAAAAATAATCCAATTATTTGTGCTATAAATATAAGAGGCGTGCAAGAGGTTAGAGAAAAAGGAATCCAATTATTATTGCTATAAATATAATAGACGTGCAAGAGGTTAGAGAAAAAAGAATTCAATTATTTGTGCTCTAAATAGAAGATTAGGCGTGAAGGCATTCGATAGTGGATTATTTGTCATCTTCAATTCGAAAGACTAAAGGTGGATCATTCGATAGTGGATTATTTGCCATCTTCAATTCGAAAGACTGAATTATTTGTGCTCTAAATAGAAGATTAGGCGTGAAGGCATTCGATAGTGGATTATTTGTCATCTTCAATTCGAAAGGATGAAGGTGGATCATTCGATAGTAGATTATTTGTCATATTCAATTCGAAAGACTGAAGGTGGATGACAGAATGAATTGGTCCCAAACGTTGTAATTGCTCCATCATTTCATAATTATAGATTTATTCGAAAAGCATACAAAGGTTGATAGTCGAATGAAACTATGATTATTGAAGCTTGAAGTGAACGAATGACTTGCATGTACCAACTCGTGAAGCTTGAAGTCAAAGATGTTGGCCTAGAATAAGTCTTACTAAGTTACCTATATATTGTTCAGGAGCCTTTTGTGACTCCATAGTCATATAGTACTTTGTAATTCTCTATTGTTTATGATTTTGAATTAATTGATACTCTCATCTTTATAATATAATATTTGAGTTGACATTTAAATATCATGATGTGGCAAGATGATGTCAGCTCCAAGTCAACTAAGTTAATGCTTATATTAACACCGTTAATTATTATCCTCAATTGTACCACTTTATAAACTACATGGATTAAATTGAACAAAACTGAGGTATAGGAATTAAATTGAACATCACACCATATTATAAAAACCTCACATGTACTTTGACCATATAAAAGTGATCATATGAGAATTATTTTCAAGATAAAATTAAGAATCAATCCCACCTATTCATTTGGTCAAATCTAATGATTATAGAGCAAGTTGAAAAAAAAATAATGCGGTGATATTTTGATAATTAATTTTAAATGTTCACTTTGTAACATTACACCTTGCATTTTGACTAGTTTGAAAGTGTAATGCACTTTTATTTATCTATTAATGTATTTTATACTTATCAAAATTGCATTATATAGTTTTTAGATTCTCGAATGCTTTGAGCGTCAGCCTTTGTCTTTTCGATTTGAGCATTTTGTCGGAAGGACTTCCAAAGCAACATACATCATGGCTAGAATGAATACGTTAATCTTCTTGCTTTTTCCCTTCATATCACGTGGATAATATTCTTACGTAATGTATGTCAGGAAATGCTACGTCTACTTTTGAACATACAAACATATATTTTCATAATTTCATTACACAACTTAGTTCTAGGAAATTTTACTGAATTTTTTTTCATACTAAATAGGTCCCTATAATTCTTTTTGGCATTAAGGGTCTATTTAGAAATATGAAAAATATTTTTTTGGAAAATAATTTTTAGAAATATGAAAAATATTTTGGAAAATAGTTTACTTTTTTAGTGTTTGGCTGAAAAGTCATAAAATTATTCTTTTTTGTTTGTTTGGTTCACTTTCTTGAAAACGAATATATTATTTGTAACAATATAATAATAATAAGTAGTGGTGGTAGTGAAATTCGGAAACTAGCATGAAGAGATATGAGAGATGAGAGAAGATATAGACATAAAAATAAAGAATTTAAAAAATATATTATGATGACTAAAAATATTCGAAGACATTTTCCGTCAAATTGGATCCGTTTTAATGTTTTATGTTGATCATAATGAATATTTTCTTTTGACTATGTTTTCTTTGAAAATTCAAACATGAAAAAAAAATCTGAAAAATGACTTTCGGGAATCATTTTTTAGCTTTCTAAACGGACCCTAAGTAAATTAGTGATTAGTATAATAGTTAGAGGATAGTAGATATCTGGTTGTATCAACAACTTTGACTAGTGAATTTGTATTAACTAAATAATAATAAAATTTAATTGTTAATCTTTAAATAATTTTTGTTTTCAAGTATAAAATTGTTTTGGAGAAATTCTTTTTTCTCCAAAATGCTATAGAGAAAAGGTAATTACTCAACATCAAATTTAGTTATGTTACCAAATCAAATAGTAGTTATAGTAGGTCAAACACTTAAAAATAATTCAAAAAATGTTTACCAAAGAAGGCCATTCTCAAAATGTAAAATTTCCTTTCTCTAAATTTGAAGGTTTCATTGTAACTTTAAAATTTTCAATTTAATCTTTTATTTCAAATTGATTTTTTTAAAAAAAAATCTAAATCTATTAATTTCAAGATTACAACTATTACCTTTTCAACTTTGATTTGATTTGATTTTTATTTTATTTTTTGCATATTTTTAATGTTAAGTCATTCCAAACAATGTGTTATTGTGAGAAAAATCAAAATAAAACATCAGGAAATAAATTTATCATATCCAAATTTACTTCCCTATTGAATGGGATTTATTTAATTTTTTTGTTGAATTCATATTGTTCTATTGCTGAAGCAATTTATTACAATTTTTTTTTAAATTTTAGAGTGCTTTATATTATTATGTCATTTTTTTTTTGGTAGCATGACTATGATTGGTTAATGAAAGTGGAAGTCATGAATCATGATGCACGGTAGGTATTGGCTAATTAACAACTACATACGACCCACTGATGCACATTTGACATAGTATGTAATCACTTCTTTTTTTTTTCTTTTTTTTTCTTTTTTTTTCTCTATATAATCACCATTTTGGAAAACTACGTGAAACCAATGAACCAAACACGAATAATGAGCCGACTGCCGACGAACCAAAAAGCTATAGTTTACCAGAATAATACGGAGTTCTAAGTACAAATATGAAAAATATTAAAATTTTCATATTAAAATTATTTATTAATGTGACGTGATATATAAATATAAATACATTATATGTGTGCATCCATGTTATATTCATAATTTTTGTATGTATCCTTAGTGTTAGTAGATTTGTTCATTGAGTTTAAAATATTCTATATTATATTTTAACTTGACTTGCTAAAATCCCCGCCTATGCCGCCTAGACACCCGCCTAGGCGCTAGGCGCTCCTAGACCGTGGCGAATTGCTCCCTAGGCATCCGCCTAGGTGGCCGGCCGCCTAGGAGGCCGCCTAGCGCCTAAATCGGCCGACTAGGCCGAGTTGGCGGCCGCCTAGGCCGAATTTGGTCGTGTTAACTCATCCAACTCGACAGAGTTAGCCGAGTTAACTCGAGCGAGTCGGCATTGTTAATTTTATTATTATATTTATATATATTTAAATTTATTTATTTATATAAATAAGAGAAGTAAGATATATATATATATATATATATATATATATATATATATATATAATATAATATAATATTTGACATACACCCACACATATGAATTAATTTTTTGTTTTTATAGGTCGCCGCCTAGGTACTGCCTAGGCGCCGCCTAGACCGCTTAGACGCTAGGCGCTAGTCTACCGCCCGACTAGCGCCTAGCGCCTACTGCAACCATGATTTTAACTACTTGACAAGTTTGCTATCGTTTGTTATAACTCCATTAGTCTCTGTTAAAACTAATTAAGAAATGTTTATTGGTTGTTTTGTTAAGGAAATTAAACTAATTAATGCAAATATCATGACTAATTAATCATAACATATTTATTAGTCATTAATTTATCCAAAAATTATTGGCTCACATATTTGACTTTTTTGTTCTACTATATATAAAAAAAAAAGAAATAATATGATAATAATTAATATATGAAGTTTACCAAGTTGTATCTTTTTTAATATAAGATTTTTACATATATAACTTTGATGTATTAAAAATAATATTTTAAAATATTTTTATTAATAAATATTTTTTATTTTTCTTTAGTTATTTTAACATATTTTAATACTAAGCTCAAATAATAAAGCTTAAAAATAGAAAAAAAAATATTTATTTCATTTGGCTATATGTGAATTAATTAACTCATTATAAGTTAATGAAGATCTAAGAAACGAAGCCCCTTTGTGTCTTTGTGAGACAGAGCCCTTAAAACTATCATTTTTTTTTTTACATAGACAACTCAATTAGTTCTTAAATTAGATGGTAGATTGTAGTATAGGCAAGATTTAACCCAAACAAAAAAAAGATACATTAAAGAGTGATTGTAACAAGGGATGCAACATTAATGCTATCAATTAATTTTAAAAATCCAAATTCTCATTTGGGGCTTAAAATTTTACTATATCATGGATTCCGTACTTCACAAATTGTATTCTCCCACTATGTACCTTTAGGTAACCACAAAGCACAATTTTGTAGGGTATATATCCTTTTAAAAATTTTTAACAATAAATCACTTGACACACATATCACGATTTACCTCATTTACTAGTCTCAACAGCAGAACTAAAGTAATTTGGGATTCAAAGTTATAGGTAAGCCTTATTGTACATTAAAAGCAAAATTAATTTCTCCATACCTAAAAGAATAGTCTTCTTTAATATACTTCTCTAAGTTAATAATGCAATGAGTATTGCTGAATTTACACCCTACACATTAAAAAGGGGGATGGTCACATGGACTCACAACTTTGACATGACTGCATTACAAAGGATTTCCTCTACTATCTCAAATATTTTATTTCCCAAAACTCAATATAATTTTTACTATTTGTTTGTCAATGACCTTATGGTCAAGTGACATGAAGTGACTCTGATCTCGAAAATGGAGGTGACTCGTTATGCTTCAATAGGTTGATAAAAGGTATTACTCAAAAAATAAATAAAATTTTAAAATTAAATTAATATGAATTTATGCATGCCGAAGTTTAATGAAATTAATTGCTAAAATAATAAATGTGGTAAATAAATAGCATATTTTTGTAGGGGTGTAATTGATTATAGTCATTCCTACCTCATGCGGATGGTAGTTATAATAATTTATAAGTAGAGTACAAGCTAATAAATAGGTAGTAGTGCAGTACTATGCGAAGGTAATTCATTTATTATTTTAATTATTTTATAGTTTTCTTTTATTCATAAAAAAACTATGTTGGAAGATAAATTTAATTTCTTTTTTTTTTCTTCTTAATTTAGATTATGTTTGGTAGATCTTATTTTAGAATTTATAACTTATTTTAAATTATAGATAAATTATAAGTTATATTTGGTAAAACATGGAAAACTTAAAATAATAGTGTATTATGAAACATTACCGTAAGTAGTGTTTCAAAATAAGTTAGTAGATAATAACTTTTGGATTAATATTTGATGCACCGCCGATGTGTACAAAGCAAGATTTGAACCTTTGATCTCAAGTATGAAATGCAATAAACTTGCATTTTTACCATTTCTCCATTTATAATCTTTTATTATTAATTACAAATTTCTTATTTTTTAATGTCTTTAACTAGCTATGTAAAAATTAAATATTGGGTTCTCTAAAATTTGGGACCCTGTGATGTAGCCCAGCTTGCACAACCCAAAATCCGACCCTGATAAGTGGTAGTATGGTAGTGGTGGTGGTGGCGGCGACAACCGTGGTGGTGGTGGTGGTGGTAGCCGATGGTGTGGTGGTGGTGAAATGTTTGTGTGAGAATTGAAAAATGACTTCCCAAAAAAAAAGTGGAAGTCATTTTTCAAGAAAATGGAGTTATTTTTCATTGACCAAACACTCATTTTCCTTTGACTCACACTTTTCACTCTTTACCAAACACTGAAAATCCAGTTTCCGGGTTTCAAAACACACCCTTTAGTGTAGAATAATATTTGGTGTAGAAATTTGGTGCTTTGGTGTAATGGTTGGAGATGAATAAAATTTGGTGTGAGAATATACTCAGAATATTCATTTTGAAGTTACATTTGGTGGAAAATTTTGGTGTTTTGGTGTTAAATAGGTTGGAGATGACTAAGACCATCTCCCATGGGTACTGCATATCGGCAAAATGAAAAAAAAAAAAATAAAAAATGGCATTGAAATGCCTCCAATGGACACGGTAAAAGACAATTTTCTTTGCCCAGGTGAACAGTACTGCGCCAAATCATCAAACGGCAAAAAAAAAAGGATTTTTTTCCTGTTTTGCCATTTTTTAAAAATTAATTTTGTTTGTATCCTTTTTGTTTAACGTTACATTTTACCTATTTTGTTAAATACTTAACATAAATTTTATATTATTAAAAGTAAATTATATCATTTGAAATATATCAACAGTTTTACATATTTGAGTGTATATTATCCAATGAAATCGTAGTTATAAAATGATATTGTAGTTGTGTTAAAAGAAAACTATAGTGTATATAAAATGAAACTGAATAACAGTTTCACATATTTTAGTGTATAATGTTGAATGAAACTATAGTTATATAAAAAAGAAAGTATATGTAGTTGTGTTGAAATGAAACTGCAGTGTATATAAAATGAAAATGAATAACAATTTCATATATTTGAGTGTATATTGTCCAATGAAACTGTAGTTATATCAAAATTATATAATCAAAACCATTAAAACAAGACTAATATTGAATATAAATTAATTAAAAATTAAACTACATAGAACATAATTTTAACAAAATTAAATTGTACTAAATATTATTATTTACATCACAAATTATATTTTATATTAAATTCAAATTAATAAACATTTAAGTTTTGAGAAACCAAATTAGTTTAGTGTAGAATAACTTTTTGGTGTAATGGATTGGAGATGAATAAAATTTGGTGTAAACCTATTCTTTTTTATGTGATTTTTGGTGTTTTAGATTGGAGATGACCTAATAACTAAATCATATTTTATGCGTCATATATACTGCATAGTAGTTATTTATTGCACCAAAGTCTACAATTCTACATGCATATGTTTGAAATTATATTCGATCAAGACGAGATATTGAAAGTTAATCATTGGTTTGTGAAAGTTGTTTTATTTTGGCGCGACTTTTGTTTTGAATTTATTGATGGGATGTTAAGATTTTTTTTTGAACAAATGGGATGTTAAGAATTGAAAAATGAAGATAGCTATAAATTTAAATTAAATACAATGAAAATAATAATCCATAAAATAGCCTCGAAATGATTGACCGAATTCGTCGCACAAGATCTTTATATTATAGTTTATTGTCTTACGTAGTTTGAAAGCTATTACAAAGGATTAAAATTTGTCCAGTGCACAGCATTGGATAGTAACTGTAAATTTCTTTCATCACCCAAGGAAATAAAATAAAATACAAGAAAAAAAACCTTCAATTTTAATTATGATAAAATGAACAATTACATAATCTTTTCCTTTTTTTTTTTTCGAAAAATAGTTTTCAAACAATTACATAATCTAAGATGAACTATCGGCTAATTTGATAACAGAAATTTCAAATTTTGTTTAAAATCACCTCATTTAGTAAATGAATTTTAAAATTTTATTATCTCTTTTTTAAAATAATAAAATCAATAAGCGCCAATGACCTTGCGATCTAGTGTCATGAAATGACTTTTTCAAATGGAGGTCATGAGTTTGAGTCACAGTGTGGACTGTATTGACTCTTTGTGCTTCAACAGCAATGTTACATCATATCGTAACAGAGTCAGTAGTACCTAAAAAATCAATAAGCGTAAATGAAATTTCATAAAACTTTAACCTCACTAGCTTAATTACACTGCTTGCACACTTAATTAAAATAAGAATAATGCTACATTCTCCATTATTATTTCACTCCTTAATATTTATTTTTAATTTTTACGTGACCATATATGCATATATGATTGATTTTTTTTTTTTTCACATTTGAATGATTTGATTGATAAGCAAATTCATTTATAGCATGAGTTAAGATTGGTCAATTTACGGTAGTAAATGGATAAAATGAATTGTATTGATCATTTGATACGTTACTTAAGAGGTGAACATTAGAAAGTAAAATAAAGAGAAAAAATAAAATTATTTTAAAAATAGTAATGTATTTTAAGAGTAGAGATGAACAATAAATGTCGGTTTGAATTATTTAAGCAGGAAGGCCAATTTGTCAAATCTAGTTTTCAAATGCCAACGAATTCCAAGAGATGTTGAAAAGGATCGACAAATTAAAAATTCCATTTTAAAAAATTCAAAACTTCAATTTTGGGATCCAATATATGGAGTGAAAGCAAATCAGCTTTTTATCCTTTTGGTAATTAAGTCTAACTTTTTGACTTGTGAGTATTATATTACGGAATATAAATTTTCAAACTTTTAAAAGTTAACGAGTTAATATATATATATATATATATATATATATATATATATATATATATATATATATATATATATATATATATATTTACTGGTGACTCAAATTTATGATTTCCTTACATTATATCTTGAATTCCTATAAACTTGTATTGCTCATTAAAAAAAGTAATTCTGAATTTTAAATTTCATTTATCATTTGTACACTCTAATACATGAAAATTGAAAAGTACATCTTCACCGCCACTAGTTGGTTAAAGTCTAATATCTTAATGACTTTTTTGATTCTTAATGAGGTTCGACCTTCATATTCACGTTAAAAAATGAATATATACTTATTAGTTAAATACTATATGTGTGTGTGTGTGTATATATATATATATATATAAAATTTTTTTTTGTTACATAAGGAAGTCAATTTATGAAATAAATGTAACATTATTCGTTGATCAATTCAAAATGTGGATGAACTAAATTAAAGGTGGTATAATCAAATTAAAATTCAATTACTAAAAGTTGAAATGTGACTATAGCTGCGCTATGGGGGTTTGGAAAATGGTTAATCAGACATTATCCAACTGGTTTGATCAACTTTAGCTTATTGATTTGTCTATAAGTTAAAATGAGTGTTTGGTAAATAGTTGTTTGTCTTTAACTGATTGGCACCAATTAGCTTAAATTTGAAATGTTACTTTTTTTTTTTTTTTTGAGTACTACTACTAGTATTGACCCTATGTTCATCTATACTTTCTTAACTTGTTGATGCACAAAGGGTCAATACAGCATCCATTGAGACTTGATCTCATGACTTTCCATTCGAGGGAGTCCCTACATGCTATTTGACCACAAGGTCATTAACAAATTTAAAATGTTACTTAAAGCATCGTTTTTAAATTAGTTTATTGGATTTAAAATTTTAAAAGACTAATATAACTCTTACAGATACTACATTGTAACAGAGTCAATAGTATAAAAAAAAAAAAAACTCTTAAAGACCTTATCTCTAACCTCTCACAAAAGACTTTATTTTCTTGCAAAATTCTTGAAATTAATCTAAACTAACAAGACTATTCAATGAGATCAATAGCATGTTAACCAACACTTCTAAAAGTTAAATTAAATTAACAAGATTGATCAACAAGATCAATAGACTCGCCAAAATAAATAACAAGATTAAAAATCAACGTTGTTCAATAGAATTGAGTGATACTAATTTCTGAAAATTTAAAGGTTATACAACTTATATTCGTGAGGAATCTTAATTAAATTATTGATATATTCCTAACATTTTGAAATTAAATTTAATGGTTTGAGTTTCAACTTGCGCATGCATGCATTTTATCAAAAGTTTTAATCATAATAACAACACGAAATTTATAATTATTTTATAAAGATATTTGTCGTTGTAGGAATATTTCACAGTATAATAATGTGATTTAAAATGTTTCCTTTTCATGCAAAAAGACCCTTTGGGGGATAGGGGTGGGTAGGTCAAATGCACTTTTGACTGCTTTTCATCACATTCCCACCATATTTAATTCAAATTTCCAAATGCCGTCCAAATTTTCAAATTACGTTATGCACCCTGAGGTGTAAATAAAATACATTATTTTTATGACAAAGATGTGAATTTGACCTATATATATCAATTTAATCCTGTATCTTTTGACAAAAATTTATATGAGATCATCTCACGGATGTTTGTCCATGAGATTGGTTGAATCAAGATGAAATGTAATATTTATACTGACAAATGTAATATTAAATTATGAATAAAATGTTTATTACTTATATGAGAAAATATAATAATACTTTTGAAAAAAAAAAGATAATACTTTTACATTTTAGTGTAAAATTATTACATTTTCTTTTATAAGTACAACATTACTTATAAGGAAAAAATATAATACTTTTAACAAAAAAATGTAATATTTTTACATCAAATATTTGATTAATAGGTCAAAATCTTTGATCTTATGAATCAAAGATATGACATGTCTCACACAAATTTTTGACATACACGTAATAATCATCATTAAAGTTAATGAGGTGACCTCCTTCTTCTTCTTCTTCTTCTTCTTCTTTTTTTTTTTTTTTTTTTTTTTTTTTTTTTTTTTTTTTTTTTTCATAATGGGCTATTCACATTATTAGTATGGCACTAAACTAGCTAATACATGTGTGGGCCGGTGTGGCCATTGTAAATCCTATCAATTTTATTTTTTTTTCAATTTCAAAGTATGCTTTGAGAATCAATATTTTATTCATTTATATATTATCTGTTTTGAGTATATATATATATACACACACACACACACAAAATTCATTATCTTAATAAACTAGGAGAATCTAAATCCATTTTGACATGACCAAAATTAAAAGTCAACCTCACTCAAAACAAAGCCTTAAAATGACAGCAAATTATATCGTAGACCATGATTGATCTACATTATATGGTGGACCATTGATACACATTCATTTTTAATATATAGAATGTTCATTTTTAAGTATTACACTAAAATGAATTTACAATATACTAAAAATGAACATATGTCAAAATATAATAAACTTACTAAAGATGAACTGGTAGTGCAGTAAAAATGAACCGATATACAAGTGGTCTACCTTGACATGTAAACCATGATCTAAGATATAGCGATTGCAAAAAGATCACTCACATATCATTTTTGTTAATTGTTTCAATAGAAATAATACATTGTTATATATGGTTTGCAATATTATAGTTAACATTGCCCACACTAAGGCTCAAACCCATGACCTCCCACTTGGGAGAATCACTTCATGCCGCTTGACCACAAGAGTGTTAGTTAACAAAAGAAAGACAAATTGGTGTAAGTCATATCTAAATTTAATGCAAGAAACTCTTATTTATATGACAATGTTGTAGAATACTAAACGTACTTTTACAAACATAACATGAGCAACAACGACACTTTTGTCTACTTTGTGGTTGTGGCAATATATGCTCATTAGACTTGGCCCATCAGATCTGGGCCATGCCATTATATTGTTTAGATCACTCCTCTATGAATTATTTTGTGGATGCTTCAAAACGACATCGCCTAATTCTATGAGTTAGAATAATGTACATTATGTATTAGAATAATGAAATGGAAAAAAAGATCGTACATATCATATTTTATACTCTTAGAGGTGCTTACAATTCAATTAGGGAATTAGTCAGTGTGAGTTACACCTAACAGATCATACATGTCATATTTGAGATAGTTAGACATGGCTAAAATCATCCTAATGACATGCATCCAACAGTACAGTTTTGTCGATATGGAGCAAATTAAATATTAATCAACAATTAATTTCATTTTTTTTTATCACAAATAGTCTTTCGTTTATATTTCTATTAAATAGATGTTAAATCTTAGGGTATTATCGTCAAAGCAAAGCCAATATATGACTCTAAGAGAATAATTTATGCCCTAATTACTCCAAAATTGATAAGATGGGGAGGTGAAAATGTTTTTTTTTTGCGCCACTAAATCATTGAGTTGAAATACGATTTAGGAATGAAGTAAAAATTTTATTACTAATTTCTAAAGAGCAATAATAAATTTTGATAGATGTAATAACAAAAACACAAAAGGGTCACTTCACTGGCAACTAGAGAAATGAAAAACTTAACATCCATAATATATACATATATGTTGGTCCCGGTGAAGACGTTATGAGTCTAGAAGGGGGGGGGGGGGGGGTTGAATAGACTCAAGGGAATTTTGAAAACTTTTTAAAGAGTTAAATGCAGCGGAAAGACTTGTATCAAGTTTTTATCTTTTACTTTGCACTAGGGTTTTTCTTATCAAACGATTAGGTTAAGATGATGTATGTAATGCAATGCGTATGATGAATAAAAGGATAGAGATAGAGAGAGAGATTTTATAGTGGTTCGGCTGTTAACAAAGCCTACTCCACTCTTCTTCACAACACGTGAAGGTTTGCACTATATTCTCCTTATAGTACAATCTCCTTTACAACAAGCTCCTTTGATCACAAAGCCCGGCAGCTATGTTGTGGTAGGTTTTTCAACTTCTTCCAAGTTTACTCCGCCTCTTTCTACTTCACTTGTAGAGATGGTTGAATAAGTAAGTAAATCTTCAACTTGGAATTCTTGAGCTTCCCTTCTTCAAGCTCACAAGAACTTCCAAATAAAACTGAATAAAGCTTAGTATGCTTAAGAATATCACACTGGAAATTTTTGCTTTGAACAACAATGTTTCGCGTAATTCAACCCTGTCAAAGTGAGATGGGACAAGGGTATTTATAGGTGGAATTTCAGATCCGTTGGAGGGAGATCGAAATTCAAAACCTATTAACCAGTGAGTATTATCCAATGGGTAATATCTTCTCTTTTTCAGAATGTCAGTACTAGCTAGCCGTTTGTCCACTTTTGGAAAAGGACAAAGTACCTTTTGTCCCTAAAAAGGTGACAATCATTAAATGCTCCTTGGGATTGTTGCATAGGATCCAAGATGACATTCAGATATACCCATTTTCAAGGCAGTAGAAAAGACAACTTATCAGAGAATGTCTTTTGCTTTGGTCGAGAATGATTGACTTTATCATTCTTTCTTTAACTCCTCGAGTCAATCACTTCCTTGATTGCTCGGTTATGGAAACTTGGTCCTTCCCGTTTTTGACCTAAGATCCATGTCTTCATGTCTTCCAGTCTTCATGTCTTCGAGTCTTCGAGTCTTCGAGTCTTCGAGTCTTCGAGTCTTCGAGTCTTCATGTCTTCGAGTCTTCGAGTCTTCATGTCTTCGAGTCTTCGAGTCTTCATGTCTTCGAGTCTTCGAGTCTTCATGTCTTCGAGTCTTCGAGTCTTCGAATCTTCGAGTCTTCATGTCTTCGAGTGAAACATTTCTCGGTTTACAGAATTGGTGAGATCCAAAAACAAAGCAAAGACAGACAAAAATTAGGGGTCTCCTCGTATAGCTTGGTATCATCAAAATTAACTACTCGGGGTTCCTAACAATATAGACTGAATCTGTTACTTTTATTTAATTCGAGATATAAAAGTATAAGTTTTCATTATATAGATGTTATAGTCAGACACATAGTGTTCCAAACGAAAGTTTGAAGATAGAGTGTAACAACGATATACGAAGAAAAAGAATCAGTAACACAATGTTTACGAATTTGTACCATTGTAGAGTAAGATAGAAACAAATCACGTTAGTGAAACTAATTTCAGAAATTAAACTTTTGGAACAAACAACTCTTTACCTGCAACGATACTAAGCAATACATATATATATGCTATACCATTATGTTTGTATTTGCCGCTGAGGTCACCAAGCTGGTTATAATGTGAATGATACCAAAACAAAGACCCTACTACGGTTCAAATAGACTTCAAACAAATATCAGATCGATAGTGTACAGTTAGAATTAGGGACAATAATAATCATTTGCTTCATTAACAATTATTATTTACTTTTGTTATAAATTAACAAAATTAAAAAAAAAAAAACTCTTTGTCCAAATTTAGATGAAAAAGACATTTTAATAATGTTTTTCGATCAATAACAATGACACACTCATGATAATTTTAATTTATTTATTTATTTTATTTATTTGTATTTTTTTTTTTTGCATCAAGAACAATACAATTCCATGGGATTTTCACCTTGTATTATCGAGAAATATACCAAGTTGGACAAAAATATCGATTTGTGTGATTATGGATACAAATACTAAAAGTTGTGATGACTTTAACGTTTTTCAAGGTTGCAAAAATCGCTAGGCGCCTGGGGGGCGCCTAGGTTTTTTTGTTTTTTTTTTTTGTTTTTTTTTTAAATTTTTTAAAAAAAATTTTAAAAAAAAAATTTAAGTGTTAATAATTGTAAAGTGTTTCATATTGTAAGTCTTTACACTTTAATAGTTAAATATTTTTTTGAAAAGAGTTAAATATTTAATACTTATTAAGTTATTATTTATTAATTATTAGTGCATTACTTATTAGTTTAATTTAGTTATTACTTATTATTTTATTAAGTTATTACTTATTATTAGAGTATTAGTTAATACATTATAACATTAATAGTTTAAATGTTTCAGATTTATAATTTTTTTAATAAAAAAAGAGAAAAAAAAAAAAAAAAACCAGCCGGCTGGCCGGCCTAGGCGGCCTAGGCGCCGCCTAGTCGGCCGGCTAGGCGCCCGCCGCGGAGGAGGCGATTTCGGCCTTCCTCGACGCGGCCGGGCGCCGCCTAGGCGCGATTTTTGCAACATTGACGTTTTTAGAGCAATTTTTTTGAAAAAGTGCTATATAAAGGGTAAAGTCATCACAATTTTTGATATTTTTATAATTTTATATATCGACAATCAGGCTAAGTCGTCTGGGTGTGTCTCATGCTCATTTATATACAGATTGCATGGAACTTAAGTCCGGTATATCAGCTCCACGAGCCACGTTCCGTTCGCATGTTGGCTTCGCGATGGATGCTTCCAAGGCAGCTATGTCTACATTCAATTCCTGTTATATAAGTTTTATTCCTAGATCAGCTAACTCTATTGCTCATACTTTAGTTTCTTCTGCTTTTTTGCAAACTGAGAACATGTACTGGGACTTGGTCCCTCCGGTTTGTATTTCTTCGCTTTTGCATTAATATAGCTGATTGTTTGGTTTTCAAAAAAAAAAAAATAAAAAAAATATATCGACAATCACACAAATTGATATTTTTGTCCAATCTCATACGTTTTTCGATAACTATAATAAAAAAAGACTTAAAAATTCACACCTATAAATCTATAATAAAAAATGAAATTAACTCTATTGAAAACATTAGAATATAGTGCAAGAATAATTTTACAATAATTTTTTTTTTAAAAGTTAACTCATCACTAGAATTGCAAATATGCTTTGCAATTTTGACACCAAATTTCAAGTAAAGACTTAGTCAGTCCTCTTTGTCATGCATGAATATAGTAAAGATACTATATTGCATCTTAGCATATATATATAACATTTTGAAACTCGGAGAACCACAAATGATCAATTTTAAAGTTTAGGACTATATGTGGCAAAATCAGCATACTCGGAGGACCACATGTGGGATTAATTCAAATTTTTTTTTTTTGGTAAATTCAACGGGTCTTTCTCCATTCATTTAACGGTCCGGGTCCACTCGCGCTCGCTCCGGAAGCTGGCCCAGGGGGAATCGTTGTAAACACAAAATTTTGAATAATATATTGAAATTCAAACTTTGGTTACATGTAGTATATCAATGTGGGTACAAGCTCTGGATATATGGTCCTCTGATTCTTCAATTAATGTCTTGAACGTTCCATTGAAGGGCCTCCGGAGAACTTATATGTTTGTTCTTTTGAAGGGCCTCCGCGTTCAAATGACTTGATCTTTAATGTGGGTTTAGAGCAACATTTGACATAATCTTCATGGAGGGGCTTTTACATTTAGGATCATTTTATTATATTGAAGCCGATTCTATGGCTTTTCCTAGGATGAATACATAGAAATAAGAGCTCCTATTTATAGCGGTAGGATAGAAGAATTGTGATAAATTCAAACTCTTTTTTTTTAATAAACAAGAGGGGTACACCCGAGTACTAGTGGGAACTAGGCCCCATAACAACTGTAGGATTGCTTCGCCTATGGAATCTCGCACCTAGTTGGTCCTCACGAATTTTATCCCTCAGCCCACTAGGAGCTTCGTCAACAGAGGACTTGGGTAAATATCTTGGAGTCCCGTCCATTCATGGTCGTGTTACATGTCGCACGTTCACTACGTTACTAGATCGAGTAAATGCTAGGTTGGAAGGTTGGAAAGCTAAACTTCTATCTATGGCAGGGAGAGTAACTTTAGCCAAATCCGTTCCGAATGCCATCCCTTTCTACACAATGCAGACTACTGTCTTGTTGATCGAAAGGGATATGCCAGGAGATTGAGAAAAAGATTCGCCGATTTATCTGCGGTAGCAATGGGAATGAAACGGGCAAAATCAGTCTGGTCAATTGGGACATAGTGACTAAGACAAAATCGGATGGTGGATTAGGGATTCGCTGTCTACGTGATATGAATATGGCATGCATGGCTAAGCTGCGCTGGCACCTCAAAACTGAGGGCACCAGTTTGTGGGCACAAGTTCTGGTTAATAAGTATAAGAACGTGGGGCATGGTAGCCACATCAAGGTTTCTAATGCTTGGAAAGGGATAATGGCGGCAAGACATATTGTGGATAATGGCTTGATCAAGGTTGTTAGGAACGGCTGTAGCACACGTTTCTGGATGGACAAATGGATCGGTGATCAACTGTTGCACCAACAAATGAAAGCTTCAGTGAGCCTCCCGGAATTGTATGTCAATGTTAACGAATATTGGGAGGAAGGAAAGGGATGGAAGTGGGAGTTAATTTGGGAGTTGATCCCACCTGAAACTGCCAATAAGCTGGCTAGTGTCGTGCTCTCAAACGATGCTGAGGACGGTGATGACATTGGTTGGAGCAGCGAGGAAAACGAAAAATTCTCTATCCGTTCGGCCTATGACTTCATCACTGCTTCACCTCGCACTTGCGGGAACTTTGAATGGAAGAGTGTTTGGCATTTAAGCATTCCCCTTCGGCTGTGCATGTTCATTTGGCTTTTGAAACATGGGAGGGTGATGACTAAAGTGGAAAGAGCTAGGCGTGGCATTGCTTCTGATGTTTTTTGTGTGTTTTGTGCAGGTCAGCCGGAGGATTGTGACCACTTATTCCGCAAATGTAAGGAGGCGAAGAATATTTGGGAAGCGGCGTTGGGACGGGAAGTCACTGCACGGTTGGAGCGTCTGGACTGGGACGATTGGTTACATGCCAACCTTCTGGGCGATCGCCAGATGGGCCTAACGATGAAGCGGCTGTCAAGGTTTGCAATTCGTGTTTGGTGGATCTGGCGCTGACGTAACGATGCAGTTTTCAGGGACCAACGAATCATGATCGATCAAAAGATCCATTGGATCAAGCAAAAGGAGGTTGAGATCGAAAAAGCTTTTTCTAAACCAAGAGTGGTGAGAGCGAGCACTGGTAACCCCGTGGATGTTTCTGTGCAATGGAAGACGCCACCAACTGGCTGGTTTAAACTAAATGTTGATGGCAGTTGCTTACAAAGCATTGGGGCGGCTGCGTGCGGAGGTCTGTTACGGGATCACCAGCGGCGATGGCTGCGAGGTTTTATGCATAACATAGGTTGCTGCACGATCGAAGAGGCGAAAGCTTGGGGGTTGATGCAAGGCTTGCATGTGGCACTTCAACTTAGCGTGCGGAACATCATGGTTGAAAGCGACTCCAAAGGCACGATTGATAGCTGTCGTGGTCTAAGCAGATTGCAGGGTAACAAGAGAAATATCATCAACATGTGCTTTGAGATAGCAAAGCGTTTTACAAACATAACGTTTTGTCATGTGTTTCGAGAACAGAATCGCATTACGGACTATGTTGCGAAACACGGGATAAGTTCAAACTCTTTTGATATTAACAAATTAGATAATATCAATATTATCTTTTTTTTTTGAAATTTAATAAAAACAAACCATATGTATAAAATTTTCATACTATACTAGGATAGTAGGATTTGTACTTCGCCGGATTCCCTTTCTTTGCCACCCTCCGCTCCTCGCTCTAATTCCGACCGAGGAGAAGGCAAATTTTAGGGCCGCGATATTGTCACGTGCCGTTCCTCCCCTCCCTAGAAATTTCGCGGTAATTTCGTAAATTAAGATGGTTAAAACCAATTCAGCTCCAAACGCCCTCATTTGAATCCTTCGACATTCGACAAACATGGCGGCAAACGGAGACGACGAACACGTATTTCGCTTACAACTGTACATTGGAGCGGTTCCGCCAAATTCTGACCGACAAGGATTCACTGTGCAGCTGGGCCTCCTTGTACTGTTGACCAGGCTGCGATTGTCCTTACCTACTGTGGCAAGAGTTGTTGCGGCCATGGAATTTCTGAAACAGCAATGCGTGACTGTCTCTCTGTGGACAGGGAGGGTCCATGACCTCTTTCACGCTATAATCACGTTTGGGAGGTACTTCCTTGAGAACAGACGCTGATTTTTGTTTGTAGATATACTTAGTAATGATCTGCAGTCTCTTAGTTTTGTGATTTTGTCTCTTGTTATACTGTCCATTTACAGTCTCTGGTTGGTACGTATTGAGCTTTTTGCATGTCTACAGTTGTATCAGCTCAAATATACAAGAGGTTATTGCTTCAAACAATTCTACAAAATAAATTTGAATTACTGCAATTTAGATTTTTTGTTCACTGATTTAAATTATCTCAAGAGCAAGCTAGCTGATCTATGTTAGTAGTTTATTTAATTGTTAACATTTTTTAACAATTCCTCTGTCTTAAGTTTTAAGTACAAGTCCACTGTCTTAGCCTGTTCTTTAGTCTTCCCAAGAAGCTTAGAATAGTATGTAAGCAGCAATTTAGCAACTTGGTGAAGAGATGTAGTGGGCACTCCTCTGTCACTGTATGCCCAAGATTGATGAATTCCTCTTGTTAATCCATCAGACCATGAAAATAGCGTGAACCCCTATCTGATTCCAGCAGATGCTTTTGAGAGAAAAATTGTGTTTCTTAACTCAAGTACAGAACAATATATTTGACGGGCTCTGATACCAATTGTTGCGCAAACGGAAGTCGGATAGATCAAGATTGCAACAATAATTTGAGAAAGTAAAAATAAATGAGGCACAGATTTTACGTGGAAAACCCCTAAATAATTTAGGGTAAAAACCACGGGACAATATATTTGACGGGCTCTGATACCGATTGTTGTGCAAACGGAAGTCGAATAGATCAAGATTGCAACAATAATTTGAGAAAGTAAAAATAAATGAGGCACAGATTTTACGTGGAAAACCCCTAAATAATTTAGGGTAAAAACTACGGGCAAGTACAGAACAATATATTTGACGGGCTCTGATACCAATTGTTGCGCAAACGGAAGTTGAATAGATCAAGATTGCAACAATAATTTGAGAAAGTAAAAATAAATGAGGCACAGATTTTACGTGGAAAACCCTAAATAATTTAGGGTAAAAACCACGGGCAATGATAGAAGAATTTCACTATGAAAAATAGGAGTTACAACCTCTCTCTAACTAACAAGGAGAACACAATAATAATTCTCTCTTGCTAGGAAAGAGAAAAACACTCAATATATATAAACTCTCTATTTAGCTAGTGTAGGAGAAAGATGAGATGATTTGGGATGATTTGCAAATGAAAATGACCTCCCTATTTACAAGTGAAGGATTGGGGTCATTTCATAAATAGCCAAAAGCTTAGGGACCAATTAATAATTTTCCTTTTCAACAAAGGTGGCTGCCAGGCATTTCATTTCAACAATTGAGGCTTCAACAATTTCTGCTTCATGCTCTGCACCTCTGCCACTGCTCTATTGCTGCTTGCAGGTTTCACTTTGACAAAATTCATGTTTAAAGTACAAGTCCACTGTTTTAGCCCGTTCTTTAGCCTTCCCAAGAAGCTTAGAATAGTATGTAAGCAGCAATTTAGCTACTTGGTGAAGAGATGTAGTGGGCACTCCACTCCTCTGTCACTGTATGTCCAAGATTGATGAATTCCTCTTGTTAATCGATCAGACCATGAAAATAGCGTGAACCCCTGTCTGATTCCAGCAAATGCTTTTGAGAGAAAAATTGTGTTTCAGCTGCTTCCATTCCATTAGGAATAAGTCTCTTAACATGCTCACGCTCGTTGAAAATTCCTCATTGGCTCTCTCGACTCTCTCAGAAATATGGCCAAAAGCCAATTTATTCAACGAGTTTAGAGGGGCCTTTAAAGCTTTAAGATAGGAAGGCTTCCACTGGTTTTGTTTAGACCAAACAAAACGTCCTCAATCACTTTTTTATTGAAATCCATCTGCAAGTGTTTCAAGCATGTAATCTTCCCGGCCCTTCCAGCGTAATTACTGAAACCACTGGCCTTTGTTTTTGACACCAAAAAAAATTACAATTACGTACCGGTTCAAGCTGTTAATGAATTCGGTGCAATGCTCTATGAACACCGTAGATCTATCTATATAGTGTTCCAAGTTGTAAAGAAAATGCTTAAAGTCGTTAAGGAATATCACAAAGTTGTCAAGGAATTGATCAAACCAGTCCGCAAGAAATTGTTTAAAGTCGTAAACAAATCCCTTAAAGTTGCCATAGAATTTATGAAACCAGTCCGCAAGAAATTTATAGCATTTTTGCAGGGCGTTATTTCCAGAATCTCCATTCACCTGCACCGCTAAATCTACTTCTTCTTCGCTATACTCCTCCTGCCAAGTCTGAGTATAAAATTGGGGACGACTTACAGGAACGCTGGTAAAACCATTGGAGAAAGGAACGCTGCTAAAACCATTAGAGAAATTTGATGGATAAGAGCCCAAACCATTCGGGAAATTTGATGGATAAGAGCCGAATGGAGGAGGAGGAGCGCCGCCGTAGTCGGCGGCGATCACCATCTTCACACTCACGATTCGAATAAAATCTGTCATGCCTACGTCTCAAAAAAAAATAATTTCACATCTCAATATTCTTTTAACTCAATTATTTCTACAGGGCTAGCTTCATTATATATAAGGTGATGTCTACCTTGGGAAGAAAGAAACATACATACTCAAAAAGGAATCTAAAACATAACAATAAGAGTAAAAAATCTTCCAAATCTATCTATATATATATTAATAAACAAAATCTTCCATTGTAAAAATTTCGCCCAAACAATAGTAAACTAAATTGGAAAAGGAAATTGATATTATTAATTCACTAAAAATATAAAAGGATCTTAATGTACCAAACTATTAATTATTTATTAACATAATTACCTAATATTCTTATTTTATTAACTCAAAATATTCCCTTCTTCTATGTACGTAGTAATTATTATGATACTTTTATGGTAATAATACACACACACACACATATTAGTACAAAATAAATTATATATACATGCCTTAATAATTATTATTAAAATTATTGTCTAATAATTATTTATGATAAATTCTATCACATTCTTTCGTGTAATTTTTATGATAATTTATATACATATTTTAATACTCAAAGTATAATATTATTGGTTCAAAATAGATTATACTTACCTTTTTTGTATGCAAATACTTAACTTAATAATAATGAAATACTAATATAACTGCCTAATTTTTATTTATTTTATCATTATGGTAATTCTCATTTTTTCTTCTGTATAATTATTATGGTAATATTATGGTTTATATATATATACACACACACTTAAAGTATAATATTATTATAATTATAAATAAAGAATAAATTTTTCGACATTAATGTACTCTAATTATTAAGGATTTTTTATATACTTTTTTCTAATATAATTTGTATCTAATTTATTTTGAGACTAATATATAAATCAATACATTTCACGATTTTTTTAACCTTATCATAATTTTTCATTTTTTTATTGTATCTCTCACTTTTTTCAACCACATATTTAAAAAACTGAATATAATGACTCCTACTTAAAAACCTATATATGAAAGAAATGTAACATTATTCTTTGATCGATTCAAAATGTGGATGAACTAAAGTTGGCATAATCAAATTAAAATTGAATTACTAAAAGTTGAAATGTGACTATAGTTAATAGACTATGGGTGTTTGGAAAATGGTTAATCAAACATGGTTTGATCAATTTTGACCGATTGACTTGTCTATAAGCTAAAATGAATGTTTGGTAAATAGTTGTTTGTCTTAATTGATTGACACCAATTAGTTTAAATTTGAAATGTTACTTAAAAGCATATTTGTAATTAGTTTATTGGATTTAAAATTTTAAAAGATTAATATAACTCTTAAAAACCTTAACTTATCTCTAACTTCTCACAAAAGACTTTATTTTCTCGCAGATTATTGAAATTAATCTATATAACAAGACTGTTCATCGAGATCAATAACATATTAACCAATACTACTAGATCAGAAGTTAAATTAAATTAACAAGACAAGATTGATCAGCAAGTTCAATAGACTTACCAAAATAAACAAACACCATTAAAAATTAACGATATTGTTCAACATAATTGAGTGATACTAATTTCTGAAAATTTAAAAATAATACAACTTTATTCGTGACGAATCTTAAATTATTGATATATTCATAACATTTTGAAACTAAATTTAATGTTTGTAACTTTCAACTTGCTCATGCATGCATGCATTTTATCCAAATTTTAATCATAATAACAACACGAATTTTTATAATTATTTTATAATGATATTTGTCGTTGTAGGAATATTTCACATTATAATGATGTGATTTAAAATGTTTCCTTTAACGAATAAAGATGTTCATGCAAAAAGACCCTTTGGGGAGAGGGATGGGTAGGTCAAATGCACTTTTAACTGCTTTTCATCACATTCCCACCATATTTAATTAATTCAAATTTCCAAATGCCGTCCAATTTTTCAAATTACGTTATGCACCTGAGGTGTAAATAAAATACATTATTTTTATGACAAAGATGTGAATTTGACCTTTATATATATTTTTAATTTTATTCTAAATTTTTTTGAAGGGAGAAATAAGACTTTATTAAGTAATTAATTACTGAAATAATATCTTCGGAATACATCAAATCAGATAAAATGCCTAACTCGAGCCACCTCCATCTTTGCTAAGATATTGACGACTTGATTACGGCTTCTATGAACAAAATGAACCACACAACCTATTAAAGATTCTAGTAACGTAACCGTTTACAACTACGGATAATCAAGATGAAATGTAATACAGATACTAATAAATATAATACTAAATCAAGAATAAAATATTTATATTACTTATATGAGAAAATGTAATACTTTTGAAAAAAAAATGTAATACTTTTATATTTGATGTAAAAGTATTACATTTTCCTTTATTTCAAAGTCCCACAAATACCCAAATCACTGCAAATATATATATATATATATAATCTTTTCTTACTTCTCTTTTCTCCAACTAATCCGATCCCTATCTCTTTCATGTGAACAAAAAAAATCCAAACAAAATCCGACGGGTTGCTCTAAAATTTGTACATGTAAATCATAATGGATCATATTCATATTAAGTTTTATTGTGTTTATATGTAATACTTATGTTAATTCGTTAACAAATATATACCAAGTTGGGTCTAAATTAAGAGGTATTATTTTCCCAAATTATAACATCAATCATACCGTATGTGGACCGAATAATTTGCCAATGTTGTAGAATAATACTAAACGTTTACAAGTGGTTGTGGAAATATATGCTCATTAGGTCATAATTTGTGGACCGAATAATTTGGCATTATGTGGACCGAATAATTTGCCAGAGCTGGGCCATGCCATTATATTGTTTAGATCACTCCTCTAGTTCTACAAAATGAAATGGTATCAAATAGGATATTAAATATTAGATTAACTTTTGTAAAAGCTAGCTATACCTAAGCTTTTATAGTGCTTAGTTAGTAGTGATGGAAAATGATTTATACTAGGTACTTATTTAGTTAGGTATAATTTGTTGAGATAAAATGAAAAAAAAAAAAAGAAAAAGAAAAAAAGAAGAAGATGGATGTGTAAAATGTTTTATATATCCATAGAAGCTTTTAAGCCTACAGGTGCATGCATGTGTTAGGTTTTCAGGAAAATTATGTACACATCCATTTTTTTTATCAAGCTCGTGAACTTTATACAGTGTTAACTATTACTTGCACGTTTTCAAAAAGAAAAAAAAAAAAAAAAACTGTTACTTGCACTATTTTTAATGTGTAGAGAAGTATGTATACTTGGATCAGTATGCAAGTTGCAGTTTAATTTTGAGACTTTATTTGAGCCCAAATAGAAAAAAAAGAACATGCATGTTTACCTACATATTAAGTTTTAAGTTTTTGTTTCCCAAAGTAGCTAGCCGGCATGTAATGGGATGATTGCTAATAAAGAACAACTAAGATAATATAATTTCCAATCGTTATACCCTGCACCACGGTGCACATAGTAATGTGCACCACGTACGTAAAACGACGTCGTTTTGGTGTTAGTGGACGCGGACGCAAATGACTCCAGGGAATTCATTATCTATAATACACATAATCATTATGTAGAATACACAGAACGTTTGCCTAGAATACACAGAATGTTTGCCCAGAATACACAGAATATTGACACAAAATACACAGAACTCATCCTCCTAACATTCGAATGCACAAACACATCACAACCTGTGTTAATAACATGAATACACAGAATATTGACACAAAATACACAGAATTCATCCTCCTAAACATTCGAATGTACAAACACATCACAACATGTGTTACTAACATGAATACACATAACGGTTGCCTAGAATACACAGAACGGTTGCCTATAATACACAGAATGATTGCCTGGAATACACAGAATATTAACATAAATACAGAGACCGGCCGAAACGGGAAACGTGATTTCTAAAAAAACGGACGATTAGTTTACGATGCTCAAAACGACGTCGTTTAGGTACGTGGTGCACATTGCTATGTGCACCGTGGTGCACGGTATAATTTGCCATATAATTTCAAAGGGTCGATCAATGAATTGAAAAATGAAAATAAAGTATATATATTTATATATATATTATATTATTTATCAAAGACCTTATAGTCTAGTGGCAACCAATTGCACCTTACATGAGAAGGGGTGAGTTTGAGCCTCATTAGAGACGATATTGGCTCTTCAAAATTAATGTTTTGTAGCTGGCTTGTACGTACTGTTATGCAAATAGTACCTAGCTTGGAATTGCAAAAACTTCCACTATTTAATATATAGACAAAAAACTGATAGTTTTTATTTGATGTAATCATGACAAGTAATGTTTAAATAGATGTATGTACATTTTTTATTCTTCTTCTTCTCCCAAGTCCCAAATAATACATTTTTGTATATATAGTAGTTACCCGGCCGGCCTGTACGTACGTACTGATACATTTTTTATTCTTTACCAGTAAAATAATTGATAATTTTTATTTTACTTATATTTCTCATTATATTATAATAACTTCAACCCCTTTAATAATTTTGCTGACTTCGGTGACTTCATCACTAGTTTCCAAAAGAGTTAATATACCACAAATAGTCTTCTGATTATTGAGATAGTACACTTTTTAGTCATCAATTTTCAATTAGATAAAAACACATATTTTGACTTTCATTTTTGACCACATGCAAATAGTCTTCCGTTAAGGTTTATGTTAAATGAGTGTTAAATCTAAGGGTATTATCGTCAAATCAAAGCTTATATATGATTTTAATAGAACAATTTATGCCTTAATTACTCCAAAATTGATAAGATGGAGTGGTGAAAATGTTTTTTTTTTTGCCACTAAATCATTGAGTTGAAATACGATTTAGGAACGAAGTAATTTTTCTTTTTACTGATTTCTAAAGAGCAATAATAAATTTTGATAGATCTAATAACAAAGACACAAAAAAGGGTCACTTTACCTGACAACTAGAGATATGAAATACTTAACATCCATAATATACATGACAGGATAATTAGGCAAGCACTCGATACGGAAGCAAGCTGTCACGAGAAAGTCAAACAACCACATAACAGTGCATTACTCCGACACATTGAAGAGGAAAATTACTCAGCGACTCCCCATCATTATTCCCCACCATTATTATCCGAATCCGTTATACTCACCAGAAGAAGAGTCGTTGCACCTTATCAATATGATCCGGTAGCCATTCTTACCGTCAATATACTTATAGACTAAATTTGTTACTATTATTTAACTCGGGATATAAAAGTGTAAGTTTTCATTATATAGATTTTATAGTCAGACACAGAGTGTTCCAAACGAAAGTTATCGTTAACTTTAGATGAAAATAGACTGTAGCAACTAGCAATGATATACGAATTGAAGAAAAGGAATCAGTAACACAATAATACATATATATACATGTTATACCATTATGATTCCATTTGCCGCTGAGGTCACCAAGCTGCTGGTTATAATGTGAATGATACCAAAACAAAGACCCTACTACGGTTCAAATAGACTTCAAGCAAATATCATATAGTGTACAGATAGAATTAGGAACAATAATAATCAGTTACTTCATTAACAATTATTATTTACTTTTGTTATAAATTAACAAAATAGAAAAAAAAATTACTCTTTGTCCAAATTTAGATGAAAATAAAAGACATTTTTATAATGTTTTTAGATCGATAGCAATGACACCCTCATGACATTTTTTTTGTTTGCATTAAGAACAAGACAATTCCAAGGAATTTCACCTTGTATTATCGAGAAACATACCGGATTGGACAAAAATATCAATTTGTGTGATTGTGGATACAAATACTAAAAAAAAGTTGTGATGAATTTATTGTTTTTAGAGCATTTTTCCTCAAAAAGTGTTCTAAAAAGGTAAAGCCATCACAATTTTTGGTATTTTTATTGATAATCACAATATTCTTGTCCAATCTCTCATACTAGTAACTATAATTAAAAAAAAAAAAAGGGGAAAATTGTAATTTTTACCCCTCCATAATATGTCAATTATCAATGTCACCCCTGAATTATTAGTGGTGTAAATGTTGTCCCTCAAATTTAAAAAACGGTACATATATTGCCCTTCCCGTAACAAAGGAGGGGCAATATTTACACCACGGGAGGAGAAATATATGTACCGTTTTTAAAAATTGATGGGCAATATTTACACCACAATAATTCAGGGGTGACATTGATAATTGACATATTATGGAGGGGTATAAATTACTATTGTCCCTAAAAAAAAATGATTTAAAGTGAGCTATCACCTATAAATTTAGAATCAAAAATTAAATTTACTCTAATGAAAACATTAGAGCATAGTGCAAGAATAATTTTTTTTGAAGTCCAATTCGATCATATCATCACTAGAATTGCAAATATGCTTTGCAATTTTGACACCAAATTTCAAGTAAAGACTTGGTCCTCTTTGTCGTTTCTTACACCCTTTTGTTGACTATTTGATTATCATTATTATTATTATTATTATTATTATTATTATTATTATTATTATTATTATTATTATATTTTGAGAGTTGATTGGAATTGTATGTGAATGTATAAAAAGTAGTACTAAATTGTAAATATATTATATGGTAATAGGATTTACTTTAAAAAGTAAAAAATAAAGATAGTCTTCTGGTGATTCATCTTCTAAATTTTACCTAGTTGACTGTGCCAGCTGCATTTCTGAATTTTTATTTGTCAGTTTAGGCATGCAATGTGTTAATAGCTAAGAGTATTTTCAAGAGTGAATTTTGAGAATTTTTTTCTGACATAAAGACTAATGGTAAGTTTTTAACAGTTGAGGTTGGAATTTTTTTCAGAATTTCCATTTTCTCCTGCAAATGAGATTTTTTGGTAAAAAAAATTTATATATATATATATATATATATATATATATATATATATATATATATATATATATATATATATATATATAAATGAACGCTTGATGAAAGCACGCTGCCCAACTACCACTCTGAATTATATTTATTATATATATTTATGTTTTCAACGCAGGCAATAAAATTTTTTTTTTTTAAATTTTATTAAAATTTTAATATTTGATATTTTTATCGATAATCACCCAAATTAATTAATATTCTTATCCAGCTTCATACGTTTCTGTAATACAAGCTCTATCTCCTATCTCATGACATTCATGAATGCCTTTAATTTGTTTAGAAGTAACATTCACAAATGTCTTTAATTTATCTCAATTTGAGTCTTTTGAGAGTACACATTAGCACTAAGTTAGCAAATAATATTTTATAGATGTCAAGTCGTCAACTAAATTTTTATTAATTTTTATCTAGAGTTTATATGTCTTCATTCTTGTTTAAGTGCCTACTTCAAATTTATTTCAATTCAAAAAACTAATTAAATAATTTGAAAAACTTTGAAAGCCAATTATATTTCACTTGTAATTATATTTATTATGAATAAGTTGGAGGGTCAATTTAACTGTACCATATTATCTTTATTTAATATGAATTGCTGATTAAATAAATTTAATTAATTTATAGCAAGATTGACTAGGATTCATGTAATGAATTACATTAAATAATGATTAAAATTAATTTTTGAATCAAAGGAGCTGAGATTTAAAAAGTTTCATAGTTTATGAAACTACTACAGAAATTTGGTTTTTCTATATAGATGACCATATATAATTATAGACAATAAATCTCCAGGCCAGCTGTCTCACCAAATAAAGGTGCCTACAATCCAGTGAGGAGTTAATCGTTGTATCCGACGGTGGAGACCCTGGGTTAAAAAAAAAAAAAAAATTATGGACAATGAGTTTTATATAATTTGGTTTTTTTTATATAGATGGAAGTACATATGTAGTTTGGAGGAAAATTTAAAGCATTATTTTCTCCACAAGTTTCTAGGCACTATTTTCTTATATTAAAGTATAGATGCTTATCCTTTGTTGTCAGGTCACCTAGACCATATCGAAAAGTCTACAACGTATATTTCTTCCACCTAGTAGCTTAAGCGTGAGTAGTAAGCGTCCAACTTCCGACGCATCATTTTCATGATGTTACTTCACACATTTGGCCGGGCAAATTATGTCATGCACCCTAGTCAACTTAATTACATTATAGATCGTGATTTAGAATGATATAGAATATTTAAATTAGGTATGTATGGTTAGGAATACGAGTTTATTATTGTGTTAAAAGTTATGAGTGATTGTGCAACTTTACTTTCTACATTATTAACTAAATTGTGAATTCAAAACTTAATTTTTGTATACTGCCATATTTCTAGGAGACAATATATTGAATTTGGTTATTCATTGATTTCCGTCCAATAATTCCCATAGTTACTAATTGTTGGGCTTTAGTCCTTTATTGACTTTCGCACAATAAGAACAACATGTATAGTTAATTAACATATTATCTGCTAAATAAATTAAAAACACACACACATATATATATATATATACATGCAGCTAACCTATTATGTATCTCTAGTTACAAGACACGTAATACACGATAATTACAAACACATAACTTTTTAATCATGATCTATAATACAAGATGAATTTTCATTCATGTAATGGTATAAAAATTTTATATATATATATATATATTGATAAGGTCCAGTATATATATAGTAGCTCATACCATACAACATTACAACCAGAAAAGTGAGTGAGTGAGTGAGTGTGATGGATATTTTTACATATTTCTCATCCATTTTTGCCCTTGTAGCTCTGTTGCTGCTCAGCCTTTCATGGCGAAGGGCAAGAAAGAGCAGCCGATCGGCGCCGGAGGCCGGTGGCGCTTGGCCAATAGTCGGCCACCTCCACCTCCTACGCGCCCCTGTTCCCCTGGTTAAGACTCTGAGCGCGTTGGCCGATAAACATGGGCCGGTATTCATGATCCGCCTGGGCAAGCCACGCGCCTTGGTGGTTAGCAATTGGGAAGCCGTTAAGGATTGTTTCGCCACCAACGACAAGCTCTTGGCTGCAAGGCCAACTACCTCTCAAGGTAAATACAATCATATATAATTCCTGTAATTTTGCCACCTTGTGAAAAAATTGAAGAATTATTATAACAATAATAATTAATGAACTGAAATCAATACTTTAATTTGTATAAATATATAGACGAATAAAAACTATTTTTTTATATATATATATATGCTAGCTTTTACATAAAATTTTAATTTTTCTGCCTTAAATTATACTCCGATCCGTAAGTCTTATACATGCATTTAACAAAAGTTTAAAGAAAATAAATAAAATGTAAAAAATTATTTTGTCCTTTTTTTTTTAGTACTACTAAAAAAATAACATACCACACAGGCTCGAACTCATGACCTCTCATATAAAAAAATCATTTTGTGCCACTAGAATATTATTTTCAAATTTTATCTTGTTAATATATAAAAGATACGGGTAAATAGTATATTGAAAACAAAAAGTGATAGGGAATATTGTCCGAGCTACGAACTCCGTACAATGACCGGACCTCAACTCATTTTACCCATATTGGGTCGGTTTTCCCAATCCACCTGTTTCGGTCCACCTGGTCTATGCGACACCGAGCTTGGACCGACAGGTCCGAGCATACGTCCTGACCTTTCCCTCGAAGACATCACCTGAAATCACTTAATATCTGGTTTGAGCCACTATCAAGACTTGTGCATGGTCGTCACGCGGCCGCCATGCCAGAGAACCGGTATATGTCCTCTAGTATCCTATAAATACTGCATTTAATGCTGCAAAAAGAGACTTTTTGATGTTTTCTCTTACAAATAGCTAAGTAACTCGAGAACCTCTGACCCATTGTTACGTTGACTGAATTATCTTACTTTTGACCGTACGTTCGCCCCAATAGTGCGTATAGACTTTATCAAAAAGTAAAAAGAATAATTTAAAAAGATAAATGGAAATTTTGAGAGGTAAAAAAGTTTGTGTTATTTTAAATTAGTTAAATTAAAGTATTTTGACTTTTGAGACAAAAATGTATGACTAGTACAGTGACCAAAAAAAGTATTTGTTAACAATAATTTAAACAGTACCGTATAAATCCTTATCATTAAAAAATTGCATAAAAGTTGATTTAATTTTTCAATAATACACTCGAATGCAAAATGGTGATGTTGAATGTAATGATATATAATTGAGAAAATTGTTGACTTGTGTATTGTGATTCCACTTGATTGTGATGGTGTGATAGAGATTTATTAGTGACCATGAAATTAGAAGAATTAAATGCAATAAAATTATTAATTTCTATGCTTCTAAATATATTGCCAAACACATTGTGGTTAAGTGGCATCCGGTGTCCCAATTAACGAGTCAACTGTTGACTTGTTGTGCTTCAGCAGGTTGAGAAAGTAGTACTCAAAGAAAAAATATTTGTTATAGTTAAAAATGTAACCTCTCTTAAAATGCCTTTCAATTTGTAAAATCTAAGGTGGTGTTTGATTGAAGACTTTTGCACCTTATTATATGTTTTGATACTTATTATCATGTTTGTTTGTCTACTATATTTTTGTTTTTCAATTATTGGAATTAAATTATTTAGTAATTTAATTCCATTTTTGGTCCTATAGGTGACATTCCATTTTCAGTCATTTTTTATTAGAATATCCACTTTTAATCCTAGTATTATTGTGACATGACCAATTTTGGTCCTCTGTCAACAAAATCGTTAAAATTTAGTCAAATACAAGGACATTTAGATCTTTTTAATGCAAAGTAAGTTGATCCACTATATTTTTTATATTTATTTTTTTGAAAAAATTCATAACTGAAGATCTAAAAATGTCACAATAATGGATGGGCAGGCAAATACCTTGGATATGATTATGCAGTATTTAGTTTCTCAACTTATAATTCATACTGGCGGAAGGTAAGAAAGTTAGCTGTCGTGGAACTGCTGTCTAGTAGAAGATTGGAGAAATTGAAACATGTTTGGGTGACAGAGCTGCAGGCTAACATCAAAGAACTCTACACTACTTGTAGTATTTCTGTTGGTAGCAACATTAATCCCTCCAAAAATAAAGTAATAAACATGAGCCAATGGTTTGAACATTTAACCTTAAACTTGATAGTGAAGGTAGTGGCAGGAAGGAGGTACGAGTACAGGAGTGATGGAGTGGTAGACAAAGAGGCAGAATGTATGAAAAAGGTGTTCAAAGAGGTTATGTTTTTGTGGGGAGAAGTTGTATCAGGGGATGCAATATTTCCACTTTGGTTTTTTAGGTGGTTGGACTATGAAGGCCATGTCAAGACCATGAAAAGAGTTGCAAAGGCCTTGGATGCCATTTTGCAAGATTGGGTAGATGCTAGGAAGAGGGAGAATGGGAATGGGAAGAATGAAGATCAAGGGTTTATCGATGTTATGCTTTCGATGATTGACGATCAATTTCTGGAAGGTCAAACTTATACGCGTGACACAATTATCAAGGCAACAGTGTTGGTACGTTTTCTTGAGTTTTTGATTTGTTGATTACATTGCTTAGCTTGGAAACTCATGTGATTTATTAACATCTGTTTGTTGTTATCTTATTATATAGAGTATGTTACAAGATGGTAGTGAAACGTTTTCTGTCCACTTCATATGGATCCTATCCGTGTTGCTGAAAAATAGAGAAGCACTACAGCGCGTTCAAGAAGAGATAGATGCGAATGTCGGCAGAGAAAGGTGGGTAGAAGATTCTGATATTAAAAATTTACCATACCTCCAAGCTGTAGTGAAAGAAACATTACGAATCTACCCACCAGCTCCTTTCTTAGTACCACACGAAGCAATAGAAGATTGTACCATAGGGGGCTACCACATTCCAAAGGGCACACAATTGTATGTGAACGTGTGGAAGCTACATCGCGATCCTCAAATATGGCCGAACCCCGAAAAGTTCTCACCAGAAAGGTTCTTGACAAACCCAGAAGACACCGAAATTCATAATCGACAGTTTCAATATGTTCCATTTGGTTTTGGGCGACGATCATGTCCCGGAATGTTATATGCAACACAAATAACACATCTTGCAGTTGCCCGTTTGGTTCAAGGCTTCACTTTCAACACACCTTCAAATGAGGCATTGGATATGAGTGAAGGTTTAGGCATTACAATGCCAAGAGCTAATCCATTGGAAGTAGTCATTACGCCTCGCTTGCCATATGCTCTCTATGGATTACACCATTAGAAGATCATATGTTCTTGTTATTTAATGATGTATTATATTTTTTTACTTGTTATGGGGTAATTTAGGTTTAATTTTCAACAATCGTTTAATAATTTTGTTATTATGGATTCCAAGTCTTTGTCCTAGATTTTAAGTGGCATTTGTAATAAGAATAACATTATTCCTTATCCTGCTGAAACATGCAATATTTTCTCATGTGGATTAGGCGATTAGCTTCCTCAATTTGTATGACGATGCTGGTGATTCCCTCAAGAATTTGACAAGAACTAAAATACTAGAACAAAATATAAAATTATAAAAATGGTTTGGCCCTGATAAACTGCCAAGGCAAAAAATAAAACATTAAGCATTAAAAATTGTTGTTTGATTCTGAAGCTATATGATAGGTATAAAAAGAAAGAAATAATTGGTGGTTTTATTGATGGAGGGCCTATAAGAAATGAATCATATGGAAATAGAAGATAATTGACTAAATATTAGTATAAGTAAATTACGTATAAGCCCGCATTGACATCTCAACTGGTCAAGGGGTTCATCAGTATGTGTATTATGGGAACAAAATAGAGAGATTATATTGTTCATGTTATTCTTATTTCTTTTTGGAACATTCACAAGCTCGAAGTATGAAATTGGAATTTGTCATGACTCAAATACGGTTAGGAGCCAAAACCTACTCGAAAGGTTTCTTATCTGTTACGGTCCTATCTAGGATCGTAACAATTGGAACTTTCATTAAGAGATCCATGTGAGTATTCCCAATCTTTTATTTTTATTTTTATTTTATTTTTACCGCATCCCATGAAAAATCCCCCAAAAAAATTAAAAATAAAAACTACTTAAAAACCCACAAAAGTTTGGGTGGGAAATGAAATAGGAGAATTTTACTTTTATATATAGTACAGATTAAATATATTTCTTCAAAATAGATTTTCATTCCTTATCCTATTTTATTTATTGATATTTTTAATAGACACCATTTAAGAATGGATATATTCATTTTCAAAAAAAAAAATGGATATATATATATATTCTATATTTATTATTCTGTTTCATTACCAAAAAAACAAAGTTATGTCATTTAATGTACTTATTATTACACTCTCTATCCCATTGTATTTACACTTTTTAAATGCATTTTACTTGTATTATTTATTGGTCATTGTGCAAATTCATTATTTTTCTTTAACAAGAATACCAATTCGTATATACTAAATTATTATTATTTTATATTAAATATTAGTATTTATGAATATAGTTAATCAATCATTATTCACATAATTTGCAAACAATAATATTACCAATTAGGAAGTTATATTATAGAATACCATATATAATATTACCAATTATGCTATTATGTTATTACCTAATTAATATGTTTTCTCTACACGGTATTATGTTATTACGTTAATACGTGAATATAGAAACAATATTACCAATTAATAGATATTAGTTAATTTCCATTTTACATTTTCTTACCAAATAAGTTTTATTAATTATTTGACTAATAAAATATTTAATTAATTGACTACCTAATTTTAGGCGGGAAAATGAAATAGGAGGATTTTGGGCCCGTTTACAAAGTGAAAATTTTCTTTAGTTTTCTAGAACTTTGGAAAATTGAAGAACATAAAATAAAAAACATCTTTACAAGCACAGTTTTCTATTTTTGAAAACAGGAAACAATTTTTCAATTTTCTAGAAAACTGGAACTATTAAAAACTGTTTTCTAAATAGAAAGTATAATCATCTATCATTTATTAGACTATATGTCACTATAACCACATTCTCACAATTATCTATTTACATCTTTATTAATTACTATGATTACATTCATTATCATCTTCTTTTACTTATCATCTTTTATCTTTTCTACTTGCATTACTTATTTGAATATAACTTATTTGCTTATACTTAAAATTATACATCATTCACATTATCAAAATTAAAATTAAAAATTGAAATCTATACCACGTTTTATATTTTGATTGAACTCAATTGATTATTGGTCCGAATATTTTTAATTATGTTATATCGGATACAAGTTTGGTCCAGAATCCAGATATCATATATCGAAATTTCACATATATTATTATATTATAATTCAAAATAAAAATTATATATTATATACATGTCACTCAAATGAATATATCCAAAAATATTTTAAATATTAGCTCAAGAAATATTAATATTATCTAAAATAAATTTTATGTGAACTTAATAGGTTATTGGTTCCGATATATTTCTAGTTATGTTATATAGAAAAATAAATTTGGTTCGGATATCAAATGTAAATTTTTTTTACATATATTGGACTAAAAAGTAAAAATTATATTTATTCTATTTAAACCAAATACATCTTAAAATATTTGAAATATAATTTCTAAAAATTACTCGAAATTAAACTTAGGTTAATTTTATAACATTAATCTAAAAAAATAAATTTGAAAAAATAAGTATTAGTAAACAAGTTTTCTAAACAGAAAATAGAGAACGGAAAACAAAGTATGAAAACTGAAAAATTAAAAAAAAAAAAAAAACAGAAAACAGTTTCTATTAGTAAACATGCCCTTTACTTTTATATACAGTACAGAGTAAATATATTTTTAAAAAATTGATTTTCAATCCTTATTCTATTTTATTTATTGATATTTTTAATAGACATCATTTAAGAATGTATATATTCTATATTTATTGTTCTGTTTCATTACTAAAAAATAAAGTTATGTCATTTAATGTACTTATTATTACACATTTTATCACATTGTATTTACACTTTTTTTTTTAAATGCCTTTTACTTAAATTATTTACTCTTCACTGTGCAAATTAATTATTTTTTTAACAAAAATATCAATTCGTATATACTAAAATTATTATTATTTTATATTAAATATTAATATTTATGAATATAATTAATTAATTATTATTAACAGAAATGAAAACAATAATCTTATCAATTAGGCAATTATATTATACAATACCATATATAGTAATTCTTATCCATGGTAGATTGTCAGTTAGGAAATTATATTATAGAATACCATATACAGTATTACCAATTATATGACCTAATTAATTAGAAACAGATAAGTTTGTAATCATGATAATTAATCTACAATGGATAAGAATTGGTGCATTTGCTGATTGGCTATTTCTCCTATAAATATATTGATAAGGTCCAGTATAGTAGCTCATACTAAACGACCAGAAAGAAAAGTGAGTGTGTATCGTGTGATGGATATTTTTACATATTTCTCATCCATTTTTGCCCTTGTAGCTCTGTTGCTGATCAGCCTTTCATGGCGAAGGGCAAGAAAGGGCAGCAGATCGGCGCCGGAGGCCGGTGGCGCTTGGCCAATCGTGGGCCACCTCCACCTCCTACGCGCCCCTGTTCCCTTAGTTAGGACTCTGAGCGCGTTGGCCGATAAATACGGGCCGGTATTCATGATCCGCCTGGGCAAGCCACGCGCCTTGGTGGTTAGCAATTGGGAAGCCGTTAAGGATTGTTTCGCCACCAACGACAAGCTCTTGGCTGCAAGGCCAACTACCTCTCAAGGTAAATACAATCATATATAATTCCTTTAATTTTGCCACCTTGTGAAAAAAAAAATTTGAAGAATTAATATAACAATGATAATTAATGAACACTATTTTTCTTTTATATATATGCTAGCTTTTACATAAAATTTTATTTTTTCTGCCTTAAATTATACTCCGATATCCGTAAGTCTTATACATGCATTTGACAGAATTTTTGAGAAAACAAATAAAATGTTAATTTTTTTTGAGAAAACAAATAAAACAAATAAAATGTTAAAACACACCACAATGAAACACACCACAATGTTAAGAAACACACCACAGTGCATATTTGTGTGGTGTGTTTCTTAACATTGAGTGGTGTGAACCGCACGGGAGAGCATGGTCACAGCTGATCATGACTCTATATATATATATATATATATATATATATATATAATATTAATCAAATGTGGCCGTGCTCTTAGGTGTGGCCGTGCGGTCACACACCACTCAATGTTACGAAATACACCACTCAATGTTAAGAAACACACCACAATGAAAATATACAAAAACACCATAAAACACACCACACACCCAAAATAATGCACCATAACTCCCATGTCCCTAATGGTGCATTTGCTAATACTGTGTGGTGTATATTTGCATACCTAGTGGTGTGTTTTTGGGTGATGCGTCCCTAACGATGCATATTTGTGTGGTGCATTTTCTAACACTGAGTGGTGTATATCTGTATACATAGTGGTGAGGCCGCACTGTTCACACCTAAGAGCACGGCCACACTTGAACATGACCATATATATATATATATATATATACATACATACGCGCACAAACGCGCGCACATATGCAAGTGTACATATTTGTATTATATATTTTTCTATATTTATTTATTTTAATTAATTAATTATTTATTTATTTTTATTCTAATTTAGTAATTCTTATTTACTACCAAATAAAGTGGTCTATTCTATTTAAACCATTATCATTACCAAGTATTTGATTTTCATTACCATTCTAATTTCAATGTTTTAACCAAACACATCCTAAATGTTTCATCTTGACTTATTAAAATGGCCAGGAAAATACCTTGGGTATGATTATGCAGTATTTAGCTTCTCAACTTATAATTCATACTGGCGGAAGATAAGAAAGTTAGTCGTTGTGGAACTGCTCTCTAATAGAAGGTTGGAGAAATTGAAACATGTTTGGGTGACAGAGCTGCAGGCTAACATCAAAGAACTCTACACTACTTGTAGTATTTCTGTTGGTAGCAACATTAATCCCTCCAAAAATAAAGTAATAAACATGAACCAATGGTTTGAACATTTAACCTTAAACTTGATAGTGAAGATAGTGGCAGGAAGGAGGTACGAGTACAGGAGTGATGGAGTGGTAGACGAAGAGGCAGAATGTATGAAAAGGGTGTTCAAAGAGGTTATGTTTTTGTGGGGAGAAGTTGTATCAGGGGATACAATATTTCCACTTTGGTTGTTTAGGTGGTTGGACTATGAAGGCCATGTCAAGACCATGAAAAGAGTTGCAAAGGCCTTGGATGCCATTTTGCAAGATTGGGTAGATGCTAGGAAGAGGGAGAATGGGAAAAATGAAGATCAAGGGTTTATCGATGTTATGCTTTCGATGATTGATGATAAATTTTTAGAAGGTCAAACTTATACGCGTGACACAATTATCAAGGCAACGGTGTTGGTATGTTTTCTTGAGTTTTTTATTTGATCTGCTTGGAAACTCATCATATAAGTGACTTAGATAGCTAAGTTTGTATTAACATTTATTTGTTGTTATCTTATTCTATAGAGTATGTTACAAGATGGTAGTGAAACGTTTTCTGTCCACTTCACATGGATCCTATCCGTGTTGCTGAAGAATAGAGAAGCACTAGAGCGTGTTCAAGAAGAGATAGATGCCAATGTTGGTAGAGAAAGGTGGGTAGAAGATTCTGATATTAAAAATTTACCATACCTCCAAGCTGTAGTGAAAGAAACATTACGAATCTACCCACCAGCTCCTTTCTTAGTACCACACGAAGCAATAGAAGATTGTACCATAGGGGGCTACCACATTCCAAAGGGCACACAATTGTATGTGAATGTGTGGAAGCTACATCGCGATCCCCAAATATGGCCAAACCCCGAAAAGTTCTCACCAGAAAGGTTCTTGACAAACCCAGAAGACACCGGTGTTCATAATCGACAGTTTCAATATGTTCCATTTGGTTTTGGGCGACGATCATGTCCTGGAATGCTATATGCAACACAGATAACACATCTTGCAGTTGCCCGTTTGGTTCAAGGCTTCAATTTCAACACACCTTCAAATGAGGCATTGGATATGAGTGAAGGTTTAGGCATTACAATGCCAAGAGCTAATCCATTGGAAGTAGTCATTACGCCTCGCTTGCCATCTGCTCTCTATTGATTACACCATTAGAAGATCTATGTTCCTGTTACTGAATGATGTATTACATTTTTTACTTGTTATGGGGTAATTTAGGTTTAATTTTCAACAATCGTACCGTTTAATAATTTTGTTATTATGGATCAGAAGTCTTTGTCCTAGATTTTAAGTATCGTTTGTAAGAAAAGCATTATTCCTTATCCTGTTGAAACATGCAATATTTTCTCATGTGGATTAGGCGATTAGCTTCCTCAATTTGTATGACGATGCTTGTGATTCCCTCAAGAATTTGACAAGAACTAAAATACTAGAACAAAATATAAAATTATAAAAATGGTTTGGCCCTGATAAACTGCCAAGGCAAAAAATAAAACATTAAACATTAAATCATTGTTGTTCGACTCCGAAGCTATATGATACACATAAAAAGAAAAAAATAATTAATTTTTAATTTAATTGGTTGAGAATCTATTAGGAATGAATCATATGTAATTTGAAAACTATTGACTAAATATTAGTATAAGTTTAGGACATTTAATTGGGTAATATAATATACATTTGTACTTTTAGTATATTAAAAATGTATTGTGTTCATTGTTCACACAGCATTGTGTGGATCATGATCCACAAAAAAAAAAAAAAAAGATGCCGGAAAATCTCCACTAAACTTTCCGGCCTGCGATTCCTTGGTTGCGGCAACATTTATCGGCGTACAACTCCAGATTTCTGGCAGTGAAGACTCCCCAGGCCAGCACACACTTTGCCCTATAACTCTTTTAATTTGTTGTGTTATGCTTTCCTAGTTCCCTGTATAGTACTACATTATTGCCTAGGATATTATTGTTGATGTGATTTCTATGATTTTTGGGATATTTAATGCTCTAATATCTTATTTTCGTTCATCTTAATGATATATACCATAAAATAAAACAGGGTTAACCAAACATTCTAGTATTAACATCAATGGTAAATTTGAGAATGAATTTACAAATTGGTTCAATGAATATTCATGTAAGCCCCTTATATGTAGACAATTTTCATATATTTAATTGTCTGAACTTCAACTTTTTAAAAATAATTTAACACTTTTTATATAATATACATACGATCCTTCAAACAACATTTTAAACATATTTATAATAGATCTTGCTTGCAAAAGGCCATTAAAATTAGTCACTACCTATTCTGGGTTTTAAATTTCACACCATTAATTATGGTGGAGATAGAAAAATAATGAGTAGTAGAGTTTGCATTTATATTAAAGGTATAAATTACAGTATAGATAAAGTAATTACTATGGTTGATTGTTAGAAATTGTCCAAGTTGAGTACTGGGCTTGCCAATTAAGAGGATTGTGTTGTTCAAAATTGTTGAAGTTAATCGATAAGCATACATTCAAGATGACTAGGTAGGACTTGGTACGAGATGTTTCTGTTCTATGATTCTTTTTTAACGTTTGATTATTGGGGTTAGAGAATAGTCTGGTTCTTAACAATTTCACAAGTGTATTGGATGAGATGAGAAGATTAGCGAAAACAAGTGATAAATTTGTGGAATGAGTATGATTTTTGAATAGATATTTGTTCCATTCCTTTAAAAAAGTGAAATTAGCCACATTTTGTTTCCATAATAAAGAAAGAAGACAAATAATATGTAATTGGCAAATATCTTCTAATATCGAAACTTTAGATAACACATTTAAGAAAATGTTGTGTACTTTCCGAAAGTAATATAGAGCAAATGGGAATCGAAATTCCATTCACTTATTCTATATGCATGTATACACCATGCATACACTAAAGACTTTTATTTGACCAAATAGAAAATTAAAACACATACCTGCCCATTAAGCATATAAACTTATAATTCAAATAGAGTAGGGGAACGCGGTGTAACGAGTACTTCCAAGGGAGTCAATTTAGGCAAGGTAATGCCTCCACCTTCAGTCATGTCCAATGGCTCATTTGGAACTGTGCTGAAATTAAAGCCTTGAAATAGTCGAGCAACTGCAACATGTGTAATTTGTGTTGCATATAAATTTCCAGGGCATGATCGTCGTCCAAGACCAAATGGGACAAATTGATATTGTCTGTTTTGAGCATCTTCCCCTTCTAAATTTGTCATGAACCTTTCTGGCATAAACTTTTCTGGATCAGGCCAGATTTTAGGATCGCGATGCAATCTCCAAACATTGACGTATAGTTGGGTGCCCTTTGGGATGTGATAGCCATCTACTATACAATCTTTGATCGCTTCGTGTGGAGCTAGGTATGGTCCTGGTGGGTATATTCGCATTGTTTCTTTGACTACGGCTTGAAGGTATGGTAAATTCTTAGTATCAGACTCTTCTGCCCACCTTTCTTTGCCAATGTTAGTGTCTATCTCCTCTTGAACACGTTTGAATGATTCTGGATGTTTTAGCAATACAGCCAATATCCATGTCAAGTGGCTCGCAAATGTTTCACTAGCATCTTGCAACATACTCTGTGGGATAAAACAATAATAACAAACAAAAATTAATATAAAACAAAGTATTGTAAATCCATCCAACATTCCGAATCACAAGAATATTTTTTAAAAAGTCGAACTTACCAACACTATTGCTTTAATAATTGTGTCGCGGGAGTAATGATAACCTTTCGTAAATTGATCATCTATCATCGAAAGCATCACATCGATAAACTTCTGATCATCGCTACTTCTCCTCTCCTTCCTCCTAACATCCACCCAATCTTGCAAGATGGCATCAACATCCTTTGCAGCTTTTTTCATGGACTTGACATGGCCTTCATAGTCCAACCACCTGAAAAACCAGAGTGGAAATATGGCATCCCCGGAGACAAACTCACCCCACAGATACATAACTTGGCTGAACACCTTCTTCAAACACTGTGCCTCCTCGTTCACCACTCCGTCACTTCGGTACTCGTACCTCCTGCCGGCCACAATCTGCATGATCAAATTCAAGGTTAAATGTCCGAACCATCGGCTCATGTTCACTTTCGGAGCAGAGAGACTGTTGTTCTTGTCGTTGTTGTTATCCATGGAAACAGAAGTGTAGAGTTCTTTGATGTTGGTTTGCAGCTCAGCCACCCAAACATGTTTCAATTTCTCCATTCTTCTGCTGGAGAGTAACTCCACCACCACCAATTTTCGTACGTTTCGCCAATATGAATTGTTTGTTGAGAATGTAAAGACCGCATAATCGTAACCAAGGTATTTTCCTGACAATTTAAATTAATAAATCTAAACTCAATATTTACATGCCAATATCTTATAACATTTGACAAATCGTACGTTTGAACAGTAATGAGGCACTTGGTTACAAAAAAGAGAGAATTAGACCAAAAAAATTAATAATAATGATGAGTGTGATTCAAATACATGAAAATCACGCTTTGTTTGATACATTCACATCTCATAGCATAGAAATCAATCGGATTTCAAAACTAATAACAATTGATCAGATCACTTCCAAAAAGCATTCCAGCAAATTTTGATCCATATACAGACTATTGAGTAAAAACAAAAAACTAAGAATAAACAACAATTGATCCAATCAATTAAAAGCATTCCATCAAATTTTGATCCATATACAGACTATTGAGTGTGTAAAAAAAAATAAAAATTGATCCAATCAATTAAGGTTGTATATATGCAATGTAGCATTTGATTGTATTATCGTACCTGCACATGTAGTTGGGCGTGCAGCCAAGTGCTTGTCGTTGGTAGTGAAGCAATCCCTGACGCCTTCCCAGTTACTAACCACCAGGATCCGGGATATGCCGAGGCGGATGGTGAACACCGGGCCATATTTATCCGCCCACTCGCTCAACGTCTTAACCAACGGAACCGAGGTTCGGAAGAGGTGAAGGTGGCCAATAATAGGCCACGCGCCACCCGCCTCCGGTGCAAAATTCTTGCCCTGTTTTCGCCATGAAAACCAAGCCCACACCAAAGTCGCAATGCCAAGAATTGTTGATATCCACGAAACAGCATCCATGATGCTCACACTTCGATCACTAACCTCGTACGATGATCGCAACTCCTAATAATTTTTCTCTCGATTTCACTCCGTATTCTAAGTTGTGTAGAGTAGCGAGAAGACTCAGGACCTCTTATAACCACATTCCTTTAATGTAGGTAACTAATTAGAATTAGATATCTATAGTTATTCAAACACCTTTTTTTTTCTTCAATAAAACTCCTAAATTTACTTAAAGACTAGTTAAAATATATTTACACTATAATAAAGACTTTGGAGTTTAGTAGGATTGTGCTTAGTGCTTACTTATTTAAAGTATTTATAATATAGTAGGGATTGGGCTCCCTATTATGTAACAAGAACTCTTAATATATGATAGTCCAATCATTACTCCATGGACTATGGTCTACACATTTGTGCGAACCATAAATAAAATGTACATTTTTAATATATTAAAAGTACATTATTTGTATACTTAAAATATATGATTTAAAAGTACAAGATTTTTATATATTATCAAATTATGTACATTCAGTACACAAATAATGTATTTTAGTATATTAAAAATGTATATTGCATTTATGGTCCACACAGCTATATGAATCATGATCCACACAATAATTTACAGTCTAAGAGTTTTATTTCCAATAGTTATGCATGTCATGGACCCGGGTCCACCTTGCAAGGTGGATCCCGGTCCATGATCACAATTTTAAAACTTTATGTTCACAATTTTAAAACTCTATGTTCACAATTTCATAACTCTATGTTCACAATTTCATAACTTTATATTCAATTATTCACAATTTCATAACTCTATATTCAACAGTATAACACAATTTTGAACTCTATATTCAGATCCATAGCATAATTTGTCTTTTATTTCTTTTAGGGCTCTTAATCCACTTGTACAGTATAAATAGAAGAAGGACAAACAATTTTCCATAATGCAAATTAAAATATCTGTTCTCCCTCTATTCTCTCTATTTCTTATTTTAACAGTAGTATTGGCTAGTTATTGAGTTTTTAAAAGTTATAAAACCAACCATTATTATTATTATAAACTTAATAATAATAATAATAATAATAATAATAATAATAATAATAATAATAATAATACGAAAACGTTACCTGCTTTTTATTTGCATTTCCTAGGTAGCTACAGTGTTTTTGTTGGCCGCATAAGATGATGCCCAAATACGTAACATTCCATAAACAGGTTGAAAATGATGCAATGTACAGATGTCAATTGAAAGTGGTCCGATACGTTACGACATGTAGTGTACATATATGGGCAAATGAAAGGCCTATATTGCTCTGCGCAGATCATTATATCAAAATCGATTTTACCCTTTCTTTTATATTACTTACATTTTCATCTTAATTTTCATCAAAATTGATCTTATCCTTTTTATAATTATTTAAAATCATAAGCTAATGCCAGTATATCATAAAGTTTGATTTTTATTTCATTTTATTTGTTACATCAAATTATACTTTAGTTGGTCTAAGTAGAATGCCTTATGGTTAGACAAAAATTGGGTCCATGTTATTTATAAATATAGGAGCTGAGGAAACACCACGGAACATGGAACATAAATCATTATTTGGTTGTGTGCAAAAAAATCAAAATTAGGCACTAGTCGATGTCGATCTCGTGCTAAGCTACAATGTGTAGGTAGTTAGCATGATATGATCTTGAGGTAAGATGATCGGATTAAGTTGATAATAATTTAATTGTTGGATTGTTGGTTGTATATTTGTATTGAAATATTGGAATTAATTTTGATTAACAAGCTAAGCTATGATTGTTTTTTTTTTTTTTTTGAAAGCTAAGCTATGATTGTTATGAACTAAGACGATGATTTTAAATTCTTTTTGGAATTAGTTTTTTGAGCATTACATGTCTACATTCCAAAGGAATAACATGGGGACAATGTTGGTCATGTTATGTGAATGACATTTTGATTTTTAGGATGGTTTAGTCTACACGTATTTGCATTATTTTGCATTGAAGAAGTAATTTTTAGGGGTTTTTTTTTTTTAAATGCTATTGCAATGGTAGCATCATATCCATCAATCCATGCTTGCATCAATGAGGATAATTATGATATTGAACAAGTGTTTTTTTTTTCTAAACAAATATTTAGTTGTATTTGAACTATTATCATTTAATTTTTTATTCTATTGAATAAATTAAAAACTTTGGCTCTGCCACTATGGGTAATGTAGCAACTTGGCTAAATTCATGGTGAGTTTCCGGTCTTCTCCCTGTGTCTCTTTTGGATATCATGAGTCTTTTCGGGATATCGGTGCATGGATCTTCACACTAGTCTTTGTCTGTAGGCTTGGCGGCTTTGATGAGCATACTTTTCCTAATCCTGTTTTGCAGACTTTTGTTGATTCTTGGTTACTTCATCAAACTTATGGTTTTGCACTCTTTAACTAAGGGGGTGTATTCAATCACGACTTTCATGAACTTTTAAATATTTTTATCAACTTTAAAAGTTTGGTGGTATTCAATTTAGACTTTTATAAACTCTTTAAAAGTATACATGTATTCAATTCAAACTTTTCAAAACTCTTTAAAAGTATACAGGTATTCGATTCAGACTTTTATAGAGTTATTAAAAGTCTACTGGTATTCAAAAAGTTACTGACTTTCACAAACTCTGTCAGAATAGGATTTCTATAGACTTTCTCTTCATTAATATAAATAGATGAAATCCAACCCTCCAACCACAAACTTTTCAATATTCTCTGCAAACTTTTTTTCCTCTATCTAAACTAGGCAAATTTTCCATTAATTTTACGGTACGTATCAAATCTTTCACATATTTTTTTTTTTTTTTTTATGTTCAAGCAAATTTTTTGTTGCCATCACAACAAAATAATTGCTGTGATTGCAGCTAAAAAAATTGCTGCGATCGCAACAACAAGAATCTGCTGCGAACGAACAGCAGCTCGCAACAGATTTATGGAACAGCAACATAAATATCAGCTGTTCAGCAAAAATATTTGCTGCAACCAGCAGCAAGTTGCTGCTGGTTGCAGCAAATTTTTTATAATTTATAATTTTTAAAATTTAGTTAATTAATATGTTTATAATTTTATATAATTGTATGTTTATTATTTATATATATATATATATATATATATATATATATATATATATATATTTTGTATTAAGTTGAATTTTTAAGAGATTTTTTATTTATTTTATAGTAATTATAAATGGGAGATACTCATCAAGAAAAGAGTAAAGGTAAAAATAAACCAATGCCAATCAAAGATAATTGTACTAACAAGATGAATATTTTAATTCGTACTTTTTTTTTGAAGGAAAATTTGTACGTTTTCATTCTAAACATTTTGATAATTATATTACTCAACATTAGTTGTTTCATTAGTTCAAGAAATATTTTTGTTGGTTATATTTATAAAAATTGATTATATTTTCTTTATGAATAATATACTCTATTTTTGTGACATCAATATTTTTTTTTAATTTCTACAATGCACTAATTTATAGATAATATATTAATAGAAATTATGGAATGTTTGTGAGGGTGTATTCAATTTAGAGTTTTAATGACTTTTGTAAACTTTTTAATATGAAAAAGTTTTTAAAAATCTATAAATGTTTGTTCTATGGATATTTATAAACTCTTACAAAGTTTATAAAAGTTTAAAAGATTCTAGGAAAGTTTACAAAAACTCTACAAAAGTCAATTAAAATTCATCACTTTAAAAGTATTTAAAAGTTCATGAAAGTCGTGATTGAATACACCCCTAAATCTTAGAAAATCGCTAAAATTCATGTGTAGGTTTTGAATAAGTCAATAAATCAAAAAATATAGAAGGAAAATACCATGATACATGAAGTGGAGAGACTTTATGCTATACATGCAATTAAAACTTCTTCAAAAAAGGAATTGTATATGTATATATACTAGTATGTACAAGCCAAAGTGGCAAGTGAGCTCTCTTTGTGGGGAAGAATTCCGGGAGAACTCGAGTTCGATTCCCGCAAGTGATGATTCCCTCTGGGCCAGCTCCCGTGCCTCTCGAAGCGAATGTGAATGTGGGTGTACCTGGACTGCTAACCGGACAGAGAAAGACCCCGTGAATGTACCTGGACTGCTAACCGGACAGAGAAAGACCCCGTGAAATTACAAAAGCTTTCCCAGCTCTATTTTCCTATATCAAATGAGTACAAATCAATTTTTGATTCACTCATTATCCGTTTTGAATAATATAAAATATATCGAATTAAACTTATAACTTAGGAGAACCTGAATCCATTTTGGCCAAACTCAAACAGAAAGTAAACTCCACTCAAAATTTTGCCTCAAAATAATCATATTACATATATCAGTTTTTGCTAATTTTTCAACATCATTTTCATGCTTTAGTGCCTGTGTGCTAGTTTGGCTTGTAGTAGTGCACATGGTGTAAAGCAGTACGGTTATTCACAAGCGAAGATACACGACACTTTGTGCGAGACAATTGACACATGTAATTGATAAATGTGTTTCCCTTGATGCAAAACAATGGACACATGTAATTGATGATACATGATTCTTGGTACGAGAGAATGGATACGATGTATGACCCTTACGGGACACTTCGTTGGGGAATTACAATCTCATTCCTAACTAATTTCGAAGACAAATAAATTCATTTGTTTAGTTCGAAAAAACTACAATTTCGTGAAATTAAAATTTCCTTATTTTCATAGAATTAGAATCCCATGTCCACTTGGAATTTCAATTTCATGAATTTTAGGAAGAAAAAAAAAAACTTGGAGACAAAATTACTCATCTTTTTAGACATAAAATTGATGTTTGATATCTCTCTTTCGATAGCCTAGTCTTCTTCTTCTACTCGATCTCAACACAAAACGTCAATCAATAGGCCAACCTCAATCAAATATGTTTTCTCAAAACTCCCTTATCTGTTTTATTGCTTTTGTTATGCAACTATAGAGTTTATTTACAGTGTATTACATAAATTTTCAAAAGCAAAATTTGAATTTCGTCATTTAGGAATAATAATAATAATAACATTTTGGACTTTATACTACTTCCCTTTCAATTCCCATGTATACCAAAGATTGGAATTGAAGTTCCCAGTAATTCTATTCCTGCAAACCAAACACTAGAACTTAAATTATTGTTTTATTATCACATTATATCTCGCATGAAATTGCAATTCCTTTTCCACCTAATTCCCTCTTCCAACCGAACGCCCCGTAATCGGTGCAAAACAATGGACACGGCCCATGATTGCATTTGAGAGCACACAATTATGAGGCGCTACCTGGTTTGGCTCAAGGCTAATGCTTATGTGTTAGCTAAGTTGCACAAGTAACAGACGAGAGTGTTAGTAGAACTTTGGCATGTTTCAGATGCTAGACTTGGAACATATGGCCATATAGATGGCATGCTTAGGCAATTTTTGGTTGGATATTACTCCGTAGTATTTCAAATTTTTAATTTTCATTTCTTCAAATTTTTAAATAAGTTTCATTCTTTACTCTCTAATTTTCAAACAGAAAAAAAGGTACATGTGTTTTGTGCTTTTGTTTCTCAAAATAAAAATTCTTTAGTTAGTAAATACACATACGCAAATATGCAATTCACAATTTAGATTTTATGTTATTTCAGTGAGCCACGTCATGTGTGTGTGGACACATCAAATGAGAATAGGATCCTCCTGTAAAAAGTGAGGACTGATCTCAGTCATCCATCAAGCTCATCAATGTTGAGGTTTAGTTATAAAAAAAAGTGCATGATCAATTTTATAATTATTAAAAATTTTTAAGCGAACGAAGTTCATTTTATAATTATTACAAACTTGAAACTTTAATAATGTTAAGATCTTATCCTTTGATTCCTCAAGATGGTGGGTGTGGATATGGGCCACACCTTTTACAATGAGAGGTGTTTCTAATCTATGTTAAAATCTTTGATTTATATAGATTTTAGATATTTATATTATTGTATAATAATAATAATAATAATAATAATAATAATAATAATAATAATAATAATATTATTATTATTATTATTATAAGCCATTTTTATATTACGAAGTATAATTTAGGAAATAACTTATATAGTACTCCAATATATAATGTTTATATATTATTACCATTGAAGAAGATAACAAAATGTACGGTGAATGCATGTGCATGATAATAATAGTTAGAAATGATAATTGAAGTTATAATGATAGAGGTATTTTTACCAAAATTTTGTATAGTACAACTTTTATAACATAATGTATTAAAAAAAAAAACAAAAAAAAAAAAGTAACGGAAAAACTAACATAAATGAAGTGTACCTTTCATTTACTGACATAAATGAAGGCTTGGATATAAGATATTACATCAATTTTTGAAATCTGAATGTTTGGGGTTTGATTTTGTTGCAATTTGTTTTTAAGAAATTAATTTCGTAGGGGTTTTTGTAATTTCCTTTCCTGCTCCTGTCTCTATCTTGCTTTGTGTGTTTTCTTTTCTTTAGCACGGGACTTAGGCTGATTTTCGTATTCTTTATTGGTTAGAAAATAGTAATGATATTGATAGGTTCATAACAATATCACACGTGAATTGGACGAGATGATAAGATTAGTGAAAAGAAGTTGGATAAGATTTGTGGAATGAATATGATTGTATGAGTAGAATTCTATTCCTTTGACTAAGTGAAATTAGCCACATTTTGTTTCCATAATAAAGAAAGAAAACAAATAATATGTAATTGACAAACATCTTATAAATCGAAACTTTAATAGATAACATATTTAAGAAAATGTTATGTGTAATTACAAAAAGTAATATAAAGCAGATGGAAAGGAGTTCCATTTATTTATTCTATATGCATGTATACACCATGCATACATTAAAGACTTTTATTTGACAACATAGAAAATTAAAAAACATAACTGCCAATTAAGCATATATATGCTTATAATCCAAATAGAGCAGGGGATAAACGCGGTGTAACGAGTACTTCCAAGGGAGTTAATTTAGGCAAGGTAATGCCTCCGCCTTCAGTCATGTCCAATGGCTCATTTGGAACTGTACTGAAATTAAAGCCTTGAAATAGTCGAGCAACTGCAACATGTGTAATTTGTGTTGCATATAACATTCCAGGACATGATCGTCGTCCAAGACCAAATGGGACAAACTGATATTGTCTGTTTTGGGCAGCTTCCCCTTCTAAAGTTCTCATGAACCTTTCTGGTAAAAACTTTTCTGGGTCAGACCAGATTTTAGGATCGCGATGCAATCTCCACACATTGACGTATAGTTGGGTGCCCTTCGGGATGTGATAGCCATCTACTATACAATCTTTCACCGCTTCGTGTGGAGCTAGGTATGGTCCTGGTGGGTATATTCGCAGTGTTTCTTTGACTACCGCTTGAAGGTATGGTAAATTCTTAATATCATAATCTTCTGCCCACCTTTCTTTGCCGATGTTGGTGTCTATCTCCTCTTGAACACGCTTCAATGATTCTGGATGTTTTAGCAATACAGCCAATATCCATGTCAAGTGACTCGCAAACGTTTCACTAGCATCTTGTAACATACTCTATGAGGTAAGACAATAATAGCAACGAAAAATTAAGATAGTACAAAGTCTTGTAAATCCAACACCTCAACTCCAAAAAGATATTTTCAAAAAAGTCAAGAACATACCAATACAACTGCTTTAATTACTGTGTCGCGGGAGTAATTGTAACCTTTGGTAAATTGATCATCAATCATCGAAAGCATCACATCAATAAACTTCTGATCTTCGTTACTTCTCATCTCCTTCCTCCTAACATCCACCCAATCTTGCAAGATGGCATCAACTTCCTTTGCAGCTCTTTTCATGGACTTGACATGACCTTCATAGTCCAACCACCTGAAAAACCAGAGTGGAAATATGGCATCCCCGGAGACAAACTCTCCCCACAAATACATAACTTGTCTGAACACATTCTTCAAACACAGTGCCTCCTCGTTCACCACTCCGTCACTTCGGTACTCGTACCTCCTGCCGGCCACTATCTGCATTATCAAATTCAAGGTTAAATGTCCGAACCATCGGCTCATGTTCACTTTCGGAGCAGAGAGATTGTTGTTCTTGTCGTTGTTGTTATCCATGGAAATAGAAGTGTAGAATTCTTTGATGTTGGCTTGTAGCTCCGACACCCAAACATGTTTCAATTTCTCAAGTCTTCTGCTGGAGAGTAACTCCACCACCACCAATTTCCGTACTCTTCGCCAATATGAATTGTTTGTTGAGAAAGTGAAGACCGCATAATCGTAACCGAGATATTTACCTGCCAATTTAAATTAATGAATCTCAGTTCAAATAATTATTGAGAATATTTCAGGTATTCCAGATCCAATATTTAGTAGATACCACTACCTCCCTAGTCTCTCCACTTCCATTTATTAATGTTAGTTATTTTTAAGTAATTAAACATTATTTTCTTAAAGAATAGAGTTCTGGAAATTACTTTGGAAAAAAAAATTGAAAAGTTAGAAAATTGTAGAAAATGAAGAGCTAAACAAATCAGAAACAAATAAATCAACAGGGATAATCTCAGCTAAGATAGTTAAGAATACACTTGTAAATTATAATCACAATGTTACAAATTTGAATTCTAACCTTCTTGGTTTTAACCAATCAGATATGAGTAACATAAGATGGTTTATCTCACTTTAATCCGACTAGGGTCAGAAGGTGGGTTTACTAAGCGCACACTTCTGATTGCGAATTTCCTCAAAAAATAAGTGAACTGAACCGGCCAAAAACATTTAACGTTGTATGTAATTAACATACTATACTATTTTATTGTACCTGCACATGTAGTTGGGCGTGCAGCCAAGAGCTTGTCGTTGGTAGCGAAGCAATCCCTGACGGCTTCCCAGCTACTAACCACCAGGATCCGGGATATACCGAGGCGGATGGTGAACACCGGACCATATTTATCCGCCCACTCGCTCAGAGTCTTAACCAAGGGAACCGAGGTTCGGAAGTGGTGGAGGTGGCCAATAATAGGCCACGCGCCACGGGCCTCCGGTGCCAATCTCTTGCTCTGTTTTCGCCATGAAAACCAGACCAGCACCAAAGTTGCAATGCCAAGAACGGATGACAAACACGAAACCGCATCCATGACAGTGGTCACACTTTTCTCACTCGTATGAGTTGTTTGTTCAGGCTAGGATACTATATATAAGCATTGCTTTAGTTAATTTGCTACTACAGCTTTTTTTTTTTTTTTTCTTTTTCGGGTCACCATATCTCCTGAGCATGTCCTAACTGTTAGTGGCACATTTAAGTTTGTATCACTAAATCTCAGTGTTGGTCAAATTGAATTTTCTATACAAAAAGGAATTCAAACTCTTGACCTCTCTTAAGGGACGAGACAAGCCATAATTGTTGAAGGTACATTTAAATTTGTATGACTAATTCGCGTTGCGGGCCTGATTGAATTTTTTATACAAAAAGAGATTCAAACTCCTGACCTCTTTTAAGAGACAAGAGTGCATTTTCTATAGTAATAATTAAAAAAAAAAAATTCAAACTCCTGACCTTTTTTAATAACAATAATTTATTGTCACTCACTCCAACTAAACTAGTTTATTATAGGGTTTTTGTTTGTTGGCATATGATAATGCCCAAATACGTAACGGTCAATAGATAGGCTGAAATGATGCAACGTACAGATGTCATTTGAAAGGCAGTCCGGTACGATACGATAAGTAGTGTACATATATGGGCAATTGAAAGGCGGATATTCCTCTGCGCAGATCATTGTATCAAAATCAATCTTATCCTTTACTTTACTTATATTTTCATATTAATTTTCACCAAAATTAAGAGTTAATTTCATTTTTTGTCCTAGATTTTTAGGTGACAATCCACTTTTAGTCCCTTTTTATTAGAACATTCACTTTTAGTCTTAGTATTATTGTGGCATGACCAATTTTGGTCCTTTATCAACAAATCAGTTTAAATATCATTAAATACAAGGAGATTTCGGTCTTCAATTATAAACATTTTCAAAAAAATAAACATAAAATATGTAGCGGTTCAACATACTTTGTTTAAAAAAGATTGAAATGTTTTTGTATTTAACGATATTTCAATGATTTTGTTGCTAGCTAGAGGACTAAAATTGGTCATGTCACAATAATACTAGGACCAAATGGGGATGTTTTAATAAAAAAAAAAAAGACTACAAGTGGATTGTCACCTATAAATCTATGACCAAAATGAAATTAACTCCCAAAATTAATCTTATCCTTTTTTTATTATTTAAAATTATAAGCTTTTCTCTTCGTTTTTTTTTTCTTTTAGAAAAAATCATAAGCTAATGCCACTATATCATAAAGTTTTATTTTTATTTTATTTTATTTGTTGGATCATATCATAGATTTTTAGTTGGTCTAGAAAGTCTTATGGTTAGACAAAAATTGGGTTCATTTTGGTTCTTACTTCTTAGTGTGAGAGGAAAATGGAACACGGAACATAGAATGTAAATGATTATTGAGTGTGTGCAATAAGTAGAAATCATACACTAGTTGGTGTGTCATGCTAGGCTAAGGTGTGCAAGTAGCTAGCATGATATGATCTTGAGGTAAGACGGGTTGCATTTAATCTATGGATGGAATTAAGAAGGGACGGAACGATAGGCATGGACAAATATTGGCGGAGCCATGCATGTAGGGAGGAAGAGCATGACAAAATAATTTCACTGAATTTTCTTTCTAAATATATATTGAATATTTTTTTGTTGGAATAAGAGTAAAATAGACCATCTAACTACACAAGGAACTAGCCAATGACCTTGTGGTCTAGTAGCACTTGGTTGCACTCCATATGAAAGGAGGTGGGTTCGAGCCTTAGTGGAGGCAATGCTGACTCTTTGTGCTTCAGTAGGTTGAGAAAGTAGTTATGAATAGATATACATTTTAACATAGTCACTATACTAGTACTCAAAAAAAAAAAAAAAAAAAAAAAAAAAAAAAAAAAAAAAACTACACAAGGAACTACAATTGGGGGTCATCATCGAACTAAAAATGACATGTTTAACCATTGATTGCTGACATGGCAGTTACTAGAAGAAAAATTAATTTTATTTTAATAATTTAAATAAAAAATTAAATCCCCTCACCCTCACCCATCCTCGCCTTCGTCTCCAGCCTGTCAAAGACCCTAGAGACGAAGGCTTCTAGGTTCTTCATCTCTGGCTTAAGATGAAGAAACCTTTTTCGTCTCCAGGCTAGAAATGAAGGGACCTCTTCATCTCTGCCTGAAGATATGGAGACGAAGAGATCGACCTTCGTCTCCAAGCTACCAGAGACGAAGAATGATTCTTCGTTTGATCTTCGGCAACCTAGAGACGAAGGCGGGGGAAAGGATGGTGTTTTTTTTTAAATTGTTATTAAACATCCACGTTAGCAATGAATTATTTAGGTAACGTCAGCAATCAATTATTTAGGTAACTACAATGTCAGCAATCAATGGTAAACAAGTCACTTTAAGTTCAATTGCACGATTTTACAGGTTTTTAAGGACCCAATTGCATTTTTTTGTTTTGAGTTCAATGGCGGCCTAGTTGTAATTTCATGTATGGTTTGTTTTGAGGATTTTTGATAAATCATTGCACCAATTAACGTGAACACATAGCCACTTGTGGGCATAGAGTGCTTAATAATTGATATCCAGTTAGCATTAATATACCCTTATAGCAAGATATCATGTGTAGTGCAGTCCAAAGTCACGAGTATATCGTATATCTAGTGAGTTTGCTAACTGCAAAGACAATAAAGAGCCTAGTACAACTCATTAGAGCTCTGTGAAAACAAGTTTGGATAAGATTTGTGGAATGATTATGATTGTATGAATAGACATATTTATTTCATTCCGTTGACAAAGTGAAATTAACCACATTTGTTTCCATAATAATAAAGAAAGAAGACAAATAATATGTAATTGGCAAACATCCTTTAAAATCGAAATTTTAATAGATAATACATTTAAGAAAAAGTTATGTGTACTTTCAAAAAATAATATAGAGCATATGGGAATCCAAATTCCATTCATTTATTCTATATGCATGTATACACCATGCATACATTAAAGACTTTTATTTGACAACATAGAAAATTAAAAAACATAACTGCCAATTAAGCATATATATGCTTATAATCCAAATAGAGCAGGGGATAAACGCGGTGTAACGAGTACTTCCAAGGGAGTTAATTTAGGCAAGGTAATGCCTCCGCCTTCAGTCATGTCCAATGGCTCATTTGGAACTGTACTGAAATTAAAGCCTTGAAATAGTCGAGCAACTGCAACATGTGTAATTTGTGTTGCATATAACATTCCAGGACATGATCGTCGTCCAAGACCAAATGGGACAAACTGATATTGTCTGTTTTGGGCAGCTTCTCCTTCTAAATTTGTCATAAACCTTTCTGGTAAAAACTTTTCTGGGTCATACCAGATTTTAGGATCGCGATGCAATCTCCACACATTGACATATAGTTGTGTGCCCTTTGGGATGTGATAGCCATCTACTATACAATCTTTCACCGCTTCGTGGGGAACTAGGTATGGTCCTGGAGGGTATATTCGCAGTGTTTCTTTGACTACGGCTTGAAGGTATGGTAAGTTCTTAATATCAGAATCTTCTGCCCACCTTTCTTTGCCAATGTTGGTGTCTATCTCCTCTAGAACGCGCTTCAATGACTGTGGATGTTTTAGCAATACAGCCAATATCCATGTCAAGTGACTTGCAAACGTTTCACTAGCATCTTGTAACATACTCTGCAAGATAAGACAATAATAACAAAGAAAAATTAAGATAGAACAAAGTCTTGTAAATCCAACACCCCCAACTCCAAAAATATATATTTTTTAAAAGTCAAGAACATACCAATACAATTGCTTTAATTACGGTGTCGCGGGAGTAATTGTAACCTTTTGTAATTTGATCATCAACCATCGAAAGCATCACATCAATAAACTTCTGATCTTCGTTACTTCTCATCTCCTTCCTCCTAACATCCACCCAATCTTGCAAGATGGCATCCACATCCTTTGCAGCTCTTTTCATGGCCTTGAGATGTCCTTCATAGTCCAACCACCTGAAAAACCATAGTGGAAATATAGCATCCCCGGAGACAAACTCACCCCACAGATACATAACTTGACTAAACACCTTCTTCAGACACTGTGCCTCCTCGTTGATCACCCCGTCACTCCGGTACTCGTACCTTCTGCCGGCCACAATCTGCATTATCAAATTCAAGGTTAAATGTCCGAACCATCGGCTCATGTTCACTTTCGGAGCAGAGGGATTATTGTTGTTGTTGTTATCATCCATGGAAATAGAAGTGTAGAGTTCTTTGATGTTGGTTTGCAGCTCAGACACCCAAACATGTTTCAATTTCTCCATTCTTCCGCTGGATAGTAACTCCATCACCACCAATTTCCGTACTCTTTGCCAATATGAATTATTTGTTGAGAATGTAAACACCGCATAATCGTAACCAAGGTATTTACCTGCCGTTTAAATTAGTGAATCTCAGTTCAAATTATTGAAAATGTTTCAGGTATACCAGATCGAATATTTAATAGATACCACTACTAATACAAAGATAAGTTCTGAACTCTCACTACCGCCTAAGCGGTGACCTATTTTGATTTTTACAACACTATTTTACACTATTAATACAAATTTTAATTTCAACTTTCTTAATTTGAGATATTTACTATGAACTATCTCATTGTGGTCCAACTAAGGTCAAAGGGTAGACGGGATTTACCCTGTCACCCAACAAATAAATGAACTGAACCGGCCTAAAACATTTAACGTTGTACGTAACATACTATATACCTAAGCTAGCATTATTTTAATATAATGTACCTGCACATGTAGTTGGGCGTGCAGCCAAGAACTTGTCGTTGGTAGTGAAACAATCCCTGACGGCTTCCCAGCTACTAACCACCAGGATCCGAGATATACCGAGGCGGATGGTGAACACCGGACCATATTTATCCGCCCACTCGCTCAAAGTCTTAACCAACGGAACCGAGGTTCGGAAGTGGTGGAGGTGGCCAATGATAGGCCACGCGCCACCCGCCTCCGGTGCCAATCTCTTGCTCTGTTTTCGCCATGAAAACCAAACCACCACCAAAGTTGCAACGCCAAGAATAATGTATGATAAACACGAAACCGCATCCATGACAGTGATCACACTTTTCTCACTCGTATGATCTGTTTATATATAAGCATAGCTTAATTATAGCTTTAGTTTGGTACTACAGAGTTTTTGTTTGTCTGCATATGATAATGCTGAAATGCGTAACTGTTCAATAAACAGGCTGAAATGATTCAACGTACAGATGTCAATTGAAAGTTGTCCAGTACCTCACGACAAGTAGTGTACATATATGGGCAATTGAAAGGGAAATATTGCTCTGCGCAGATCGTTGTATCAAAATCAATCTTATCCTTTACCTTACATTACTTACATTTTCATATTAATTTTCACCAAAATTAATCTTATCCTTTACCATACATTTTCATATCAATCTTATCATAAGCTTCTTTTTTTAAAAAGAAAAAATCATAAGCTAATGCCGCCACTATATCATAAAGATTGATTTTAATTTTATTTTATTTTATTTGTTGGATCATACCATATACTTTTAGTTGGTCTAGAATGTCTTATGATTAGACAAAAATTAGGTTCATTTTGGCTCTCTCTTTTTTTTTTTTTTTTTTTTTTTTTTTTTTTTTTTTTTTTTTTTTTTGAAGTAAAAACGATAGAAATTTCATTAACCAAAATCCAAGCTCAAAGCGTGAGCAATGGAAGGAAAAGGAACGGTAAAACAGTCCATACAGTCAAACTTGGACAGAGCTTCCCGAGCTAACAAGTGGGCAACCCTGTTCGCAGACCGTTTAGCAAACAAAAAACTAAGATTAGTGAAAACTGTAGCTATTTTTCTAATATCATTCAAAATGAGATCAAAAGAGGAAATAAGAGCATAATCATGAAGAATGCCGTTGAACATGGAACACGGAACACGGAACATAGAACAAATATCATTCTAGGCAATAAGTAGAAATCAGACACTAGTTGATGTGTCATTCTAGGCTAAGGTGTGCAAGTAGCTAGCATGATACGATCTTGAGGTAAGACGGATTGCATTTAATCTATCGATATATGGAATTAAGAAGGGACGGAACGATAGGCATGGAAAAATAGTGGTGGAGCCATGTAGGGAAGAAGGGCGTGATAATCTAATTTCACTTAACTTTCTTTCTTAATATATATTGAGTACTTTTTTTTTTGTTGGAATAAGAGTAAAATAAGTCATCTAACTACACAAGGAACTACAATTAGGTCATTGAATGAAAAAATATTGCAATTGAACCATTAAAAACGTAAAATCATCAACTAAACAAAAAATGACATGGCGGTTACTAGAGAAAAATAATAATTTTTTAAATTTCATTTTAATAATTTTAAATAAAAAATTAAACCCCCTCACCCTCACTCATCCCAACCTTCGTCTCCAGGTTGTCGAAGACCTGGGAGACAAAGGTCTCTAGGTTCTTCATCTCTAGCTTGAGACAAAGAAACTGACCTTCGTTTCAAGGCTACCGGAGACGAAGATTGATTCTTTGTCTCCGACAAACTAGGGCCGGATTTGGCCGAGTTAACTCGCCCAACTCGACAGAGTTAGCCAAGTTAACTCGAGCGAGTAGGCATTGTTAATTTTTTTTATTATATTTATATATATTTAAATTTATTTATTTATATAAGTAAGAGAAGTAAGAGATATACATATATAATATATATAATATAATATATGACATACGCCCACATACATGCATTATTTTTTTGTTTTTATAGGTCGCCGCCTAGACCGCTTAGGCGCTAGGTGCTAGTCTACCGCCTGACTAGCGCCTATTGTTTACTGCAACCATACATATATATATATATATATATATCCTGAGCGGTAGGGATTTGACTCGATAAACCCAATATATATATATATATATATATATATATATATATGGATGAGTTCTGGTGCAGAGATGCTCTCATCAGGTGAAAAATGAGGTTAGATCTGAGCCGTTAATGAAATTTAGATCAACAGTTTAAATCAATGAAAATTAATAAATAAATAAATAAATAATGTGTGTTTGGAAGAAACCAAGCAATTTATCCTTAAGCATGAAAATGACGCACCTTAAGTACACAAACCATACAGCTTAAGCACTCAAACAAAGCACCTTAATAACACAAAACACGCACCTAAAATTTTAAACTGACGCACATATACATTATAATTGACGTACCTTAAGTATAGAAATCACGCACTTTAAGAAAAAAATAATTATATATAGTCATCAAGAGGTCACGCAAATTATCAAATGATCTAAATGTCGCAGATGTGATATATCACACAAACAGGACAAACATAAAAATATAAAATAGACACAACATGAGCAATGATTAATAATTAATCACACATTGGAGGCAATCTCAGCTAACAAATTATTGACTTAACAATCATAAAATTACAAATTTAATTTTTAGTGAGAACGATCAATTAATATTTTTACTCTCTGTACATATTCTTAAATAGCGATTGTGAATTTGTTTGTAGTTGAAAAAAGAAAAGTCTCAACTATTATGGTCACATTGCCACATGTTGAACTTAACACCACTCAATACGCAATTTCGCATTACCACACGTACACGACTCCAGGACAGACATATATTTCTAATTTTCATCAATCCATCTGTCCTAAATACCCAATCAACTTTCAAAAGCACTAGCTTTTGCCACCTCAAATGTCTTCATCAATTTGTCCCAATCAACTTTAAAAAAGAAAAATATATTATGTGGACTCTTTTTTAAACAAAGAGAGATATTATTAATAATTAGTCAGTGGAATCAACATGATTGACATGATGGTTCAGCACCTCGTTTCTTAACTATGAAGTTGGGGTACGATCCTCACTCATGTGAATGGAGCAAATCATTTGGCCAGTCTCCTAAAACCCAAAAAATAATTAATATCAAGGAATATAATGATAAACAATCCTTTAACTTATCTAGTATATTTTGTTAATTTCTTAACTTACTCGAATTGTTTATTAGAATATTGTTTTGGAATATGCTTGTAATCGTCGTAGTCTTGACTCTTGAGTCTAAAAAAACATATTTTTCATGCAATATGGTCCTACATCACTGTGGTGTTAGTCGATCTAAATTAAAAGAAGCATATTTTTCATGCAATGTCGCCGTACATCAATGTGGTCCTACATAACGTGGTGTGTTCCTAAACGATGTGGAAGAAAAAAGCATCTTATATATATATATATAGAATATTAATCAAATGTGGCCGTGCTCTTAGGTGTGGCCGTGCGGTCACACACCACTCAATGTTACGAAATACACCACTCAATGTTAAGAAACACACCACAATGAAAATATACAAAAACACCATAAAACACACCACACACCCAAAATAATGCACCATAACTCCCATGTCCCTAATGGTGCATTTGCTAATACTGTGTGGTGTATATTTGCATACCTAGTGGTGTGTTTTTGGGTGATGCGTCCCTAACGATGCATATTTGTGTGGTGCATTTTCTAACACTGAGTGGTGTATATCTGTATACATAGTGGTGAGGCCGCACTGTTCACACCTAAGAGCACGGCCACACTTGAACATGACCCTATATATATATATATATATATATATATATATATATATATATATATATATATATATATATATATAAGGGTTCAGGTGCGGGTATTGCTTCGTGCAGTTACGCACTTAAGTACACAAACTGCGTACCTTAAAGCTAAGAACACAAACCACACACCAAAAATTTTTAAATGATGCACTTTCAGTACACAAATTACGCACCTTAAACACACAAACAAAGCACCTTAAGTATACAGACTACGCACCTTAAGCTAAGAACACAAACCACACACCTAAAATTTTTAAATGGAGCACATTTAGTACACAAATCACGCAACTAAAATTTTAAAATGACGCATCTTAAGTTTCAACACCGACGCACCTTAAACATACAAATCACGCACTTTAAGAAGGAAAACAACGCACCTTAAGATGGAAAACCGCGCACCTAAAGCTTTAGGTTGAAGCACCTTAAGCACACAAACCATGCATCTTAAGAAGAAAAATTACGCACCTTAAGAAAAAAAAATCACGCACCTAAACAACCGCAGCGGAGAAGGCCAAACACACAGAAATCAATTTCTATATATATTATTTTATCTATTTTTTCAAGATAAACTTTCATACATATATTATTTTATGCTATTTTTTCAAGATAAACTCTCATACATGCATGACTATATTTTACTAGAAGAGGAAAAGGAAAGTAATAAAAAACAAGTTCATTTCTTCTTCTTTTAAATCAATTCAAAAAAAATCAATTCAAACATACCACATCAGTGAGTGGATAATAAAAAATAGTGTAAAAAAGTAGAAATATATTTAAAAGATCTCACTTTTAGTGTCCCCAAACTATTACACATATTCCACATTTACAGGCTGATTATTGGTAGACAAAAATTTTAATTCCATTCCCAAAAATATCCCTCCACTTTAAACCCAAACTTTGTATCACCACCATTTCTTACAAAAAGATAAAGCTATAGAAAAAAAAAAAAAAAAAAAAAAAAAAAAAAAAAAAAAAAAAAAAAAAAAAAAAAAAACCTGCAATCAGTAACCATGATTATATTTTATTTACTATTTAAGGGTCAATGAAATAATAAATTAATAAATAAAATAATAGAGTTAATTTAAAGAATGGTCACTTAACTACTGAAATATATCAATTTTTATTTTCGACTTTCAATTGGACCTTAAATGGTCCCTTAACTATGACTTTTATCAATTTTATCTCTGCCTTTCAATTTGACCATAAATGATTCTTGACTATTGATTTTGTTTCAAATTTAGTCATTCACCTCCAGTTAAATATCTATATAATGCTGCACAAGGCAAACCCTTCAATTCTTCATACTATAATCAGGTTTGTAAAGACCGATTATAATGAGACCAAACCTTTTTTTTGATAGAATGAAAAATAAAATTAACAGAAACTAAATCACAACATTCTTGGCTAACCTGTTCCAACGTAACAAGAGAAAGACATTCAATTCACTATACATTTTTAATTATGACCAAAAAAATCTATACAACAAGTTAATAACCTTAAATTTTGTTGATGTTCTTTATGGACCACCATGAGAACTAATGATGCTCTCTTGACCTTAGATACCATTTGTTGTTTCATCCTTTATTTTTGTTCATGGGCCATACACAATTAATTTAGTTTTGATATGACAATTCATAAATTACTTTTTTTTGTTTATATATGCACAACATTCGATTCGTACACACAAAATTGGTGGAATGCTTAAAACATAAATTTGATTAAATTAGTTTAAGAAATATCTCATACGAAATATATGTATTGGAATACATAAGTTATCTTAAATGAATGAATTAAAATAACAAGTAATGTTAAATATAATAAATCCAATTTAATATGAACGAAATTGAAATTCAATTGGGTACCATAATTGATAATTGTACATTTGTAACCAACCAAAATAAATAAAAATACAATTTAATTTATTCGCCTTGCTCATGCCATCTTACAAGGTGAATCGTAATTAATAATAATTAAACATAATACTCGGGATCACTTTTCTTTATTATTTTATTTTTTTCTTTGTGGGTGGGAACAACCCTAGCTAAGTTGATCTTTATTTCGTAACCACAAAATTACAAAATTACAAATTCAGTTGATTTGAATAGTTATAATAATTGTGATGATTCTGAAGAAGACTGTGCATGGCTCAGCTGGATTGAGGGCCCACCGTTCCTTCCAAAATTATTGAATAAATGTGATGAAATGAATCTGCTTGCAACAGTGTGCGGATTTATGATTCTTTCCCCACTTCTCAACTCCCCCCTCTTAATTACTATATATATTCACACAAAAAAAAAAAAAAAAAAAAAAAAAAAAAAAAAGAGAGAGAAGAAAGAAGAAGAAGGAGAAGAAATTAAATGGTAAAATATATATTAAAAAAAAAAAAATTTTAAAAAAAAGTTAAATACATCTTTTTTATACAAGGATTACGCATGTTTGGCATCTTATAAGTTCTAAGTTACAACGAAATTAACAACTGCCGTGACAAGATGGACCAAAACAGTCACCTTAGTACGAGCATAATTATGGGTGATTTTTGCTCATCTTGATAATTAATGGGATTAATTTGACAATTTATGTTTATTTTATGACCTAAAAATGCCATTATCCCAAAAACCAAGTGAAGGAAACTATTGCCAAAATTTCCACTTCATTTTCATTTTCTTTTTATGAAGAAAACAGATTACAATGACAGTTGAAATGAGATGTTCATGTTCTCCCTACTTCAATTTCTAATGATGCTTTCATGTTTCAAGCAACAGAAATACCTTGGAAATACAGTCCTATAAATACAGAAAGCGCGATGGCGAAGAAGTATGGCCGCTTATCAACACCAGCTGATGCTACTCTGCAAAAAAATAATTTTGCATTGAAGCAAATTAGCATTTGCACAGCCTAAAACGAAGAATCATTTAACCACATCCTTCCATGATAAGCCAGAACGCCACAGTTCGATGGCAGGATGTTGAACTCGGCCCTCCAGGCCGCAATCCCAACAAAATGGATTCGATATGTATATCTAGTTACCTAAAAGTGATGGATATTTTACCTGGCAACTGAGGCATTTGTTGTTAGCCCGAATCCAAATGGATACAGCGGGTCGTAATGCAAGTCACCAACATTCATTGGGAGTTGATCTACAGTTCTAAACCATGTTTTCGAAAGTTTTCCAGTAAAACCATAGTCCCCAAAGAGGACATCGGTCACACCTTGACCTTCTGTGCCAGGTAACCAGGCTGCTACAAGTGCATCAATTGATGAAATGTATGGTTCTACCACGAGTGGTCGACCAGATACGATGACCACAACGCACTTCACTGATCCACAGACACTTTTAATGACATCAGGCCCGGGATCTGCTATTTCAAGTGTTGGACTGTCCCCTGCCATCTCAGCATACGGGGGCTCACCAACAACAACGATAGCATAGTTAAAGTCGTTTGATTTAATGAAATCAGCATCAGGAGTCTCCCTGTAAACAACCTCGGTGTCCTTGTCTACTGTAGAGTATATGGCACCAAGGATGGTCGTTCCTGTAAAAGAAGTTCATGTTAGCAAGTTCACTTTCAAACCCAATATGGTTACTAATCATACATTTTCGAAGTCTCAGCAATAGTTAATCTATTCGAAACTCATTTGTTTTGTTTTGCAATCATCTTAATTTTGCAAGGGGAACCAAAAGAATCAAAATATTGCCTACCACTTGTAGCATTGTTGCCACTAAAACCCTGCCAATTGATTGTCCATCCACCACATTGGAAACCCAAGTTATCAGCATGGCTACCAGCAACCAAAATTTTGGGCACCTTCTTGGGAAGCGGTAATAATCTGTCCTCAGCAGTTTTCCCATTTTTCAGTAGTACAAGAGATTTCCTAACGGCTTCTCTTGCTAAATTCCTGTGTGCCTGTTTAGATATCAGGATACCATTCATTTACAGCAATGGATAAATTTACACACATGTCTAGAAGCCTAAAATGCAAATATCAAGCCTAAGAATTCGCCTATCTGGTTCATAAATTTATACAAGGTCTGAAGAAAAGATTTGATTACTAGTAACCTACCTGGCTTCCAACCTCGTGTACCAGGCTTAGATCAGTGTATGGGTCCTCAAAGAGTCCCATGGTGAACTTAACTAATAAAATCCTCTCTACTGCATCATTAATACGATCCATTGGAACAACGTTGCTCTTTACGAGGGAAGTGAGATCATCAATGAACTCTGTATACTTGTAAGGCACCATAACCTGCATAGAATCAATTTGACGCCTCCAAGTTAGGCTTCCTAAGTTGTCAAGAATGGTAAATCTAATGAGCAGAAGTGACTAGAAACCTGTTCTTTTTTTTTACTTAATATGTAGTTATGTACAAGCATATTGTTGCAATGTTAGAGAAAAGCCACCTACCATGTCTATGCCAGCTAAAATGCCAGCCTGAACAGAATATGTGTAGTTTGAATGAGCAGGAGAAGTAATCCTGTCAATACCCTGCCAGTCCGATATAACAAATCCCTGGTGGTTCATTATAATCCATTAGAAAAACCTTTGGATCTGATGATTAGAACAGTAAAAGCATACTTTGATTTAACAGAATCAAGGAAATATGATTATAACAGAATGTAAATTCAAGTGTTATAATTGTAAGAGGGTCTAGGTCTTTCACTACCTTGAACTTAAGTGTACCCTTTAGGAACCCAGTAATTAGATCACGGTTTGCATGCATTTTCTTTCCATTCCAGCTAGAGTATGAAACCATGATTGTTGAGACACCTTTAATAATTGAATCGGAATAGGCAGGCATGTGGATGCTCAGTAAGGTGTGCATGTCAGTTACAGTGTTATTCTCATCAACACCCTTTGTCGTGCCCCCATCACCAACAAAGTGCTTTGCACAAGCAGCAACCTTCTTTCTGAAATCGGAGGAAGGATGAAGATATTGTTTGAGAAAACCAAGTTCGTACACAAACATTTTGCTGTCATGAAATATGTATGTATGTATTTAGCAGTTTTCATACTTTCCATCAACAAAAGGAACGCCCTTCCTTGAACCATTGGGGATTTCTCCTTGCAACCCGAGTATAATGTCTGTCATCTCTTGAACAACCTTCTGATCTTCACTATAGCTTTCGTAACACCGACCCCATCTAGGATCTCTACAAACCTATGCACAACAATCCACGCCAAGTAACAAGTAATTGAAGTCTATGGTTTTAAGCATAATTATGTTTCTAAAGTTGAATGATTTGTTTGCTCAACTTACTGCAATGCAAGGAGCAAAGACATAAGGAATCCCGGTGGCTCTGGCTTCAATGGCTGTAGCATCCCCAATCCTTCGCAAAAGTTCAGGATCCCTGATAAATTATTTAAATTACACATTTAGTAAACTTCAAACTTCCTTATATAATGGAAAGCTAATCAAATATCACACATCAGAAAGCCACGTGCAAAGTAAAGCATCTTATCAAGCAAAATGGTTCATGCAACTCAGATACTAAAGGATAAACCTCATAGAAAAACAATTACCTAGACTACATTAACTCAATAGTAACAAGTCAAATGAATTTGTTCAGAAACAGCAGGGTGCATGAACTTACATAGGAAAATACCCAAGTGATTTTAAGATGAAAATTTTTGTCTTTCTCCAAGAAACAATAAAACAACTTTCTTCAACAATCTTGAAAGAGAAATATAGAATGATGGAAGAATTGAAGAAAATAAAAACAAAAAGTTAAATATAACACTGAATAACTAGGAATTCAGCCTTGAATCAAGAATGCCAGATTTGATTCCTGAGGGAACTTGAATCCAAAACACTAATTACTTGCCTAGTAGCTCCAAGGCCAATATTATGTGGGAAAATGGTGGCATTATAGACATTGTTGTGTCCATGAACAGCATCAATCCCATATATCATTGGGATCCCAAGACGGGAAGATAATGATCCATTCTGGAACTCATTAACCATTGCAACCCAATCTGAAGGAGTAGCTTGAGGAAGCGGTATACTCCCTCCCCCACTCAACACGCTCCCTACATTAAACAATCAACAATTTTCTTCAGTCTTTAAACTCCACACTCATAATGGGCAATAATTAAGAACGGCCACTAAATAGACACTAAAATCAAGAATGGGGAAAGTATAGGAACAGTAGAATCACCAATAAAGTAATCCCTCATGACTTGAGCAGAGGCGACACTCCGATCAATCTGAACCATCTGCCCAATCTTCTCCGCCAGAGTCATCCGCGCCAGCAGATCCTTCACTCGGGCCCCGACAGGCTGCTTCGGGTCCTTGTACTTCTCTTGAGCCATTGCAGCCCTGCCGCTCCACCACAAGACCAACAGTCCCGCCCACCACAACCACAACACTCTACTGGGAACCCCCATTGCCTTGTCGACAAGCTAGCTAGCTACAAGTCCTACAAGCCCACAAAACCATAAATATCCGCCTTGAATTGGAGCTTAAGAGCGCTGCTTTTGTAGATAGAAAATGGTGGGAATGGGAATGGGAATGAGAATGCTGCGGTTTAGATGGAAATGCAGAGAGTGCACTCCGATGAATTGAAAGAGTAGAGCAGTAGTGGGGTAATTTAACCAACAAGGCAAGAGATTCCTTAGCAGAAATGGGAAGAACGTGGTCGGTGTTATGAAATTTTGGTTTTTTATTTATAGACAAAAATATATGTGTGTGTAAACATGTTTTATTTTTAAAATAGAAAGTATTATAAGCTAACTAGTTACACAATTTATGAAAATTTATAAATTTATTTTGAGAATGTAAATATTTTTTGTGTGAGATATTGTAGAAAAGGAGAGCATTGGGAGTTACTCGGATTTGAGAACTACGTGATTATATGTTATTGGTGAACCCTATATTGTTGTTGTGACTTTAAGTCATGTGATCTATTACTTGAGTTACTCTCGTGGGATAATAATCACTACTTTTAATTGGTGGCTAACTAGTTGGTTAATTTGTAAGGATTAAGTCAGCATCTTATATGAAATTAATTTTTCTTACTAGTAAAGTTATGAAATTGCTTTCAAAAAAAAAAGTTATGAAATTCCTTTTATCCCAATTCATGTGTATTTCTTTCTTTTTTGGAACTTTGTATTTACCTCTTCAAATGAACCCTAATATTAGCATTTCTTTTCTCTTTTCCTCGAGAATGACCGGCAAATAATAATTTGTAGACACGGATCCACCTTGCAAGGTGAATGCAGATATAAAATATACAATTTATATACTGAGCATTCAGTATGTAAATGGACACAGTCCACCTTGTTAGGTCGACCCGAATCCATTATATAACTATTGGTCATTGCCTGACTAGGAGACAAATCTCAACTTCAACTAATAATGTTAATTTTTATTTCAAAAAGAAAAAAAGTAATGTTAATTTGGACCAAAGATGCTTTCTTCTTGCTGAATATTATTCAAACTTGATAAATAAGTAATTCATTTGAACTCCACTTAAGGCATTTGTGAATCGATTTTTTAATTTTATCTCAAGTATTCAACCCCGAAAATTAAGTCTTTTGTATTTTATTCATAAACTAAATAGCATTCAATGTCGATGTGTTTGATCCATTCATGAAATACCGTATTTGATGCGATATGAAGAATGAGTTGATTGTGGCATGTACTATAGTTTTGATAGAATAGGAGCTTTTAAAGCCTACTTTGTTTAAAAGATATTCATATCACTTCACATATAGACTATGTGATAGCTCTATATTTTGACTCTACACTTAGGGGGGTGTATTCAATCACGACTTTCATTAACTTTTAAATACTTTTAAAGTGATGGATTTTAATTGACTTTTGTAGAGTTTTTGTAAACTTTCCTAGAATCTTTTAAACTTTTATAAACTTTGTAAGAGTTTATTATAAATATCCATAGAACAAACATTTATAGAGTTTTAAAAACTTTTTTATATTAAAAAGTTTACAAAAGTCATTAAAACTCTAAATTGAATACACCCTCACAAACATTCCATAACTTCTATTAATATATTATCTATAAATTAACTTTATTCTTACCTTTACTCTTTTCTTGATGAGTATCTCTCATTTATAATTACTATAAAATAAATAAAGAATCTCTTAAAAAATTCAACTTAATACAATAAATAAATAAATAAATAAATAAATATGCGAGCTTGATAGCCCCTCCAGACAAAGCCCATCAAACACTCTCTCACTTGCGGAACCCTCACTTTCTCAGGCGGCACTCTCTCACTTGCGGAACCCTCACTTTCTCAGGCGGAACAGAGCACTCACATTTCAGGTAGTTTAGTTTTATACATTGATCAATAGCTTTTTATATATATGGTTACATGTCCACAACAATGTGAATCGAGATAGGGAAAAGATAAAATAGCAGTCTTAATCTCCAACTCGTGACCAAATAATGCTTTTGATTTTATGTTATGAAGTATGAACATTCCATCCTAAATCTCAAATTTCTAACATTGTTGTTTTGTTTCGATGTCATGAAAGTTTGCATAAATTAGGATTGAATAGTGATTTTAGATTTTGAGTTTCTAATTATTTAATTAGTAATGATGTTGGAAGAATTACCGTTGAGTCCCACACTCGGTTTGGCGATCAACCTGGGATATCAGCTAGGCTGGACTATTAATAAAGTAATGTTTAAGGTAAAATGAGATGAGCAGTGGAGCTCTGATAACTCAGTCACATATGTCCAATGGCTATGGTGATGTCAAAGTTAGTTACGTTTAATGGCTATTTTTTAGTACTACTGATTCTATTACTGATAAAGTATATACGCACCCTTCCATTTGCATTCATTTCAGGTAGTTTAGTTTTATACATTATGATAAATCAGAACCCTTATTTTGGTCAAAGGTTTTTAATTTTTAATTTGTATTTTTCAGCTACTCAAAAATGGCTAACAATCGTGGAATCAGCACTCCTCTGGTGGCGATATGCAGTGCCTGCAATGAGAAGTTTGGTTCAGTGGACAACCTAAGACTGCACCAACAAAGATGTCAAAAATTTAAAGAGGCGAGGATCAGCAAAGCTGAAAATATAGCTAAAGCGAGGGCAGCTAACACTCCCAAGGCTGCCCCGGCTGCCAACTAAACCTATGGTAAAGGCTTGGCTTTCTATATTGCTGTTTCCTCTTATTATCTAATAATAGCTCGATAAAGTCATACAGAGACATATTATGTCATATGGTTACCAAAGATATTTTCTGTTTCTAACATTCAATTTTATTTTCTGTTAGACATGGCTTTCTATATTGTTTAGTGAGTTGTTGTCAATACCTAATTCTATATTGTTTAGTGAGTTGTTATCAATACCTGATTCTATATTGTTTAGTGAGCAACCCCATAAATACAAAGATCATGCTCCCCTCATCTTCAGACCTTGGTGGAGTTGGTGCCTATAGAGTAGAAGTAGGCATTTATACACAACACAAGCTGCAACTGGTTTGCCTCTAGAAAATCCCAAATCTTGTGAGATGCACTTGATCAGCAAGTCCTGGTTCTCCTGTAAGGAGACCAGCATGCCAAGGAATCCCGTGCCCTGGCATTGTAGTCCTCAAAGTTTGATCTATTGAGAGCATCCTGGAAGATGAAACAGACATTTATGAGCAAATGAAGCATATTAATGTGATGGAAAAAGGAGATCCATCCATTAAAGTAAGGCAATCGCTATGAAGTGTAAAAGAAAGTACAAAAGGCTAAATTTATAAAGGAAAACGTTATGATTAAAGATTACACATGGAGAATACATTTAGGTAGAACCACTACCCACCTCAACAAGCCCACAATCAAAAAGCAGTTTAGTATATACACCACCGGGGTATACCCCTGAGTACATACACAAAAGCAAAGACTTCAAATACAATATTAAAAAAAAAAAAAAAGAAGATAAAAGCCCAGAAATACATAAACACAAGCAAGCCCAAGCAAAAGGCAATTTAAATGAGAAATTTAAATAAAGCCCAAACTCAAGCAATTCTCGTGTCTTCTGACCCAGGCGCATTCTTCGAGGAGCCCAAATCACTTTTCATATGTGAAGACACGCTTGATATCCCCTCTAGTGACAAAGCTCATCAAACACCTTCAATTCATGCTGCAAACACTTTTTCGTCTATTTTGGGACACCGACACCGACTCTCTCAGGCGGAACAGCTCACTCTCTCAGGCAGGCGGAACCCTCATTTCAGGTAGTTTTATATATTATGATCATCATCTATACTATTGCTTCCAATTGCATTATAGCCTGGTCAGAGTTTGGGTGACGCGAATATTCGAATCTATGTCCTTTTGCATTGCTCTGATACCAAACTAAAAGCCTAAGCGGATAGTTGGACTGCACAATTAGCTGCAAGAACCCATGACCTTTTGCATGGCTCTGATACCAAATTAAAAGCCTAAGCTGATAGTTGGACTGCACAATTAGCTGCACATATTATATTTATGCTCACACGCTTATATTTATGCTCACATGCGACATTTTGCATGGCTCTGATACCAAATTAAAATATATGCTCCGTCTCAACTAAAAGCCTAAGCTGATAGCTGAACTGCACATATTATATCTATGCTCACAATTTTCGGTGTTTGGATGTACTCTGAAAAACTGTTTGTGTGTGTTTGGATGTTCACCAGGCATTTAGCTACACATAAATGCAAATTATAAATCAAGAGATTAATTCAATACAGTTTTTCACATTTTTACTGTTCACATTTCTGGAAAATTTGCATTTGCAGATGTTCACCAGGCATTTAGCTACACAGAAATGCAAATTATAAATCAAGAGATTAATTCAATACAGTTTTCCAAAAATACAAATTATAAATTTTAGGTCTGTGATGGGTATAGCTGAAAATCTCAAAACAGTTTTCCTACAAATCACGATCATTAAAGCAAAGCAAAAAATAACGTACCTAGGGTTTCGACAAATCTGGCTGAGGGCGGTAGGGCTGAGATACTTTCGACAAATCTGGCCGAGGGCTGAGGGGCCTGAATCTGGCTGAGGGGAGTGAGGCTGCTGCGGTAGGGCTGAGATACTTTCGACAAATCTGGCCGAGGGCTGAGGGGCCTGAATCTGGCTGAGGGGAGTGAGGCTGCTGCCGTAGGGCTGAGATACTTTTATTATTGAACTAACATAATGGGGGGTTTGGTTATTGGCTTATTAGCCAAATTTTAGCTTATTATTAAGTTTAGTTTTTTGATCTATCAATAAGCTATTTTGAAGTGCTTGGTAAATGGCTTATTGGGTCAATAAGTTGAAAATTGAAAAGCTAATGAATGTATCTTTTTCTATTAGCTTGTTGGGATCAATGAGTATATATATATATAGGGCTGTCAAAATGGGCCAAGGCCCGCGGGCCGGCCCGCACCCGCCCCGCGGTGGGGCGGGTTAGGGTTATAGAAAATTAGGCACGCGAAAATGCGGGCCTAACGGGGCGGGCCAGATTTGGCCCGCGGGTCGTGCGGGCCGGCCCGCGGGCCGAAAAATTAAAAAAATAAAAATTAATTATTTATTGAAAATATTGTTGATCATACATTTTAATTTCTATTTTATCCAATTCTTTTGAAAATTATTAAGCAAAGAAGCATTAATTACATGCATATAGTCATTACTCATGTGAAAATATGTAGTAAGTATACTTATATGACACTTTGGCAAATGATAGTAATTTAGTATACTTATTTGTTGTGTAATTGTTACTATATATATATATATATATATATATATATATATATATATATATATATATATATATGTTATGGAATGAAGTATGTAATGATTAATAAATTAACATGAAATTATGAACTTTGAATATTAATATTTTTAATTTATTTTATTGTTTTCAATTTAAAAACTTTGAAAGTTAACTTTAAAGGTAGATTGAAAATTAGCAATGCTAGTATTTGTAGACTTTACTAATTTGTTTTAACTTTGAAGTAAAAAAAAAAAAAAAAAAAAAAAAAAAAAAAAAAAAAAAAAAAAAAAAAAAAAAAAAAAAAAAAAAGCCCACGGGCCGGCCCGCGGGGCCCGCGAACCCGCGCGGGGCGGGTTAGGGCTGCCTTACTCTTGGCCCGCGGGCCTAACGGGCCTAGCCCGTTAAGCCCGCGAAAAAATTGGCCCGCGGTGGGGCGGGCCGGCCCGCTTTGACACCACTATATATATATATTTTATCCTTTTAAATCAATGGAATTTACTTATAAATGAGGGTGAGTTTGTTATTTTATAATAATAATAATAATAATAACATTATTATTATTTGTATTCGGCCCAACCCGTCCCGTATTGGGTTGAAGAAATCCAAACCCGTCCCATATTCGGCCCGGCCCACGGGCCTACCCGTATAACCCGTGTCCCCACCCCCACCTCTCCCCCACCCTCAAATATATTGTGTAAATGTGGTCTTGTATTAATATTTTAAAATATTGTTGCTAACAAGATTTGAACTCTTCACATAACTTACCACTATTGAAGTTTGAAACCAACTATGCAAAGAAATTTTGTTGAACATTTTTATATACGTATATATTTATTTAGATCATTCAAGCATTGTATATAATTTATTTATAATTTATTTATATTAAATTTATTACAAGTATTAATTAATACATTTAATTGTATCTTTATATTAATATTAATATATAATATTAATTTATTTATATTAAATTTATTATTTGTATTAATGAATGCAATTAATTGTATCTCTATATAAATATTAATATAAAATTTATTAATGTTAAATTTATTACTAGTATTAATTAATAAAATTAATTGTATCTTTATATAAATATTAATATAAAGTTTATTTATAAAATTAGAATGTAATTGTATATATGTGTGTATGTATGTGTAATGTGTGTAGTGTGTGTATAATCTGTATATATATAAACATACATGGTGATTGTTCAAAATGTTTGATATGCTTGGTTGGAAGTGGTCTTAGTTTTTAAGTAAGAGGTTAGGTTTCAAATCCCAACTTATACAAATAAAACAATTTTAATAATATTCAATCAAAAACATTAAAAAAAATTAATTAATTAACGGGCTGGCCCGTTTAGCCCGTCATACACGGGTTGGGTTGGCCAAATCCCAACCCGTGGGAAACGGGCCGACCCGTCCTGGCCCATTTTCTGGCCAGCCCGTATGGGTCGGGCTGGCCCGTTTTGACAGCTCTAGGTGGAGATGAAGACTATAGGAAAGCGTACCATTTTCTTAGGATCTGTTGGGGGCATATTTTGCATTAATAACAATAATGCAAATGTGAGAAATAACTGCATATACTTCATTGAAGAAGATGATAGAAACATGTATATTTTTGATTTGGATTATAGGAGTGTTTCTACCAACTTTCCTTGCCCTCATGTTGGAAAGAAAAATATTATATCACGATGGATATTATGATTTTGTAAGTTATATATAGATTTATATTTTCGATATGTATTTGTGTTTAATTTTATAATGTTGAGGTAAAATATTAAGTTTTGTTTTCTAGCCAGGCTTACTTACCCACGACTTACAAGAATTAAAGCATCATTTAATGTTACGTTACATGCAATAAGCCTAAATTGTACGTATTTCAAATTAAATTAAAGTTGCCTACAAATCAATATAAAATTACATGCATATATAGAACAATTTAGGGTGTGTTTGGTTCATGAGTTTACACATTGTGGATGAGAATCAAAATCATATCGTTAGTGTTTGGTTTACAATGCAACATTTTAAAACACAACTATATGATTTAATTACTCCTTCAATTAAAAATTTCATCCCCACTTTAAAAAAAAAAAGTATAATTTCATCTTATTGATAATCTAATTTGTAAGTTTGGATTAGTAATTTTAGATTTTTTTTTATTCATATTAATGTTTTGTATGTCATTATATTATGATCAATTTCTTTGAATTATTGTTTTTGTACTTGTAAAATCTTTATTCCCATTATAGGGGTATACATAACCAAACATGCAAACTACTTACATCCAAACCTATTACCATTACCATTACTATTACCAATACCAAGTATTTGATTTTCATTTCAATTTCGATATTCCTATGTACGAACCAAACACACTTTTATTTTTACCACCCATATGTTCTTTACATGGACAAATTAAGTAATAAGCAACCATTTTTTATACTTGTGATTAGTGATGCTAACTCGCATTTTTCTAGATTTTAAAATGATTAATTAAACAAATAATGAGAAACAAAAATTTTAGGTTTAGAATTAGTTTTAACCGATCAAAATTTAATTTAAAAAATTCCAACGTTGTGGCAAGCAAGCAGTGGGATTTATCATTTATGCACACCACCAAATTACGATTTTCCTAACTACAACATACTAGCTACTTAAGTATGTTGGTCATCCTTTGATAGCTAAAAACAAAAATCATATTTTTAAAATATCCCAACTTAATATTAAATTTTATAACGTAAGGTGTAAGAATTTTCCATATGGTATAATATTTTATTTATATAATATTTATGTCTGATGTAAATAAATGATAAAGTCAATAGGTGGTAATTTAGTTTTAGATATTCAGTTTTGTTCTGACTGAATATCTATCTACAATGATGTCACGTACGTCTCTAAGTAGAATGAAAGTAAAATGGTGCATTCACATTTTTTATAGGCAGAATACACAACAATTTAGGAGAGGGCTACTCATTATCCTAAAGCTTTTGATACTACGAGGTCAGATTTCTCGTGTGATTTATGTTTCTTTAATTTATGTTAATATATATTAATATCTGACATTTGGTATCATAGCTTTAATAATCTCTGCCTAATTGCTTGTATTGTCTGTGTACAAAATTATTTTTCAAAAATTAATTAATATTAGTTTCATATACATTGATTTTCCATATATGCATGTTATGTTTTTAGAAAATTTGACCTGGAATTGTTTTGTCCCGCCCTTTTGCTCTGTTATTGCTGATTTTGGGAACCCATATATCGCCTTTCATATATGGTTTTCTTTCATATATGTCAACATTAATACCAAAATTAAATCATAACTTTTTGTGTAATATTAGCTTAGCTGTAATTAAACTAGAAAAGATATATATATATATATATATATATATATATATATATATATATATATATATATATATATATATATATATATATACATACTAGTTTCCACACGCGCGAGAGCTTTAGCTTTAATTTACTCTGTAGCAATTACTATATGCTAATTGCTACAGAGTAATTGCGATTTGAGAATTGTCATTCTTAATATTAGAAATTAAGAACCGCTAATAGGTTGTGTACTGCGTCTGTGTACGTATAATTTTTATTTTTATTTTTAATATGGGGCCCTGGGCAGACATGCCCAGGGCCGGCCCCGTTGACATGTGGATAACCACTTGCAAAAACATGAATTTCTCCTTGCACACTGTCATATCAGTGAAGACCTCGGCATTTTCGCGATGGATTACAGCCGCTTCCTTCCACGATAATTAATTATTACCATAAAGCGATATTGTAATATGATTTAGACAACTATATTATTATTAAAGTAAATATAGAAAAAATAAAGGAGAAATAATTTAAAAAGTAAATATAGTGTCAACTATTATATAATAATGCATATTGCATGTCAATTTAATAAAGTTGTAATATGATTTCTTACTGGGCAGTGGGACAAAAGAATGAGAGTTTTAGCTTTAATTTACTCGAGCAATCGCAATTACTCTGTAGTAATTAGCAAAAAATATATTGACGATTTGACGAATTGTGTACGGTGTAGCATATATGATAATTTTTGCAATGGATTTTTTGAGCTTTAGCTCAACTCAACTATGTTCAAATTTTATATTTTTAATGCAATAAATTATAACAATAAATACTTTAACAAAATATCATAACAGAATGCAATATTACATATTGGTTGTCTCTATTTTATACTCTGTGCACGCACACGGACACACATATAGGACAAGTTCAAATTAAAACATGATTCTCCTGTAAAAAGTAATGACTGATCATAGTCGCTCAATTAGGGTTCATCAATGCTTGTTATAGTGAAAAATACTGGGTCACTTTCATAAATATTATAAACTTTTAAGTGTAATATTTATAAAACTAAGATCACCTATTTCCCTTTATATATTTTTCAACAACCATCTACCATTGATTTATCCAAATAGATGGATCACATTATTCCTCACCTTTTACCTCGTACGTTCCCCCCTACCCCCCTCCCCCCAAATATATATATATTGATAACTGAAATCTTTTGCCCCCCCCCCCCCCCCCCCCGAATGCTATCAATTTGGTAAGTCAAACTATATTTTACAATGCATTATTATAGCTACAAATCTTAACTATTATTTTTAGCATAATTAATTTGTTATTATAGTTTTAGTTATTCTTGAGTGTTTTGGACATAAATCATTATTATAATTTAAATTATCATATATAATATATATTTTATTTAGATTAGTACTCCTTACGAGTCAAGACCTTGTGGTCTAATGGCATCCGGTTACACTCTCATATGGAAGGGGATGTGTTTGAGACTTAGTTAATGCGATATTGACTCTTTGTGCTTCAGTAGGTTGAGAAATTAAAGTAGGTAGTACTGAAAAAAGATTAGTCTTTATGATAATTATTTTCATATTTTTACTTTCCACTATTTAAATGGAAAAAAAAATCAGATTGAAATTATGTAAATATATATGAGATTTTCTTTAAAAAAATAAAAAATTCTGTATTCAAATTATGATTGCTATAATATTTGCAATATTCAAATTATGAGTTGTTGATTTTTATTTGCATATTCAAATTACGATTGCTATAATATTTGCAATATTCAAATTATGAGTTGTTGATTTTTATTTGCATATTCAAATTACGATTGCTATATTATTTGCGGTTCCTTAATTTTCTGTCATTATTTTTACATTTTTTAGTAAATAAAATATAGTTTACTGTTAAAAATTTAAATTACTGTTAAATATCTAAATATTAACTCAAATATTTTCATAAAAATCAGTTCAAGAGAGTTTTGAATAATGCATAACCCTCTTCACAATGTCTTTTTACGTTCTAATCTAGTTCAATTAGTTTATCACTCTAGAAATTTGTCCATGACTCTTTTCAACATGATATAGTATGTTAAATTTTTAATCGCTCAAATGTTATAAAAATCACGATAATAATGCATAGATCCAAACCATTTGAATATGCCCAAGCATAATGAATTTTCATATTTTTATTGAATTGGGTAATGAAGACCAACAATAAATTGAGAGGTTTAGGTTTGGATGGCTAGCAGAAGCAGTGACAATATGGTGTTGAGCTCATGATTTTGCATTTGCCTCCTTTGCCGCACTCACTTTGAAAGCAGCGTTGATTACAATCATCGTCGTTACATGGTCCAATCACATTGTCAAAACAACATTGGAGACACTTTACTTGCACAATATCTGATGAAAAAAATAAACAAAGAAAATGATATGAATTAACACTGGTCATGTTATTATCATAATTGATCAATTCGATATTTTGATATCGTTATTTTTACATTCTCTTTAATTTTAAAAATACTTTTTTTTAAAAAAAAATATTTTTTTTAAATATTTTATTATAAGTAGAAAAGTGTTTCGATTGATAAAGTTAAATGGATCAGGTAAAATACTAAGAAATAGTCCCAAAAACAAAATTGCTGCATAGTATATATTGATATACACATAAGAAATAATTAGAATAGTTTAAATATAAGAAAGAAATAAACCTGATGAGATGATGAACACCACAAGAAGGATGGTTAACACACTCAACTTGGCCATTCCTAACAAATATATGCAACTCTTTATATATTTGCTTCTCTTCTCTATTGATAATTATGTGATCATTTGGTTGGTTTATATATATAGAGGTAGCATTGTAGCAACAATAATGTGAGATCACGTTATATAATAAGATTATATATCTCTAAAACGTAAACTAAGATTATATTACGAAAATGCAATCACTTAATGTGATTAATTAACATTGTGAGAATATAATATCAAATTGTTTAGTTGACTTAATATTTAATGCACCGACGGTGTATAGAACCTATACACCGGCGATTAACCACAAAGTGACACATCATTCAAGAGCAATTATAAAACTAAGGAAACCTTTATTTGCAAATAAATCATAATTTGAAATTAAATACATTTATTAATTAATTTAATATAAGAATTCTAATTCTTTTACTGAAATCCAAACCCTAATTAAACAGAACATCTCAATCGTCCCCTAAAACCTCTCATCAAAACTCTGCATCTTTGTTCCACCTTGGCCACTTTTATTTTCCTCATCAAAAGATATGCATTTCTTAATTTTGAGATGCCTACATATGAATATGTCTAAAGGAATCTTTTGAGTTTTGATGGAATGCTTTCGGATAATTATGAAAACAAATATGCGCATGCATACATGCGATTTCCATTTTCCACGGAAGCAGTATAGCCATGTTTGCAACCTTTGCATTTTTATTGTAATTATTAATGCTTTAATCGTTGACATCCTTCAATACACTTCAATGATTTCTATGACCCAGGCAACTTTGCAATACAGTGAAGGCTTTAGTGGTTGCGTTAAAAAAATTACTTTAAATAAATATGTTTAATTTTAGTTAAACTATATTATTTAATAAAATGTTATGATTTATTTGCCAAAAAAGGCTCCCTTAACTTTGTAATTGTTTTTAATGACATGTCACTTTGTAGTTAATCGCCGGTGTATAAGTTCTATACGATGTCGGTGCATTAAATATTAAATCCTTAGGTTTAATGCTAACAAGATTCGTTTAAAGATCGAGGAAAATATATATTCATAGAATTAAGATCTTCTATTTAATTCAATATTTAAATATCACATACATACTGATGGTCCGTTTCGAAGCTTGAAAAATATTTTTAGAAAAATAATTTTCAGAAAATGACTCATTTTTTAAAAAATATTTTAATTTAAAGGTCTAGACATGTTTAATCATATCCTTGCAATTAAATATTTGGATGGTGTGGATTAAACCACATAACCACACCTAAACACTAATTCTCAAGGGAAGATTTTATATATATATATATATATATATATATATATATATATATATATATATATATAATCCTAATCATATGAGAACTATGCCCCCCAAGTGATCTTGAGAACGTGAAGGCAAATCCAAACCATTGATCTGCAAGATCTGATGGATGAGAAATCAAGTAAAAAATAAGCGGAGTCATTTTCATAAATATTACGTAGTATAAACTTTTAAAATGAGCGGGGTCATTTTCATAAATATTACTTACAAAATTTTGTTTATTTCAACCATTAGATCTACTAGATCAATGGTTTGGATTTGTCCTTACGTTCTCACCTGATTAAGGACATATATATATATATATATATATATTCAAATGTGGTTGCGGCTTCCCGTGCGGAATACACCACTATGTATACAAATATACACCACTCAAATGTTAGAATATGCACCACAATTAAAATACACAAAAACACCAAAAAAACACACCACACACCCAAAATAATGCACCATAACTCACTTGCCCCTAATGGTGCATTTCCTAACACAGTGTGATGTATATTTGCATACCTAGTGGTGTGTTTTTTGGTGATGCGTATCTAATGGTACATATTTGTGTTGTGCATATTTGTATACATATATATATATATATATATATATATATATATATATATATATATATATATATATATATATATATATATATATTTGAATTAATTTTGGTGCGATATTCTATTATTATCCTCATTTTTCAATTAATGTACAAAAATTGAATTCATGGGCGTGTGGTATTATTTTAATATTATATCTATTTGTTTAATTAATTTTTTTTATTTTGAATTAATTTTAAAAGTCTAAAATTTAAATAATTTTAAATGCTCAACACAAAATACCTATAATATTAATATATTTAACTAATTTAATGATAATAGAATTTATTCTAATTAGTATAGAATTAACTTTTTTATTTAATTTAATATTTGAATATAATATTTCTTTTTCAGAGCATCTAAATTAATGTATATAGAATATTATAACCTTTTTTAATATTGTAGCTCTATACTTTTAACGGAATTAACAATATGAATTATAATATTTGATGCTCTACCCGTCTACCGTCTATAATTTGGTACCAAATTGTTATAAGATTTCGTTTACAAAATTAATATTATGGATTATTATATAATTTGATGCTCTATAGTCTATACTTTAGTACCATAATATTATAATATTTCAATTACCAAATTTTCTATAGAGCTTCGAATTTATATATATAATCATAATCAGGTGAGAACCAACTAATAACATGTGAACCTGCGAACTTCTGAAGGATTGCACCGCTACGGCTCTCATACATGTGTGGAGGACCTTGCGGTGCAATCATATAGTAAGTGCAGTGTTCTCATACATGTGTGGAGGACCTTGCAGTGCAATCATATAGTAAGTGCAGTGTAACCCTTCAGAAGTTCGCACGTTAAGGTCAGTTTGGTTTGATTTTGTTGGAATTATGTGTGTGGTTCTAATGGAATATAATTATGTGTGTGTGGGGGGGGGGGGGGGGGGTTCTGATATGATGGAATATAATTATGTGTGTGGGTCTAATGGTTTTGTTGGAACCAGGTCCACCATAAATCGAGACACTGGCCTAAATAATAAATAATTAATACAAGCTATAATCCAAATAATGAAATAGAGATAACAATGTTACCGCTAGGAATTGAACCCTAGTATGCGAACAGAAGGGATGAGATCAACTCAGGCCAATGTACCAGAAAGGGTTTGGTGAACCAAGTAATAGTTTTTAAGAGGAGGGAAGACACCCTATTTTTATTGTTGAAGGACTCACGGATGATTGATAAATGGAAGGCATCGGACAATCTTCATTCTTGGCCACACACGTGTCCCCACTACTTTGCTTCCAGCGCATGCACTCCCATGCATAAGAGCATCCTTATCAGTGGAGTTTTTTCACAATTTTTAAAGGGGTTTTGTAATTGTGATTAGGAAATAGAAAGTGGGAAGAAGAAAAAGAAAAAAGGAAAAAAATCTGATATTTCAAACCAAAAAAAAAAAAGTTAAATGTCAGAGTGGTCGCCAGTTGGCGGCCACTCTGACTCACCCCAGCGAGCGCGTGATTCTCACGCGCCCGCTAGGGCCGCAATGCGCGCACTGCTTCTTTGCTTTTTTTGTTTTTTCTCTGACAAGTGAATTGTTTTTTGCAGGAGGACCAAATGAAGAAAAACCAAATGCCCACATCAGCTTCAAAATTATGAACTATTTTTAGATTGACAATAACCCCATAATATCTATTGGTGTAGATGCCCTAAGTAAAGCTTCTGATCTTATCCTTTAGTACATAAGATCTTGAGTGGCTTAATAGTTTAGAACTTAATTGTGTTGTTATGTTTGAGGTTGTGTGTTCAAGCCTCACAGGATATATATATATATATATATATATATATATATATCGTATATTAGTGCTCCCCTGAATGGACACTTGCTACATGCCTAATCAACATTCTTGATTTGAGTTCCATCGATCTCAGTCATATGTTTCTCAAGATATAATAAAATATTTTAAATAACATGTATATTGATTTTTTATTTTAATATTTTAAATTAACATAGGATTATATATATTCAATTTCTATATAATATTGATTTAGGGAGGACCCCAGCGTGTAAATTATATTTGCAGATAACACTACTTCAATTTAAAATCAACGTTAGTTTAACTTTATTCACCAACACAGCAAAATTGCCATTTATTTGAGAATTATATTAGTTCGAAAACGTTGAAATTTTCTACTATATTTAATTGACCCATGATTACTAAATACGATACATTCTTTTAAAACGTTTCTTTTAAGTGATTACATTCATTGTGTGCGTGTGTTTGATTTCCTAACAAAGACAATGACAGAAATGATTGGGTGGTTTCGATCCTTCAATTTTGCATTTGCCTCCAACACAATTGCTTTGTTTGCAGAGGCTATCACATTTGCTCTCATCACCCCTATTACCAGGAATACATTCTCCAATATGATGGTTAGAGCAACATTTGAGATCCTCGCCACAATTTGCTTTCATAAAATCTGGTGAAAAAATAATAATAATTTGTCATATTCTTTATTAATAATAAATACAATATAATTTCATACAATTAATATATTAATGAATTGAATTGAATAGAATTGCACTCAAATCATATTATAGACCATGGATTGAAACAACGAGGTAAAAAATTCATACTCGTAAGGTACAAAATTTCATAATACAGACACAAAAATTCATAACATAAGACGCAATTACTAATTTGATCTAGGTATAGAATTCATACTCATCAAGTACACCTGAGTATTGTGTTCGAATTAAGTTTCAAAGTGACAATGATTTTTTTTTTTTAAAGAAGAAAGAAATAAACCTGATGAGAAGATAAACACCACAAGAAGGACGATTAACACACTCAACTTGCCCATTCTTCTCTAGTTATTCTGCTCGTTTGGACCTATGTAGCTCTAACTCGATCTTGGAATATATTTAAGCATGCTACAGTGCAGTTACCAATTCAAACTTAAATCAGGCTGTTACAAAATTAATTCCATTAAGGTTGAAGCTAAGGTTATAAATTTAATTATTCTAATAACTCTGGAATAATATTGGGTATTAACTACTAATGCAGTTGTAATGTTTAACCATGAGATGTTATCAAATTCTTTTTTTGTAGATACCTTGTTAATTAAGGGGTCACATACCCAATAACCTTATGCACACTTAATATCATTTCAAGTTAAAAATGAGCCTTCTAACAACAAATTTCGGATTTGTTAACAAAATATAAATATTGCTTAAATACATTAGTACACAGCCACATTATTTCAATATAGGAGTCAAGTTTGTTTCTCATCACCTATACTTCTAACTGCTACATCTCGACATCAAATTCTCACTTATTCATCAACCATTATATTTTATATGTGTAAAAATGCAAAATTAATCTCCCATCCTCGTACATATGAGAATTAAAATCTATAAACATTAGATAAAATCGTTAATGAATCTCACCTAAAATTATACTTTTAGAGAAGTTCTCCATTTTTCTAGAGAAATGAAAAAATGGAGATAGGAAATTAAAACAAAGAATGTGTTTACTTGTATATAGTGGGGAATGGAAAGGTGAAAAAATCAAAACTATAAAAATGAAGTAAATGAACCTAGTATTAAAATATATTATTAAGTTATGTCAATAGATGTACGATTGACAGAACACCCAACTTGGCCATTTCCTCTATCGAATGCAACTCTTTTTTAATTTTTCTTCACCTTGATTGTTTTTTGGTTGCTCGTCTCGTTTCGTTTATATAATAGTGATAAAGAATATATATATATATGGTATTTATTTATTTATAAAGAAGCAAATACAGTTTTTACTTTTTAGGAACCTTTGTAATATTTTATTTTAAAAACTAAATCTTTGGAAATTAAAGAGGATCCCTTTAATTTTTAGTAATGTCTTTTAAAAAAGAAAATTAAATGTAGTTTTTTTTTCTGCTATTTGATAGAAAGATCGATTTTTTTATTTGATTCATTTTTTAAAACATGAACATAAATATATTAAAAAGTGATTTCTTATAAAATATTAATCATTTTAATGATCGATGATAATAATTATTGTTTATATTGAACTCAAATTATAAATTAAAATATATAATAGTTATAAAGATTAATAACAATTCTAATAAAAAGATGTAAATAAACAAATTCTAACTTGTAATAACTTATTACAATAAAAATACAATTCTAACTCTACCAGTGGGTTCGATCCTATGACCACTCATTTGGAATAGTAATTAGGATGTCATCATATTACATGCATGGTATAGTAGTTGGCAACTAATTAATTGTTAATGTTGTTACTAAAGGTTTGATTGAATAAAACAAAATGAAATAATAAAAATTAAAGGAATTGCGTAGTAGAGTGTTTTGCTTCCAATGGTTTAATTACTTAGATAAAATAAAAGAAACCTTCATCAAAAGGGTTGTAGTATAATGGTTAAAGTTTTATTAATAACATTTTGATCTCTTATTATTTATAAAATGCATATGATGTACTTCGTAACAATGCCGATGATGGCGAAGGAAAAAATAGTGCATTAATCAAATTGAAGTTACCGCAGAATTCTTGGGACAAAAGGATAAAATAAAGATCAACCGGGTAGTGGTGATGGTAATAATAAGTATCTGGAAACTTGCTTTAAAAAGAAGAGAAGGAAAAGAGATGGAAAATAAAGAATCAGGAAAATATTTTTCACTAGAAAACTAGAAAGGCATTTTCCGTCAAATTGGACCTTAACTTCTTTTCTGTTGATCAGAATATTTTTCTTTGACTTCATTTTACTTGAGTACCCAAACACTAGAAACTCAGAATCATTTTCTGAATTTTCAAATGGACCCTAAAATAATTATCCGATCCCTTAATTAAAAAAAAATACCTAATTAAATTTAATTATTTTGTTGCTTAAAAATTAGAATTGACGAGATAACAGGTATAAGTATTTGGTTGTGTCTCAATATATACATTGTAACGAACAACACTTTATCTTGTATTAGAACTATTACGCAATACGTTGTAATGAATAAACATTGGCTGTGTTTAATAGAAATCGGAATATGTATCAAATACTTGGTAATGGTAATAGGTTTTGGTGAAAGTATTTTGCATGTTTGGTAATAGGGTGTAATGAGAATGATTATTAATAGCGGGAAAGAGAGGAGGAAGTGAAATGAAACCCAATGTGTTTTGTTAGTAATGAGGTAATCAAAATCGTGTTCAACCAAACAATAACAATGACTTTATAATTCCGATCCAACTCCAAACATTCAAAAACAGCATTGCATTATTAAGATCAAGAATCAAGAAAGAAAATCTTGAACCCAATAAGACAACGTAAATTCAGATTTAAATTGAAGCAGACATATATGCAAGCCAAAAGAACATTAACGCAACCTAATTTTGTTCATCATCGGATAGTACGTACGCGCGCGTGAGATTAGTCCAGCAACACGCTAGCCGAGACGATGATGGGCAGAATGTTTTCGCCTTTGTTGTGGGCGGCACCGGCGACCTCATTGGCGCAGGCCGAGATTTTCTGCAGCAAGAAAAATTGGCGGCCCAGAGGAACCCCCATGTCGGAAAGCATGGCGGAGATGGCGTCGGGGGAGAGTTTTTCCGGGTCCAGGCGGTTGCAGGGCGCCCAGAAGTGCTCCGTTTTCGTGACGCCCTCCAACCAGTTTTCGTCAAAACCCTCATCATCATCATCATCCTCCTCCATTACTACTGCGAGTGCAGACGGGTAAAGAAATTCAAGAACGATTCGGATGTAAAAGTGTTGATGAGTTGGGGACGATAATGGGGAAACCAGTTCTGGGGTTCTCAGATATGGAGCGCCCCATGCTGCGCAGTACACGTCATCAATTGGGGTGTCACACTCCATTCTCTCTGTCTCTTTGGGATCGGAGGATTAAGGAATCAAGAAAGAGAGCCAAAGCCAAGAGATCTCGGAGGATTCGAATGTTAGTTTCTATATATATTATGATGCTTTGAATGGGGTTTAGGAAGGCGGTTACGGTATCAGAATTAGATTTCTTTTCTATTTTAAATTTGTTTCTGTAAATATAAACGTTAGGTTAATCCCCGGGTCCTGTTTGGCTTACTATCTGATTAGATTAGATTAATCCTCACTATATATATTAGGAAGCTAGCTTTAAAATCTAGATACATACGTTTTGTGGGTGAATGACTGAAATAGGACCGCATGGCATTCCATTGACAAAAATAGGATCGCTAAAAATGCTGGACAAAAATGGGAAAAATTCGTTTGGGACATGCATTTGAAGTTAGAAACGCATGTCCTATTTGCATTTTTTTTGGAATACAGAATCCAAACGCAAGTGGAATTATAAATACGTCGGGGAATTATAAATACGTCAAACGCAAATACCACTTGCGTTTGATTAAAAAAAAAATTGGTCACCAACGACGACCATGGTTTCTTTCTCCTGCGAAGGAGAAGGCAACCAAAATGATCGCCTTCTCCTTTGCAGGAGAAGACCCGCCTGTTCGCCTTCTCCTTCTCATATCATCGGCCTTCTCAGCTGCTGGGGAAAGGGAAAGAAGACTAGAATCTCACTATAAGCGACCATATGAATATATGATTTAGGATTTTTCTACCAACAGTTGGAAGGAAAATAATAGAATATAATTTGTGAGTTTTCCGTCAAAAGTTGGTTGGAATTTTTGACCAACACACGTAGTTGGACAGAATTTCCGACCAACGCACATAATTGGACGGAAATTCCAACGTTTTAAAAATGGTGAGTTCCGTTCAATTTTTGTTCGTTGGATTCCGACCAAAAATTATAGTTGGACGGAATTTTTCACGAAGGTTTTCCCGAACCTTCATTTTGGTCGGTATGTTGGACGGAAACTTCGTTTTCGACCAATATATGGTGTTTTTTGTCAAACATTCGTTGGACGGAAAACAAGATATTTCCAGGCTTCCAACAATGTGATCAAGTCAACAACTTGATTAGAATTGTCCCTATATATATATATATATATTTTTTTTTTTTCTTTGTAAATGTATTTGTTAATCAATTTTTGTATCGTCACCCATGTAGGATCACCAATATTTAAATAAAATGTAATATTTTACTTCGTTTTTAGTTTCGATTTTAGAACTAATTTGAAAAAAAAATAAAAAAATAAAAAAAAAAACAATCTTACATATATATATTATTGCCATTACAATTCTTTATTCCTCATCTTAATTGGAACTTTGGTCCATATGATCCGTGCTTAATTCTCCCTTCATCATTTTGTAAACAGAAAGGTTACGTTGAAAATGACAAATACGATAATACCCATACCTATAGGATTAAGATCAAATGAGGATCTATAGTTAGGTGAGGACCCTGTGGACTGATCTGATCTTTTGACTTAAGTAATTCAATGGTTGTGATTAATAATATGCAATAGATTTAATTTTTCGCACTCACTTTGTTGTGCATTTGGTATCAATTTGTTATGCATTCATAGTGTGAATATTGTTGTGCATCTCGCCCACTTTGTTGTCATGGCCATGCAAAGGAAAGATAGGAGAATTTGTACCCTGTTTGATAACATAGTTAGTTTATCAGTCAATTTTAATTTATTTAACCACTATTAGCTGATTGAATTGGTTAAATAATCAATCTGAGTGTTTAATTAAATAACTTTTTTGTTACAGTATAAAAATTCAAAAAGCTGCTCAAAGCAACTTTTTCAATCAGCTTTTTGATAAAGTCATTTTGCATGTAATCTGTTATCAGTTAACAGCTAATTTACCAAACATTTTTCTACAATTAACTAATGTCATCAACTAGTCAAAGTCATCATTAACTCAATCAGCTAACACTTATTTACCAAATATCCCCAATATGTTGTCTATCCGAATGAGAGTCTGCAATATTGTCCATAGTTGATTCTTGAACCTTTTTATATAATAATTTTTCCTTGTGTCAATTATTTAATATGCTAAAATTTAGTATTCAATAAATAATGGATTGCATTAGCAAACTGATGTCAAAATGCTAAACAGCAAAATACTAAAAATAGTAGCTTTGTAAGGCGTGGATTGCATTTATTTAGTTCAACAAGACTATGTTACTCACTAATTTATACTGTACTATTATATATTAATTTGTATTTATATAATAATTTATACTCCACTGACTTATATTTATATAATGATTAAAAAATGTAAAATATAAAACCTATGTATACTTCGTATTTTAATTTTAATTGCATCATAAGTGCACAAGTTTCTTTTTGAGTTATTGATCAATTCCACAACAATAATAATAATTAGTTATTTCAAAAAATAATAATAATAATAATAATTAGTAAAATTAAATTATTATAAAACGTATATCTAACATATAAAAACACTTTAAGAATAATTAAATAAATAAAATAATACATTTCTATCATTACAAATCAATCAAAATAACTATCACATTTCACCATCAACAACTAGCTAGCTCAATCTACTATCTGTCATTTGTGTCACCCCATAGTTGTTTTATAAGGAAAAACAAAAGCCTTATAACTCTTGAAGATCATAGTGTTATGTACAATTCCAATGCTCTTAAAACATGAAACAACAAAGAATGCCGACCTAAGTATACAACTTCAAAGTATTGTTATGTCTGTCCCTTCTGTATATTGCTGAATTGAAGTAACCTGTAAAGGACCAAACTTTTTACAAAGAACAAATGGTAATCAGGCCAAAAGAATCAGGCTAGTTCACACTGAAATTATTGTCTGTCTATGGTCATAATCATCTTGGAGGGTGGGCAATTTGGTTCATTTCTACAACTGCATATTCAGACCGACCAATATTTCCGAATTTCTCCCCTTCTCTTGCGATCTGAATGTCACGAGGCGTAAAATGCTGCACGCAAACTTTCACAACAAACCGAGGAACGAGAGCAGCAACAATGATACCAAGTAAGCAAAACCAAAATGCGCCATCTCTCGCAATGTGAAAAATCGCCCTGCATAATTTTATTCCATTTTTGCAATCAGACATTGCTTATAGATGAAGAATCAGGTGAGGTTGTATGAAAGCGGTTAGACTCAGAAAGATGTAAAACCAAATAAATAATGATATAGCAAGCTTCATTGATCGAGCTTGATTCCATGACACCACATTTTCGAGAGGGGGTGCAGGGCTTGCCCTTTAGGCCTCCACCCACCCCCCACCCCACAATTTGTCCTTGTTGGGGCTCACACCGATGACCTAGCTCTGATACCACTTGTTAGGAAGTGTTACCACCACGCCAAAAGTTATAGCTCGTAGCGAATGCGCAACTTTATTTCTTTATACCGCCACATTTTTGAGAGGCAGGGTGCTAGACTTGACCCTTCAAGCCTCCGCCCAGTAATCCCCCTAGCTTAGCCACCTGATGTTGGACTTGGCCCTTCATCGGCCTCCGCCCAACACTGCCCGTGATGAGAAAAAAAAATTAAAAAAAGGATAATGTTGCGCATCAGCTAATTGATCTTACCAATAACCGGGAAGAAATGGCAATGCATCAATGATGATGACACAGATAACAGTTGCGATGATCGATCCCCAGATGACAGCGTGAGTAATCCAACTCCACCGAATCACATCCATGGCTAAATGAATATTAACCAAAAGAACCACTGCTAGTGTCCAAAGATCTCCAATGCTTGAAACGTCGATATCACTTTTCCAGTACGCGAGAAGAGGCACAAAGAAGGCAACTGCACTCTGCCATACTGTGTCCACTATTGTCGCCCAAAACAATTTGCCATTATAGGCTTCTTGCCTTTGCCCGGCTCCATAAAGTTGAGGATACTTCAAAAGCGTCCTTCTACTCAGATCCTTATCAAGAACCCCAACCACTATTGTAGGTAGTGCGGTGTAGATGATAGAATACAACATGGAACTCCAGTCAGTCACGGCAGTAGTTAACGTGAAAGCTGTAAAGAGTGCATACCTATGTAGGACAATTACATATGAGATCAGATAATTTTACGACAATTACATGGAAATAAACAAGTGGTGAACTTACCAGAATAAGACAAGAACAAACACCGCGTTCCTGTAAAAGTTGTATAATATCATGTAGCCCATCCGCTGATAATTCCAGTGTCCATGAACCAATAAAAGCGGGACCAAGAATCTAAATTGTCCCATTGCGAAATCTGATGCCATGACAGCTTGTCTGCCCTCTTGGCCGCTGATGCCAACCCCCACATCAGCCATTTGGATCATCGAAACATCATTAGCACCTGAAAAGTGTAGAGCTTATTCCTATTATCATGTCAAAACATTCGAAAGAACAATGTTTTCTTTTCTTTAGGATATTTAATTTTATTTATTTATTTTGTTCGTTTATTGCACTAGGGGAGGAAGGGGCATTGAAAGCAATGACGGGGCTGTCCCTTGGAAGAATTGATGGCTTTAGAGAGTACCACATTTAGTCCCCGATGAAAAAACGCATTTCAGACTTACCATCTCCAATAGCAAGGGTCATGTCATCTGTTCGTTTTTTCACGAGGGCAACAATTCCAGCTTTTTGCAATGGAGCCACTCGGCAACACAGTACCACATTGCAATTACTGGCTAACTGGAACAGCTGCAAATGGCAAAGAGACGTAACTACTATATACTGAACATGCGTGTTGTCTAAGAGAGATAGATACAAATAATAGAGTGGGGAGTGTACTGGGAGAGCACAACTGTTTACCTTTTCCTCGAGTTCTTTGTCATCGAGGATATAAACAAGGCTTGTTCCATCAATGATCAATGCAACTGAACTTGCATCGGCTATAAAGTCTGCTTCAGAATTACGTGTCGTGAGCTTCTTCTTACATAAGTTCAAGCCATCTTCCAAGCTCCTTCTACATGAATTTGCAGACTTGCTATTAATGACAATATGGGTCATCGTACTTGTCAAAAGCTTAGATGAGTAGCCAATTGAAATCGCGGTTTCTTGCTTGTCCCCGGTCAAAACCCAAACTTTAATGCCCGCTATTCTTAAAGACTCGATTGCTTCTGGCACACCTTGTTGCAGCTTATCTTCAATTCCCGATGCGCCTAATATGTTAATGTTGTTTTCAATGTTGTTAGCGACTTTACGAAGTAAGGCTGCCCTTCCAATCACGGCAGTGCTTGCTGCCTCATAAGAAGACTGCCACTGCCCAAAATCGGAAGCACTCAGTTCTCGCATCCCCACCACGAGAGTTCTCAAGCCCATTGAGGAATAGGAATTGAGATGCATTTCAGTTGCACGAACAACTTCCAAGCTCAATGATTTGTCTATTACGCTAAACATGGATGTATCAGCTCCTTTTACGAAGACCTTTACTGTGTTATCAGGGCAACCTAATATTACAGACATCCTCTTCCGATCACTATCAAACTCGTGCAAACCCAAAACATTGAACCTGCATCACGTTGAACAGAAATAACATATAGAAGCTAAAAATAAAAGTAACCCGAAACTCAAAACATAAGATATAGAAGCTTCAGCTTGCCTTTGCATTTCTCCTTGAACGCTGATAACAATATGGCCAGAGGTTCGTTCCACAAGCATGAAACCATAAGCTGCAGCTGCATATACTAATGCCTGCTCATCGGGAGACTCCCCTTGATAGTCTACTAACTTCAATGCGGGATCAGATGTATCCACAGCAAGAGGAACTATTGTGTTGCAAGCCGCCAATGCAAGGAAGAAATCATGAACATGTTTTCCTTCAACTGTACACAGTCTACCTTTCGAGATTTTTAAGAGCTCGGGATCAACCTTTATTTTAATCTTGGGCCTTAAAACCTGTCCGTGCACTGATACAAAATAAGGTAAGAAAAAATGTTATATTTGGCATATAATAATATAAAATAGGGCATTTATTCCGGAAAATACAAACTAGACAAGGAGAGCTTCAACACCTTGAACTTCATACACTGCTTGATCTTCTTGAAGACTGGACTTTCTGCTACCATAATCAACTCCCCAGATGCTGGCACATTGAAATTCCATCTTGTTCTCGGTTAATGTACCAGTTTTATCAGAGAAGATGAATTTTATCTGTCCCAAATCTTCATTTATATTAAGGGCTCTACATTGGAATTTTGAGTTTGAGCCTTCATCAAACAACTGGGAATCTTGAACCATAAAGTAAGCCTGACCAACACGGACAAGCTCCATAGATATGTATAGTGATATGGGGATCATGATTTGGTAGACAATAACTGAGCTAAGAAATGTGAACAATATTTCCAACCCCCACCCGTAATAATTATAATTTTCCTCTTCAGGTTCTGAGTAGTCTTTTCTCCGAAAGAAAGGGATTATATCTAACTCATCCTTGTGATGCCTCAGCCAAAAACCGGCCAAAACAGAGACAATAGTACAGAGAGCAACAAGGAAAAAGGAAAGGAAAATTATCTCACGGTTCATACGAGTCTCGAGTCGACTCCTCTTAGATGGAGCTCCGGAGCTGTTGAGCATAACTTTTGTCTCTCGGCCAGCATATACTGCAACTCCAATCGCCCAAGCTGTATTCTTGAGCTCACAACCACGGAGAATGATATTGGAAGGTCCAAGTGAAACACGCTTTCCATCTATCTCCATATTTGCCTGGAAGCCATAAATGTTTCTATTGGGCTTTTCACACCTGATCAGCCCATCAATGGTATCCTTTTCTGGAATTTTCAATTGTGTCTCCTGTTTTGCATACCGCGTTTTCAAATTTGACTCTCCATCCAAATTAATCGTCTGGACATATGCAACTCCAGTTGTGTCACTTGTGGAGAGCAGCACCATATCACACGGGATAGTTTCACTCGAAAAGACTTTGATTATTTCACCAACCCTAACATCTTTCCATTTCTTCTGCTGGAACTCGCCATTCACAAAGACTAATGCCAACCTTTTGTTTTCAATCTTGTCAGACCTGTGCCGCCTATAATCTTCATAGGCATCTTTAACTGCTGTCACTAACAATACAAAAGCTAATGGAAGAATCGAAGCTCCCCGACCAAAAACAGCCAATTGTGGCAGCTGATTTAGGATAGCAATAACAAGAAAGTAAATATACGCGACCCTATGGAACTGTTCATACAAGTTTCTGGGCAGGAAAGTTAAAATGGAGTATTTCCCAGTCCTAATTGAATTCCCAGAAAATTCAAAGTCCTCATTGGTCTTGGCAGGATCATTTATATATATCAACCTTGCATCCTCATCACTAATTTCTTTCAGGGACCTGCTAAACCCCTCTGAGTCTGCCCCGCGGGATCCATGCCTCACGCGTCTAGATCCCAAATCCCCCATATCCACCTCCCTAATAGAGCTTTCCCGCGAGGCTTTAGACCAATTTGAAGATGTGTTTCTTCGAGATAAATTCGGGGTAGATTCAGGTAGTGAAAAATTCTCAGAATGTGCATTTGAATCCATCCCAGAAGATGCCATAAGAAACAGATTTCTTCAAGTCTTTACACAGATCAGCAAGGACAGGGGTATAAGAAAGCTCAAGGGAAAGGGATTAAAAGCAGCAACTAGGCCATGATCTAAAGGCACAGGATGCTTCAACAGCATAGAATCAAACTCTCTCAAACACATGTAGACAAAACCCCAAAACAACCAAACCCAGAAACTCTGCACAATCCAAACAACAGTCCAACTAAAAGTCACAGAGCACTGAACCACCCAAAAAAAAAAAAAAGAACTAATTTTTAATAAAGACCAAGAGAACTGGCAAGCAAATTCCACCAATACCCAAATTCTTCTCTCAACTAAAATGTCCAAAGAATCCACCCAGTACACAATCTTATCCGGATACCACCCCAGCAAAGTCAACTATAATAGTAGCAAAAGATTGATACAAAGAAGACTAGAACACAACAGCAAAGATCAATCCTGGTATCAATAAATATATAGGGTGGCCCAACTTACTTGTATGGCAGAAAAGGGAAAGCTAACGAAATATTGACCGGAAATGCGTATCCGAATAGCTCTGAATTCTTCAGTACTAAGGAAAAAGAAAAGAGGAATCTTGCGCATATACTTGATAGAGATAGGGACGAGGGAAATTCAAAAGTCAACAATGCAGACCCACAAAGACAAGGTGGGGTCAGCAGGCTGTGGGGGTCGAAGATTACAAGAAATTCGGAAGGGAAGATGAAGGAGGAGAATGGGCCGGAACACGAAAGCAAGTCAACCAGTGGACAAAGGACAACGTAGGAGCCGCCGGTCATCCTTACTGGCTACAGATGTACTTAGTCGTTTCTAGAAGCAGAGAATTTGTTGTTCAAAATTGTCCCGTAAGAAAGTCCCAAATTGGCAGCTGCCCCCACCCACGCAGTCGCCCACTCCACACTCCAAATTAACCATCTTTATTGCTCACTTTGATTCTGTAATTCTGTTACCAATTCTAAGGAAACCAAAATATCCCTTCGTACTACTTGGCTACAGTTATAGGAAAAATGATACATGTACTCATATCTGGTCTAAAAATAACTTATATAACTGAAGACATATAAACTGTTAACCATAGTTATAAAATATGTTAAGTGTAAATATACCTAACATGTTAATCAACATCTTGTGTGTCTGTCCTTAACATATTATATACCTACAGTTAATAATTTTATGTGTATAGTTATCATGTTATGTGCTTTCAAGTTGTTTATATATACATAAATGGTTAACATCATGTACAAAATGTGTTAACTATAAACATATAACTTTTGGATCAAGATTCACAATGCAATATGAACATTAATCCATGGTATAACAATTGCATAGAGTGTAACTTCACATGTATAAAGTTTATTGGGTAAAGAAAAGTGAATGAATAAAAAATGTGGTCCACTTTGTTGTTTAAATCAATCAAATGATGACACTTCAGTAGAAAATGAAAAATAGAATAGAAAATTAATGAGAGTAGATGTAATATTACCCACATTTATATCTTTCTACGACTATTGTTTGAACCAAGTAATATTAGATTCTCTTATTTGGTTCACATTCCCCTTATTGTATGAATTAGTTCCAATCCACTCATACTATCATTTCATTCCATATTGGTATGTATTGACTGATCATTAATTTTAAAGATATATAGACCATTTTTTTTAATATAGGGAGTGGCTCACATTATTTTTCTTTCCTTTCAATCAATGTAAGTCACGTAATAAAGTAAATACTTTACATTATAATTAATTAGTATTTTTTTTTTTGTGGTATATAGTTAGTACAAAATGGAGAGACAAGTGGAGTCCATGTTGCTTCTCCATTAAGAAATTCAAGAGTGATGCTAGTGATGACACTGAAAAAGTAAGTAATTTGGTACTTTTACGTTTCGTACATTTTAATTAGTAATATTTCAACTTCAATTATTTGCAAGAGGTGATTTACAATTATTGAACATGTTGTCAAAAATGGGTTATATAAGGGAATCTCTAATGTGAATATTAGTTATGCCAACTCACCTAATGAGTAGTTATTAGACATTAGAGAGTAAATATCAAAGTGTTTGAATATATATATTATATTTAGATAATTGAAAACAATAAATAAGAAGACGATTAGAGAAGTACTTATTTTCACAAAGGAGTTCAACCGACACAATGCATTGCATGTTGTCTTATTGCTAGTTGCGTGCATGATATTATGATAATGATAATGGTATATTAAAGATAGATGGGATATTAAGAAATAATGTGTTATAAGTAAACTTTACAAATATTTTTCAATATTGTGGATAACAATCATGAATCTAGAGAAAGTTTATTTGCAAAACTAGAAATTGAGAAATCTAAAATAATAGAAATCGCTTGATAATCAGGAAGTGGAGGATCGGGAGTTAATTAGTGTCCGGAGATAATTGGAACCTATGACCCTATGGGTAAGGTTTTTGGGATCTAGATAGGAAGCGAATAAAGTCAAGGGCATGAATTGAGCTAAAGAGTATAGTAATAGGGGCTAGGGTGCAAATATTGGAGGGATAAGTTTGAAGTGGGACAAGGCCAAAAGTTTATAGGGTTAGGGTGCAAATACTTTATGGATGGGGTTTGAAGTGGGATAAAGCAAGAAAGTTAATAAGTTAGGATGTAATGTTGAGGGGATCAGGTATAAAGTGGACATAAGTTAAGGTCCAACGGTTAGGATGCAAATATTTCGGGATCGACTTAATAACCAATTTATTAGTACTCGATTATAGTAATTTTTTCGATTTAATTCTAAACATCTTTTTATGTTTGATCGGGTCATCGATTTTGATAATTTTTTCTAATTGAGTTTTCAGTTGTTAGAATCAAGAATTAAATCGAGAAAACCATTATAGTTAATGACTTGTTTATTAATAAACAAGTCATCGAGTGTCAGATGTTTTACTAATTTGATTTTAGGTAAATTTGATAACAACAACAACAATAATAATAAATATGTTTATTTCTTGGTTATAAAATATAAGCGTTCAATAATTGCACCAAATTTATGTTATACATTCTTACGCATACTCTAATAAAAAGTTGGGGTGTGGTGCACTTTTGACTGAACTGTGGTGTACCATAAAGTACTAATTTGTGGTGCACTGATATAGAAAATGCGGTGATATTTTAGTAATTCCATGCACTATGTATATTTCGGTAGTGCACTAAGTACTAGGTGTGGTGTACTTATGAGTGATCTACACTTTTGAGTGAACTTAGGTGTATCACAATGTATTGATCTGTGGTGTACTAATGAGAAAAAATGCAGCATCATTTTAGTAATTTCCTGTCCCATGTATATTTCGGTGGTGCACTTATGAGTGATTTAGGGTGCACCTATGAGCATCTTGTGGACTAGGAGTGGATGCACCACCGAGCAATGTAAATGCACCAGGCCGCATAACCACACAAGAAGGGTTAGCTTCATATGAACCAAGCCGCTACATTTTTTCCAATCTTCATTAATTTTCAACCGTTAATATGAGCAAGTGCGCGCACGCGTGTGTGTATATATATAGAGAGAGAGAGAGGGGGGAAGATTCAGGTGAGAACACATTTCTCTGTAAAAAGTGTGGCACATCCGCACCCTTCATCTTGAGAAATCAAAGGCTATGATTTTACTGTTACTAAACTTTCACGTTTGCAATAATTATAAAAATGAACGATCGCTCTTAAAATTTTTTAATAATTATAACATTAATAGCGTATTTTTTTAACTAAAACTCTTAACCATTAATGAATCATGATAGATGGCTGAGATTAGTCATTATTTTTTATAGGAGCACCGTGATGAAAAACTAAATGATGATGTGGCATATCATTATTAGTTAATTAAAAAAATAAAATTTGATAATCTCACATTTTGTATAGCACACTACCTTCCTTTGGTAGTCGAGTGAGTAAAACATTTTATAACAGAAAGTCATAAGTTTTGTTATTTTGAATAAATTCTCAATTGAATCCATTATAAACTGTTACACAAAAGTAAAATTTATTCAGCCATACAAGACAGACAAGCAATTTGACACCCCATGCCATCTCAAAACAATTCCTTCTACGGTTCTACCAGAGAATAATGTGCTGACTAGTACAGACAAAAATGAGTAAACCAAAACGAAACGCAAATTAAAACTCTCTCTTCTTTGATTGCAAACTCACATGCATTTTTATTCCCTTTCTCCACTCATCCCAATCAACATTCCTTGCCTTTTTGGAAGTACCACTACATAACTTCGCTATCATTAGAGGATGCTAATAACTCCTCAAAACATCAATGTCCATAACTGTTTAGATCATGAATAAAATTAAATATTTAACATGATTATTTTAGACAAAAACCAACCCTAATTCAAAGGCTCCACCCAAAACCTTCATTAGCATCCTGTATTTGGAACACAAAAACACAATCTAAGGACGAAAATAACCTTAATAATTTCATATTTAGGCATGTCTTAAACGAAGAGTGACCAGCTGCTGGATGAAAATTGATACTAGAACAATAGTCGTGAATGAAAATTGATAAGAATTAGACATGCATAACAAAACTGTCATTTTATGGGACCAAAATTGGTACTTGCTCCAAAATCAATAGTACAATAAAAGGGTCCTTCAAAATCTATAACTGGGGACCAAACTTTTTTTTCTTTCCAAAATAATGATAGTAATAATGATAGTAATAACATAATAACCAACCTAATTCTATTGATACTGAAGCAAATATCCTTAAACCATAATCTTGGAACTCCTCTAAAGCCTAAACGAGCCTAAGTCATCAGCTGTACAATCATCTGTGCTACAACAACACTGGATAGTGGATCCGCCCACTGCCCAAGTCCTATGAAGAAGCAGCAGCAACAGTGGCTTCTTCAATTTCATCAGACTCCGACTCTGCTGCTGAGATCAAAGAAGCCGACTGGATTTTTCCAGCCTGATCAAGCCGCATCAAAATAACTCCTCTGCCGATGAAAAAAACCAAAAAATTGCGTACATGAGGTCATAAAAACATCCTCAACGAGAGGCAAAAGACGTTAGAAAAACACTGCTGACACAACAGGTAAAACAAAATCTACGATAAAAAATTAGAGGGTTATAATGAACAAAATTCACCATTCAAGAGGACTGTCATTGGCAACTGTCATCATAATTTAAACCGGGCAATCTAAACTCCATGAGAATGGGGGCATGCAGTGAAAAACAAACAGAATTGTAAACTTTTGTTTTTGTTTTTATTTCACTATCACCAAACCCCATAGCCCCTGGTAATATCAGTCCTAAAAACATCAACGCAGCTCCCCCTCTCACTCCCACACCATGCATGCATATTTGAACTTAAAAGTCTTTGAAAAAGACAACAATTATTTGTTTGCCATTGCAACATTAACAGTCATCATTTAATAGTAAGATTTAGTTGGATATGCACCTTGAAAACCGTGATTGAACAGATATATCCCGAACTTTTATCCGGTTCACAGTTCCACTCTGGCTCACAAGAACAACTTGTTCAACACTTTCACCATCATCTGCTACAACAAATCATAACCATTATCATCATTAGTGAGATACAAGATTGCTATGACAACTTCTTCCACATATGAGAGACAAATGTCATGAGATTAGTATATACACCTGTTATACAAAAGTTTTTCTCTTTACAATTAATTAGTTATTGAACTTTTCTGTCAGTACTATCAAGTTGCAGTTGGAACTTACTATCCCAGTTTCAGTCCCCAAACTATAGGTGTGTTTTACTTCTAATGCCCAATTATTAATTTGGACAAGAGCAGTCCCTGACAATTGGATTATGTCATTGGACAAGAAATTCAGAGATCAATAAATACCAATTTGTACAAATGTTTAATGCCATGGGTAACCCAGGTTTGTGTGCATTAAAATTCAACAAGGTAACTGTTTTCCTTAATCAGTTCAAACTTCAAAGAATGTAGGAGGCAACCGTATCTTATATGGTTGAAACAAAAAGGAAAAACTGCTAATTCAGCAGCCATAAACTCATGGCAATGATTCTAATCAACGACAAAAGTTTGAGAATCCTAATCTTGATGTGATGCAGATGGTAGAGACTAAACATGAGTTTAGGGACTTAAATTGCCATCAGAGCTGATCTTTTCTACTGCTTAACCATCATTTTTTGCAGTGTTATTTTTGTGAATAAAAACTTAATGATGAGAAGAATCTACAACATTACCTCCCAGAGAAAACCCAACAACAAATACTGCTGCCAGCCGATCTTCAGATGAAAGCTGTGAAAATTCAAGAGAGGATTGCAAAAACATCTTCCTCAGTAAGAAAAAAAAAAATTGAAAAAAAAATGAAAACTTCTTTCTACATCCATAATTCTTGCTAATGATAATGAAGACAAATTACCTTGTAACCTCTTAAGCCAACTCTGTTCAAAGGTGATGTGCGAAACCGGCTGAGAGGGACTCTCTTTCCTAAGCCACTCTCAGACACAAACAACAGCCATGGGCCTTTCGTGCTCTTACCACTGCACAAAAACAGCATAATGAATATACAATTGTAAGTATATTAACAATAATATCAAAACTAAAGGACGAATATGGAAAGCCAATAATGAGATAAACATTCAAATCTGCTGAAATTATTACAAATATAAATTAACGAATTGAACATGAGGGAACGGTTGTCCAGGGGAAATTCAAAATCTAAATTCAAGTAGTACATATACATGACAATTCTGTGCTTGAAAATTACAATTACAATACTGACTTAGAGAAAGGGTAGAACAATACACAAGGTTCCTGCTCCATACAAGTATGAGAAGATGACAAGTTTGAGGAAGTGTTGTGTGTGCACGTGTCTGATGATTCTGTGTTTAACTTTACAATTCTGGTCCTAACATAAAGAAAGGATGGGACACAATACACGAGGTTCCTGTGTTATGAGTATAAGGAAGTGTTTCTGTTTTCGGAAAGAGACAGTAACCATACAAATTATCCCCTATTAAGTTTGCAGCTTGCCTAAAGCACACTCCAGATAATAGTATAAAGCGATAAAATCTGAAGACACAAATAATCCCCTATTAAGCTTTGAAGCTTGCATAAGGTATACTCCATATAAAGTAATATAATCTAAAAGTAAGAATTTAGCAATATTTACAAAGATGAATATTACCTTTTGTGAGCTTCTGTAACTTTCCCAAAATCACTCCACAAAGCAGCTGGTATTATGTCCATGCTAGCCATTTTATCCCCTTCTTTCAGTCTCATAGCAACTGAGCCCCGAGTATGTCTTCCTTGTGCTCTTACCTGTCACAAAAGAGTGAAAATAAATGAATAAAAAGTAATATCATCAATGTTCAGCAGCAGTCATTTTCAACCAGTCAGAATCATACAGTAAGCCATAGGATTAAATGATAGATGAAATTATATAGAATAAGAAAGGTACATGAAGCCATGGCCCACACTAAGTCATAGGAAGTCCAATTTGTGAACATCTATGCCATTAAGTAGCCTTCTAAAACCACTATGCAGAGTACCACTATGCAGAGTTGAGGTTGAGCGTGCGATAAATAGCCTGTTAATGTGAGTTACTGAACAGTTTATGCTCTTCTCAAATGTTAAATCATTTGTTAAGTTTCTTGGTCTATCGAAACAGAACATTTCTAAAGCAGTATCATAATCCATTAGATCAAGATAGGACAAAGAACAAAGAGTTTTCATTAAAAAATGGTTTTGGTGAAATTTGTGGAATGTGGAAAACTAGAGGATGTGGTCATAAATGATCGTGGTCAGTGGTCACTTGAGTCTGGGCTGGGTAAAATTTAAACTACATGTGAACACAGCAAATTTTCATATGTCCTATTTCAGCTCCACACCAATTCCCCTAATTTATCAATTGGAGGATTGTATAACTTTAAATTATTAGTTCATTACTACATCAGAACAGCAGACTGTCAATTTAGCCTTGAATACCAATCATTAGAGGAATTTCCAATCCAGCAAAAGCTTTATAATTATAGCTTTTCTTGAGTACGAACTTAACTACTTTTCATGAGAAAGCCTTTTTTCAACTCCGCATTTAGAAGAAAAAAAATAAAGACCTAATGTCTTTTTTCTATTTAATATAAAATAAACATAAATAACTCACGTTTTCGCAAGGACTCAAAATAACCATTGCATTTTGTGAAGCCATTGCTACCAAATCATCATTAGTGCAACGCCTCACCCATTTGAGTTCATCACCAGGGACCTGTCAAGTAAAGGTATTGTGTTTGAGTTTTATCATAACACCAAATAGCCAATACAATAACACCAAAAAGAAGTGACGAACCAATAGAATCGCTGCGATTCCTGTCGATCTGATTGAGGAGAAAAAGTTTAAAGACACTTTCTTTATATAACCTTTTGCTGTTACCATAATAAGAAATTGATCCTCCATGAATTCATCCACAGGAATAATTGATGTAATTCTCTCACCTTCAGACAAGGACAATATCTGGATCCAGGATGAAGAAACTTGTAAATAAGAATTGGAATAAATAAAGAAAATAAATAAATAAACAAAATTAGCTAGGGTAATACCCGAACTAAGGGGGTGCCAGTAGCAGCTCGACTACATTCAGGTATCTTGTAAGCTCGAGCAGAGTACACTGTACCTTTATCACTGACAAAATACATGAGAAGGTAGAAATAAGATCAGCAATTTTAGATGGTACAACAGCCAATGCATGAATTAGTTTAACTAGGAAGTTGAAAGGACAACATTGTGAGATGGTGAAATAGTTAAAATAAAAGACTGGACAGAACATGAAATTAGTACCTGAAATATAGGACTTGATCATGGGCATGACAAACAATGAAATTGGACATAGCATCATCTACCCTTAATTTACCAACTGATTTACCAATAGTCCCACGGTTTTGAAGATTAAACGTATCAGGCTTCATCCGCTTAACATAACCCTTCTCACTAAATGCCTGATATTGCAAAGAGAAAGAATTTTGGGTATAGTAAATTGGAAGTATAGGACTCTATAACAAAGAAGCAGTTTAAAGTACCAGAAGCATTTCATCATTTGGGATAACATCAATGTCTTCAACATGGCCACTGCCTGCTTCCTCCAGCATTGAACGTCGAGGAGAGGAAAACTTGTGTTTTATTTCAATTGCCTCGTCTTCAATTACCTGGCAGTGAAATAAAACAATATTACTCATAAGCAAAAGCATAAAAATATCACATATTCACATAAACAACTCAAACAGAAAGCTTAGTTTTGTGCCAAAATAATGCAAACAAAAGAAGAGAAATAAAAATCCATTCTACACTCCCTGCCTCATTTAAAGAGAAGGAAAAACCTTTCAGTAATTTAGGAGATTACAAAGAGAAAATAAACAGTTAAAAGGAGTTCAGATGAGGGGGAGAATGTGGAGGAAGAGTAGCAAGCATAACAGCAAGATCTTTATTGAAGCACAACCTGGAGTATTTTCTTCCTACTGGACAGAAGTTCTTGTAACTTGAGAATTTGTTCTATCAAAGATTTTCCTTCAGCAACAAACTTATTTCTCTGCATTATGAAGATGATTAAATTTGAAAGAGATTGTCATTTGCCCTTAATCAATGCCATATCTTATAGAGCAAAACTAGAGTGTCACATAAATACAGCACACCTCTAGTGCTGTGAGCCTTCTTAGGCTTATATCCAATATTGCATCGGCTTGTTTCTCTGACAATCCAAATTCTGCAACAAAAATGAAAAAAAATTAAAATTAAAATAGAAGGTTAGCCCTTTTCAGCAAAGAGAGAATTTTAACTAGACTTCAATCAAACTAAATATAGGATTTTAAACTAGTCCAGTGATGGTTAAACCCAGGCCCATCACACAACGCACCCCTGAAATTTCAACCAAATTATCCCCTAATTGGCTAATTCTCAGGAGATTGTTAACAAATGAGAAGAAAGATAAACAGATCCATTTAATTTATATGTTACGGAGTATAATCTAAGATTGGGTCAGGGTCACTCAACTGGGCTATAATGCACATGGGCCAAAACACACTAAAAGATTGAATCCAATCAATTAGCTAGTCAGCCTAGTCTAACCCATAACCTTATAAACCCATATATATGAATACTAAATCACTTAATTTTTGTTGTCATAACATTTAGGAAGTACATGCATACACACCAAGTCACATAATTTCAACATATATATTAATAATAATAAAAACAACAACAACAATAATAACAATTAAAAATCGCTAACAATAAGAAAAGGACCCACACTATGCATGCCACCAATTATTATCCAAGTTATTATTGGCTTAATAAAAGCCAAGAGAGAGATACTTATGAGTTATAAAAAAATGTGGGGGTCAATAAGATATGTAACAAATTAAAGAAAGCAAACATTGCATGGGGTACCAATAAGTTAAGAGAATGCTTCCCACAAAAAAAAAAAAAAAAAAAAAAAAAAAAAAAAAAAAAAAAACACAAAAACAAAACAAAACAAAAAAATAAAACATCAGAACAGATTTACACTACCTTTCATCAAATTCCCAGCTGCCTGTGCATTGCTCGAGGCTTGTTTTATTATATTAATAACCATGTCCAAATTATCAAGTCCAATAATAATGCCCTTGTTTCATAAACATGAATATCAGCAAAGCAACACTCTTTTAAAAATATATTAATAATAGTAGTAGTAGTAGTAGTAGTAGTAGTAGTAGTAGTAATAATAATAATAATAATAAGCATACCTCGACAATATGATTTCTTTCTTGTGCTTGTAAAAGTTTGAACCTTGCACGCCTTTCAATAACCGAGCATCTAAAATCCAAAAAGGCCTACATAAAGGAAATGAGTAATAATTCAGAAATATTGGTATGCATCTACAGCAAAGGAAGCTAAAGAGGTTCAAAAACAAACTTGCACACTTAGTCACAAAATATTCATACATTACTATCCTGAAGAGTTGAACAATCAACAGTTTCTAATGTTCTATACATTGAATACAATTGAGATTGAGTCTTTATACTTGCACAGTTGCACCATATTTCATTGCCACTAGTATTTGTTTTAAATTGCTAGGAGGCTGTAGCTAAAAGAATTTCAAAAACACCACATTTTCAATTATTTGATCTACAAATTTGAATGTTATGCATATGCAAGGAGAGCTAATTGCTAATAACTAGTCACCTGGAGCATCTCCTTCAAGCCCATCAACTTTGGTTGGCCATTGAGAATACTGACAATAAACCAACAATCACAAAGGTATATCACGAAATATGTCAGATGATTTCAACAACATTAATAATAACTCACAAGATGCAATTTATAATGCAAGGATGTAGGCATTTAGTGCTTTCAGAAGGTTTCATCAATAAAACTTACCCAACCATGTTGCAACTAAAAGTAGACTGCAGAGCCGTATGACGATAGAGATTGTTCAATACGATAGATGAATCTGATCCTCTCTTAAGCTGGAAAGAATGAAAAGGTAAAACAACTATCATCCTATTGTCCAAGAGATTAATATAAACATAAAATAATTAGACAGCTTCTGCAACTGTGTAACTACTACCTCAATGACTACACGCATTCCTGATCGATCACTCTCATCACGTATATCACTTATCCCTTCCAAACTCTGAGAAAAAAATGTTCAAAAAAATTAAATGAAGTGTTCCACAGGATAACTATATATAAATAAACCAACAAATTTAGAAAAACAGAGACACCTACAATAAAAAGTCAAAGAGCAAAAAGGAAGAGCTAAAATTCAGCAATATCAACTCTAATATTTCAAAATATTGCAGCACAGTCACCCCATTATATGTTAATTTAAACTTTAAAATGATGCCATGTAGGCATGAAGCAAGCCAAAGATAATTATTATTTTGCAGAATAAAGCGTAATACACATACTGGCTCTGAAAGTTTAGTAGGTGTTAGTTTCCATCCATTATGTAGAACCAAGTGATGGCATTATAGATTTATAGCAATTAAATATGCAAATTCTAGTCTTTCTAATATAAACAGAAATAATAGACAAGCCATCCATTTGAATAATAGTAAGTACTTGTCAAAAAAACATAGTGGAAGTAAATTTATTACCACTACCTCAATAACTTTTAACAAGCAGAGAAAGTATGCAAATAGCAGAATTATAATACCTATTTTCTAGTTATTTACTGTGAATACTCCATATTAAAATTCACTTGATAATGAATCTAACTGTATGTTGTATACAACACTTATTTAGATATTTTCTATTTACCACCATATTTGCTCTGGTCTATAATGAAAAATAATAATAATAATAATAATAATAATAATAATAATAATAATAATAATAATAATAATAATAATAATAATAAAGAAAATAACAAAAATCATAGCAAACTGTACAATACTTTTAGAAAGTTTTTCTTCATGATATCTTTAAGAGATGTTAAATGCAAATGCTGAAGAGAGAGAGAGAGAGAACAGTAACTCTTTTTCCAACATAATGGCAAGACATATTACATGTATCACCTTTTTCAAAACAAGAACTAAGAAAGACTGAGAAAGTACACTTTTACCACAGAATTTACAAAGAACATAAATGGTAAACTGCATAAATTTAACAAGTGCAAATACAAAATCATAGAAAAACATCATTAATTTCTTTGTATATCTCATTTCATCAGTGATTAAACCAAAATAAGTGGCATTTTGCAACTTATTTTACTACATCCTAAGTTTCCCCTACATGGCTACATTTCGCTTATTATCATTTAATCTAGGCTTTTGAGATCATAAGTTTTGCTAATATAAAATTTGGTGGGATTGATTTCTGTATAAGGAGAAGCTGCAAGACAGCAAGAATAAGATATCAGACATCAGAATACTACCTTATTTTCCACAAGTTCAGCAATCTTCTCAACAAGAGAGGCTTTGTTTGTCTGGTAAGGTATCTGTTTCAAAAATTTTAAAAATGAAAAAAAACATAGAGATAATTCAATCCAATCCCATCTGTAAGTAGAAACAAAGCATCCTAATAACAATTTTGTTCAGAGGGAAAAGAAATGAAACCTCTTTAATTATAATTGCAGTACGTTTTGTTTTGGAATCAAGTAATTCAATATCAGTCTTTCCTCTAACTGTTATGCTTCCCCGCCCAGTCCTGTATGCCTCCAGGATGCTTAACAAGAAAGAATACATGTCAAGTTAATGAAGTTATACACCATATTACAAAATCATGCAGGAGACACTATGTTAGTATGTTCCATCTTAAAATCATTTGTTTTCATTTGGATATAAAACTCAGAGGTCCAAAACGAAAGACCCAGCAGTGTATTAAACTCCATGGTCCAAACCACCGAGCTGACTACTTAGAGACATTATGTTAGTATGTTCCATCTTAAAATCTTTTGTTTTCATTTGGATATAAAACTCAGAGGTCCCAAAACGAAAGACCCAGCAGTGTATTAAACTCCATGGTCCAAACCACCGAGCTGACTACTTAGAAGAACCTATATAGATAATTTCTGGCCTCCATTTTCACTCAATCCCAAATCTTAGTAAAGAGTTAAGTGTGGTAGTAAAATTGGATTTCTTTTCATATGTATTATCCTCTTTCAGCAGGGGGATGGCAAGGGAGGTAAAAACAAAAAATGATGAGGATAACCTACCCAATATTGCCCATTATGATTCCTCCTGTAGGGAAGTCAGGTCCAGGCATGTGCTCAAGTAGTTCTTGGAGCTGCAATAAACAAGGTTGCCATTATAAGTAGGCACTGTGATATAAATTTCGGTACACTACCTTTCTCACATTTTTACTGTGACAATCAATATTATTGAACAAGTGCATTGATCTCTTTGCATAAAATTTGCACAACAGCCAGAAAATGTACATTAACCAATGAAAAGGCGTCACAAGATCTTTTATTGAAACCTGGGTTTTAGACTTTTAGCCTTCAGACCTCTAACTGTACTCCATGAATGTGATTTTAAGAGGATAAGACCATGCAAGTATGACACAAAAGCCATTTCTTTATCATGAAATTGATTTAAAAGGTCATATAACTTTCAAGTCCATGACTACAACAATGACAACAATAAGCACTTCTTTTCCACCATGACATCATTAATCAATGGAAGAACTCAGCATGAGACTACACTCCATTGTTTAGTTTCCTTTTGCTCCCCACATTTTTTAAGCTAAAAACTCTTTCAATATCTCTTATTTACAAAGCATGAGACTACAAATCCCTCCCTTTGAAACACATGAAAGAGAAGAGAGTTCCATCCCTGATACACAAGTCACACCACCATATTGGATTCCCAAGAAAAGTGATTGTTCAACATATGGACTAAGTAGAAATCATGGAGATCCAAACATCATCAAATCAAATGGAAGGCAGGTGCCCTTGTGTAAGCACCCCCAATACCTTGCTTCTGTTCTTATTAAAAAGGAAATACTGATGATGAAGTAAGTCACCAAACTGAACCAAATTGGGTAAAGTGAAGATAAAATTAAAATAAAAATGAAAATAAAAATACATGAAGGTGAAATTCTGGATGAAAGGCAAATTCTATTAAAAATTCTTCAAGCAGCAAAAGGAGATAAATGTTCTTGAAATGGTCTTTAATTAAGATCAAAACTAATGGGAAAAACAAGGAGCAAATTATCAAACAATTTCACTCCAAGCAAGGAATGAGCATCTATTGAGAATAATTAACAGAACACGAATTACAATAGTTTTGTGACATCTATACAATCAATTAAGATAGTTTAGACAATCCAATGTAGACCTATAGATGCAGAAAAAAATGAGCAATGGCATGGTAGTAACAAAGGTCTAAGAAATAAGCTTGTAAAAAGTAATTAGCAAATATATGTTAGAACAAGATATCAAAGCCAATTTAGTGCTTATTAAGACTAAACAGAAGCATAGATCCATGCTGCCAGCCCCATCTAGAATGAGATTAAGGTTTTGCAGAGATGAACAAAATGCCATGTAGGCAGAATATGACAAATAGCAAGTTTGAGCTGGGAAATGGAAGGATGTGAGTTCTGATATTACCACTGTGAAAAAGGACCAACACATAAGATTATTAGATCAAAGATGAAAAGCTATGATGCACAAAAACTCTTATGTCATGTTTGGTTCACAAATTAAATTTAGAAATATGAAAATCATATTCTATAAGGAATGGAATAGGCCAAAAATATAATAGGAATCAAATTATATAGTTTGGTTCACTCAAGGAAAAGACTTCATGAATTATATTCTAAATTTCTAATATTTAGTACGCCTAAGAAATAAAAATGGAATAAACATTCAAAAGAAAGAAATACTCGTAAACTGAATATCATATATCTAAATGTATAAATAACTATACATATAGTCATATACACCCACATACATACACATAAAGGGCATTTTCGATATTGTGAAAAACTATATATTCCTAAGGACTCAAGAATAGGCCAAATAGTTAATACATCCCCCTTCCCCATAATGGCTATTCCTCTTGCAAAAGGATAGAAAGCAGAATCAAATAATGGAATAGGTCAATCTCCAAGAATGTTATTCCATTAGTGGTCTATTACATAAACAAAACCTGTAGTTAGGGACAAATGTTTTTGCATATTTGCATTTCAATGTGGAACTTACCTGAAACATTTCAGGACTATTTCCATAATTTAAAAGAAAAAAAAAATCTAAGAATGTTTCTTAAAAAGAAATGAATTTCAAGGTGGTTCAAAGGTTTTTATTCATTACTCCAACCCTTGTACCCCTATATTTTTATATTGTATTACTTTTAATTATAGAACTAGTTAACAATTATGGAGTAACATTTATGCATATTTTAAAATTTTCCATTTCCCCCCTGTCCAGCTGGATTCCCATTTCCATGCTACCTAAATGAAATGTAGAGCAAGCATAATCGGTAACAAATCTAAGACAAGGAAGGAGAAAGGGAACTTTTTTGGCTGTGTTAGTACTTGGTTTGTGAAAAAATATTAAGAACACTGTTACTGTACTGGAGAGCATTCCCTCTTGAATCTTAATGGAAAAGAGAACATACTTCTGCTCATTGGGAGAAAAGAACAAGGAAAAAGAAACAGAGTGCTAAATTAAAACTATACAAATAAAAAGGAGCAGCTCTCCAAAGAATATAGCTAATCTGAAAATGACGTGAAATAATTAAATGAATCTCTACCGTTGCTTCTGGATTATGAATTAAGGAAGAGAGTGCATCAACAAGCTCTCCAAGATTGTGTGGAGGGATATTTGTGGCCATGCCAACCTGAAACCATAAAGAACCAATAAAATCCCTAACATGAATTGCATTATGAAAGGATATTTAAATTTAGATGTATGCATACAAAAGAATATTAGACTTCACAAGTAAAATCAAATGATATTGAGTAGATCAGGTCAATTACTGCAATGCCAGAGGCACCATTCAGAAGAAGGCTCGGAATCCTAGCAGGAAGTAATGAGGGTTCTCTTTGAGAGTTGTCAAAATTTGGGACAAAATCAACCTGTTAAACATTAGATCAAAAGTTAAAAACACAGAAGTGACTCATGAACTACATTCCAATAATCAATATAGAAGAATACATACTGTATTTTGATCAATATCTGAAAGCAACATTGCCTCTGTAAGCGGCTGAAAATGAAACCATTTAATAACATTGTCAGCATGAAAGAAAAGCAAAGCAGATATCTGCCTAAACCTCGCAAGAGAAAGGAATTAAATGAAAGCATTTGGCTCAAACATTGGTATTCGAATCGGAATCAAAACAAAATATGAAGGAATGGTAATTGATTTTAACAAAAGAAGTCTTGCCTATTTGGTATGATTGATGAAAATAGAAATGAGAATCAATAATAGTTTTAATTTTTTTTGTTAGGAAGCTAACAGTGTGCTCACTCTTTCAATTCTTTTTCTTTCAAAATCACCAGCCTTGATCACCTACCTTTGTGTTGAAGGTTTCAGTACAGATTTGCTCACTCTAGTAGTGTAGTTATGAGGATGATAAGCAAGGATAGCAATGGTAAAGTGGCTGTGCAACAGCAATGGTGGCCAAGGTAATGAGGAAGCTGGGTGAGGTTGAGAGAGGGTGGCAATTGTAATGTGTCTGCTCACTCTGTTTATTTCTTCTTCTTTTTTTTAATTTCATTTTTCTTCCTTTCTCCACATTTTCCATTCCGTAGTCAAAACCCATGGTAGGAGTCTGTAATCAGAAAAGCCATTCCAGATGTTTTTGGCTTTCATGCCATAGTAAGAAGTTCTTCAAACAAACAAAAATAAGGATTCAATTTCCATTCCCATACTTGAAACCAAGAGCACCCACCCTCTCGTGTGCAGATAAAATAACCTGATACTTTCACTTCTCTAGGGATGAAAAAAATTAAAAAGTTAGCTAGAAAGATGACACTCAAAGCTCCAAATTTCATGCAATGGTTGTCCCGATAAAAAAGTTGAAAATTTTGAAACTAAAATTGTTTTAAAAGAGTCTTACAATAGATTCAAGAATGAAGAGACAAAATAAACATAAACATAAACTTTCTTTACTACTACCTTCACTTATGTAACACACCAAATTTTTCACATAAACATATCCTAAAAAAAAAATAACATTCACCTACATCCAATCTGCACTCAGTGTATCGCATTGCTGCAGCAGGATCTGCATCAATCGACCCAAAGTTCCCATGTCCTTGAATAAGTGGAAAGCGCAAGGAAAAATCCTGAAGAAACAAAAGCTTTAGTATGCTTACAAACAAGAAAAATATTAAGTACAAATGAGAAATAAAAACAATCAATTAAAGCTTTAAAATGCAAACAACTCTGAAGTCAATATTAGTGTGTTTGACCATTCCAAAAAATAATACCATGATAATAGCAACAGTGTAATACCAACAGCAACTTCTTGTAATGCAGCAAGCATAATATTAGATCAATACATTTACAACAAGACAGAGATTTAATGTCTTTCTATTTTCTTGCACACTACTTGGAAGTTAGAACTACACCTTCATAATCCTATGTCAAATTTACATAGAACTATAGGGAGAAGTTGGAATGAGGCATGCTAATATTAAAAAAAAAATTGACACTTAAAAGAAAGATTTGTCTTACCTGTGCCATTCTCACCAAGGAATCATAAACGGCATTATCTCCATGTGGATGGAACTTGCCAAGAACCTATAGTTGAAAAGAAGAAACAGAGGATGAAAACAAGCTGTGAATTCCTTTTTGATACACCACAATTTCATTATTGAATTATAATGAGGTATAAGTAGACACAAGCAGAAATTATGGTACAAATGAATACAAAGAAATCTATTTTTAGCTGCAAGCCTACCTCTCCTACAACTCTTGCACATTTCTTGTATGGCTTCTTTGAAGAAAGACCAAGTTCATGCATTGCAAACCTGTAGTCAATATTTGAAATACGAAGGATGCATCAATCACATTAATCAGCAGATATACTCCATAACAATTAGAAAACAAAATCAGCAAAGTGCTAAATGGACAGAACTACTACACTTCCTTTCTTTAACAAGTAAATAAACAACTAGTGGAAAAAGAAACAGCACTAGACATATTTTTCAGGCTAATTTTTATAACATTATTATATTACTGCAACTTACTAACTGAATTACAGATTTACAGTCAAGACTTACTGATAGAAGTGACAACAAAGGTAATTAAGATCACTAAGCTATGCTAAGGAAAATGTAGTTTCTTTGATGCAGGATTAAATTACATAAACAAAATAGAACCATGAAATGGCAGTAACAACTTGGCAAAACTTGTATATTGTATTAGTTCCATCAAGCATTAAAAAAAAAAAGTATCATCTTGCTCCCGAATTTAGTGAGGAGTGCAAGGAAAGATAAGCTAAACCAATCAATGTTGAAATTGAAAAGGCTCTTGAGAAATTCCACTCTTTAGAGAGTCCAATCCTAAAAGTGTTTAGGTGGGCCAGGACTTTATGAAAGAAAGGAGTTCTTCTATATATACTAGTTTTACTCCTTGCTGTCTGACATGGCTATTGGTGGTAGTGGTCAGGCTCCAAATAATGAGAGACGATAATGGACTGTGGCATTTTCCTAAAAAAGATCACTTTCAGGCTCCAATACTAGGTCTTTGAAACTGTTGAAAAGCCCAGTTCAGAAATTTCAGTTTCACATTCACATCAACACTACTACAACTTCAAAATACAACCGATTAGGCCTCACATTCGGTTCCAGTTCACAAAACATGTAAAGCAATCAATCACTCACAGTATCCGTCGGTGCACCGGTTTCAACCCGTCACGAACATCAGGCAGCGCTCGCCCGAGTAGCACTGACATGGCATAAGACATGTACGCATCGGTGGCCTCCTTGTGGAGCTCAGTAGCGACAATTCTACCCTCGCCTCCACCACCATCACTCACAATGACGCTTCCGTTCACTGTATCCCCACCATCCGCCGCCTCAACTTCCCTCCGCGTAGCACTCACTGGGCGCACACGTCTCCTCTGAGGAACCGCGGCGGAGAGGAACCGGAGCTCCGTCGCTCCGCTTCGGAGCCCCGGAAATGGAGGCACTCGGGCTGGGAGAGTAAGCCGGTGGTGGTATCTGCATAATAACCGGAATCCGGTGGTGAAGGCCATCGGTTTAGATAGTCGAAGTCCAGATGAAAGATGAAAACTGTGAATATTCATGCCATAGAACAGTATAGAGATTGCAGAGTTATCTGTGGCCTGTGAGTTTGTCTACGAGTGTGAGAAATTAAATCCAAATCCAAAAAACATATATATAGTCAAATATATATTACTCTGTAAAACCCTAGTGCAGCCATTTTTGGGTTACTTGCGCGCCAGTTTTCTCACAAATTTAATTGATGAGGATATATAAGAATATTAAATCTGTAGTTTATAATTGCAATGTTTTGTATGAGTATTAATATAAATTGTTATGGATGGTACTACAATTATTATTACTTTTAACCAATGTTATTGGCTATTGTAAATTTTTAATCTTTGAGGTATATTCTATATAAATTTTTCTTTATTCATAATTAAATTTTGTTGTCTTATCAATTCTATAACTCTTTTATCCCATGATTAATTAGAGCAATATTAAAATATTGAAATAAGGATCAAATAACTGAATAGGTACAATGTAATAGGGTCAGTTGTATTCAAAAAAAAAAAAAAAAAAAAAAAACTGAATAGGTCACTTAAGTGTATTTAGATTACTCAACCTACAAAAATTACAATTGGATTCCTAAGTTAATCAAGTTTTCTTCTTGTCTTCATGATTTGTTCGTCTCCTCCTTATCATCTTATATAAGTTTTTTCTTGTTATTTTCTCGGTTGTTTCTTAGTTGTCTTCCTTTTTGGTTTTAATTTTTTGCTTTCGGGTCTTGTTTATCAAGCTCCAATGGAGGTAGAAAGTGATATGTCGCTAGAAAACGCTTGTGTTACTCTCACACTAGCATATGAGGATGAAGAATGTTTGGTGGTTGGTGATAATGACATTTATATTGACACTCGTGAATTTTGAGTTTTTTTTTGTAGGTCGTTTGTTGACGGATAAGTGAGCCTAACTCTCAGTGTTGAATGATACATTGGCCGCCGTCTGGAGACCTAGGCATGGCATTACCATCTGAAAAGCTTGTTCGAACTTGTTCCTCTTTCATTTTTTCCATGAGGTGAACATTAACAATGTTCTTGAAGACGGTCGTCATAGGATGTTTGAAAAAAGCTTGTTAATCCTCCAACATCTACACCCAAATTATTTTTCCATTTGAGATTTTATCACATCCACATAATTCTAGATCCAAATACATAAATTGCCAATGGGTTTATTTGCATAGAAGGTTGCTAGAGCGATAGGGAAATTCTCACACATATGTTTGTGCTCTCAAGAAAAATGATGACGGCTCCTATGAGTTCGTATCCTAGTTGACATCACTAAACTGTTGAAGAGGAAGATGAAAATGAGGAAGGAGGGTGGCGATCTATTACGGGTAGAGCTCAAATATGAACAATTGCCAAATTTGTACTTCTTTTTTGTGGAGTGACAGGCCACACAGAGAAATATTAAAGCTCCTTCAAGGTGTTACTGAAGAAACAAAGCGCCCATATGGTGTTTGGCCTTGAGCTTCTGGTCGTTGTCCACTGTTGACAATGGGGAGTAACTGGTTGGTGGAGGGTGCTTCCAATCGTGAACATTAATACAAGAGACGTGGATATGTCAAACGTTGTCACACGTACACACACTGTGTACGAATTTATTTTATTTTTTTGTACTACTGACTCTGTTACAATGTAATATCTGTTCATAGATACTTTTTCAACCTACTGAAGTACAACGAGTTAACAGTTGCCTCCACTGAGACTCGAACCCACTCTCATTATCCATGTGGGAGTGTTTTTTTTTTTTTTTTTTTTTTTTTGAGAACATCCATGTGGGAGTGTTAACCGGGACACCGGGTGGCACTAGACCACAAGGTCTTTGGCGTGTACGAAGATTTAGTCACTCAGGGATTAGGGAGTGGCTACATGTATAACGACAAGCATAAGGAGGTGTAACGAAGGGTAAAGACAAAGGGGTTTTTGACTGAAATGTGACAAATCATAAAGTATGAGACGAAAATAAGAGAAAATTTATTTGACAAAAATAGGAAAAGCGAGTTTATTTCAAACACGCAGATCATACGCATTTGAAAAATGCATATGATGTATGATGTATAATGGTTGCCTTCTCCTTAGCAGGATAAGGCAACACCATTTTTTTTTAAATGGTTGCCTTCTCCGACGAAGGAGAAGGCAACCATTTTGGTCACCTTCTCTTTCGCCGGAGAAGGCGACCCAACATGGTTGCCAGGCAACACCACAAATTTTTATTTTTATTTTATCATATGTGTATGAATGATGTATTTTATACATTATACACATTTCTCAAATGCATATAATATGCATATTTGAAAAAAAAAATAAAAGGTCATTCGAGTTTGCAAAATCCATTTATGACGCCACTTGCATTTTCAAAATTCGTTTTTTTTTTTTTTAAATTTTTGTAAATATTTATTTTCCTTATTTCTATCTCCTACTTTATGGTTTGTCACGTTTCAGTTAAAAGCCTTGTTTTGGAAGAAAGGCAAATTATATCATGCACCACGGTGCACATAGCAATGTGCACCACGTACCAAAACGACGTCGTTTTGAGCATTGTAAATTAATCATTCGTTTTTTTGGAAATCACGTTTCCCGTTTCGCCCGGTGTCTGTATTTATGTTAATATTCTGTGTATTTCAGGCAATCATTCTGTGTATTCTAGGCAACCGTTCTGTGTATTATAGGCAACTGTTATGTGTATTCATGTTAGTAACACATGTTGTGATGTGTTTGTGCATTCGAATGTTTAGGAGGATGAGTTATGTGTTTGTGTCAATATTCTGTGTATTCATGTTATTAACACAGGTTGTGATGTGTTTGTGCATTTGAATGTTAGGAGGATGAGTTCTGTGTGTTTGTGCATTCGAATGTTAGGAGGATGAGTTCTGTGTGTTTGTGCATTCGAATGTTAGGAGGATGAGTTCTGTGTATTTTGTGTCAATATTCTGTGTATTGTGGGCAAACATTCTGTGTATTATAGGCAAACGTTCTGTGTATTCTATATAATGATTATGTGTATTATAGATAATGAATTCCCTAAAGTCATTCGCGTCAACTAACATCTGTGTATTTTGTGTCAATATTCTGTGTATTCTAGGCAAACATTCTGTGTATTCTAGGCAAACGTTCTGTGTATTATAGATAATGATTATGTGTATTATAGATAATGAATTCTCTGGAGTCATTCGCGTCCGCGTCCACTAACACCAAAACGACGTCGTTTTACGTACGTGGTGCACATTGCTATGTGCACCGTGGTGCAGGGTATAATGATTGTGGAAGAAACGGTTGGGCCTTTGGGTTCGGGTAGTATCTAGAAAGTAGAAACCAACCTTATGGGCTTACAAAAGAAGAGAAGAGTTAATGACCCATAAAATATTGATGAGGTTATTACTACTTTTATGGAGGAGGCTTTTGACGCTTATGTTGGATCTATCTAAAAATGGTCAATTTCTCAACCAAAAAAAAAATAAAAAAATCTAAAAATGGTCAAGAGGTGGGTCCTGTTCAACAGGTCCACATAGCCCAATAAGTTGTGTAAGTTGGAACTATTGTGGGCTTGGCAACCCACAAACAATTCATGTCCTAATGGACTTAGTCCACTCAAAGAGGCGACAACTATTTTTTCTTATGGAAACCATCCTAGAAGAAAATAAGTTGTAGCTAGTGTTGCTTGCATTTACAGCTCAACTGTTACAGGGTGAATTTTGGGAAAAATGACCAAGGATTTAGTCTCAATAGCGGTATGCATGTCTTTTTGCTGCTAGTGTCAACATAATTGTTAATAGTACATGAACATGTTATAACTAAGTATACTATATTATAATTGGTACAACCAGCACCAAAGAAAAATCCTATAAAATATTATTTAATTTTTTTTATAATTACCCATATATAATATATCTATAGTTTTATATATTAAAATAGTTCTTTAAATGTGTGTCAATTTAATTCTTATCGATTGATCAAAATTTATTTCAACCCCTTTTTAATTTTTTTTTTATTTCTTCACTGGATATAATTAATTAATAATTATATTTGACTTATTATTATTACGGAGTATTATTTAATTATGTGCATAATCTAAAATATAATATTGTCCAATCCAGATAATATATATAAAATCCCTACTTAAAACGGGATTATGATTTGGATTGATCCTAAACTGTCCTTAACTAGGAGTATAGAATTAGTCATTCAACAATTCTTTTATATAAATAGCCCCACTAATTAACCCCAATAAAATAAAATAAAAAGGCGCGAGATCATCATCAGAGTTGTGGTCATGGCCGCTTCTTGCAGTGCTCAACGACCTAACGGCTATGGTGATGACGACAGTGATGAATGGAAGAGAAGCCTGCCTCCCGGGCATGGCTTTTATCCCACCGATCAAGAACTCATTACCAAATACCTCAAACACAAGGCTCAAAATCGCAAAATTCACGCGGGAATCATCAACGATCTCGATATTTATAACTATCATCCTGAAGAACTTGAAGCAGGTAGGGTTTGTAATCTTGGTTATTTGTTATCTATTTCTACTTAAAATCTGGAAAATTAGATTAATTAATTACTTACATGTAATATATGATGTGTATATGCAGCTAATGCTTTGAATAATTGGAATGGGCGAAGGTATTTCTTTACGGCGTTCAAGAGGAAGACTAAAGACGGGACGAGAGGCGACAGGGCGGTGGGCGGTGGGAAGGGATATTGGAAAGCCTCTCAGGCGCGAGAACCGTTGAAAGACGGCGGGGGTGTAGTGATCGGCACCAAACAACCCCTGGTGTTCCACGATGGTGAAGGCAAAAAAACTTCTTGGCTCATGTCAGAGTTTCGATATCCTGGCAATGTCGATCCTTTTCCACTTTATAATGAGGTCAGATCTTCCTATCTACTTCAAATTTATTTTAAAAAGTGTTAAATATTTAATATTAGGGATGTCAATGTACCAAAACATGTAAGGTACTACTTAAGGTGGCATTCAAATACGAACCAGTCTTGAACCTGCGAAGCTACTGAAAGATTGCATCTCAACTACTATTACATGAATGCACTAAGCACGAATGCACTGCAAACTTCTCCAAGCATGTTTGAGAGTTATTGTAGTGCATTCATGTAGAAGTTGTAGTGCATTCATGTAGAAGTTGTAGTGCAATCTTTCAGTAGTTTGCTGGTTAAGATTGATATGCGTCCAATTAGGTACTCAGAATCGTTTAAGAGATTTTAACAAAATAAATATTTGATTAGAACTAAAAGAGAAAATCTTAATTCAAGTGACTAAAATTTAAATAAAAAGATATGAGATTCAGTACTTTTATTTATATATACATTTAAGTTATGTTCTTAATATGCTATTTTAATAGAGTAATTTAATATAATAGTGTTTTTTTTTAAAGTAATATATTTTTCTTTGCTAAATAAATATTTTTGTTTTAACCTGAAAATCATTTTACCATATGTTTTCAAATGCAGACAGAACATGAGTTGGCACTTTGTGTTATTTATTATCATGGAGAGAGAAAGATTGTAGGTGACAACCAAGAATCGAAGAGCAATAGCACAAATTCTATGGAAAATCTCCAAAGCTCTCATCTCATTCCAACTCCTTGTGCAAACCCTAATTTTGCTTCAACTTCAACCATGCAAAACCCCAATCACCCACCATACCCAATCCTAAACCCTAACTTTAATGCAACTTCTACCCTCCAAAGTCCCAATCACCCACCATCACCGGCCCAAAACTCTAACTTTATTACAATTTCATCTCCATATCCAACTCAAAACCCTAACTTTAATGCAACTTCGACCCTGCAAAGCCACAATCACCCACCATTACCATGCCAAAACTCTAACTTCATTGCAACTTCATCTCTATATCCGACCCAAAACCTTAACTTTAATTCAACTTCTGCTTTACAAAGTCCCAATCACCCACCATCACCAACCCAAAATTCTAACTTCATTGCAACTTCATCTCTATATTCAACCCAAAACCCTAACTTGAATGCAACTTTTGCCCTACAAAACCCCAATCACTCACCACCACTAACCCAAAACTCTAACTTCATTCCAACTTCATCTATGCAAAACCTCAATCACTCACTATCTTTTGCCCAAAACCCTAACTTCATTGTAACTTCATCTCTACGAAACTCCAACCACCCAGTATCTTCATCTCAAAACCCTAACTTCATTGCAACTTCATCCCAACAAAACCCAACTTTTTCACAATCTTCGTTAGCCCAAAACTCTTTCCTGCAGGATGCTTGGAATTGGAATGAATTACCAACTCCTTTATTCATTGATGAGGAGACGATCCATCAATATTTCAACGATGATGGCAATGGGGACACTTTCCAACTTCGTGTTCTATCATATGATTCAGACGACACGGACGAATCTTCGTCCAGAAAGAAGAGGATAAAAAAGAAAAAAAGTCTTAAATAAAACAAAATAAAAAGATCAGAGCAGTACAGTTTTGGCTTATTATTGTAAAACACTGAGTGCATGTATAGATATCCGCACATACTCTGTATATTGGCTTATGAATATAATATATACAAAGCTCGATCTCGAGATTGAACTTGAGAAGTCGAATCTAAAGAGGAGCAGATGCGGTGTATAGGGAAGAGTTATGCTGCTGCGATTAGAATTGATGTGTATATATCATGCATGTTACTTCATATTTATAATGTATGTAAATGATTCAAATGAGTTTGGTCCTCGGACATGGCAGACAAATGCTTGATTCTAAGTGTTGTAGTATATGCATTCCATTAATTTCCCTTAATATCTTGCTCTATTATTTTTTCACAAAGCAAAATTTACTATCTTTCTTCTTATTTGATTAACTATCTAACATTCCCTAAGTTTATATAGCATTTTGTGAACCAAATATCCATTAAAAGAACATCCCAAATAATATGAGTTTTTATGTTGGTTTTTGCAAAGCTAAAATCTGGTTGTATATATGATCTTTAACTAATGTGAGCATTGATTTTTTCTTAAATTTTTCTCTTACAAAGATCTTGATTTTTGCAAGAGAAGAAAAAAAAAAAAAGAAAAAAAAAGGCAAGGGAGCACACTGCGCGCCCAAGCGAGCGGCTTTGAAATTTTGACTGTTGCATCATTTTTTTTTTTTTAATTTACTTGTCAAAATCTCCTCTCTTTTTTTTTTCTTTTTCTTTTTTCTCTCTCCTTTCGCTGATCTCCTACTTAGCTTCATTAAAACCAACAAAAAACCTTGACAACTAAATATGCTTTAAGAATTGGGACGATGCATGTAAGTCTTTTACTAGTATCGTGTAGTAACTAGTAATTAATGGAAGGCCCTCCAACCTATCTAAGTGCGAGTATATATATAGTAGGTGGTATAGCCGTATTCATGAGTCATGATAAATTGAGCAACATGATTAATTGATATATGTTAGTCTATGTGAATAATTGGTGTGATCTTAAAATTTTTCACAAATCACAATTTTGAATTTTTGAGATACATCTTCTACTAATCTACTATACATTAGGCGAAATAGAGAAAATTCCCCATTAGTCGGATTGATGAGCTAGCTGATTCCATTGCGTCAAACCAAATGGATTGATGAGCTAGCTAGCTTAATTAATGACATTAATAACGTTATACCCATCCACCACAATAATGCACATGCAATACACAATGCTTCCTACTTTGCCAACTACTTAGGTTGAAAACTGAAAAGTACACAGCGACGACCGCATTTCTCGTACAAAACGAACACCACCGTACGTGGAGTATGCTGTCATTGGCCTGACCTATCAATCAGGGCAAATTATTATACTAAACGTCTAAAGTTATAGCTCACAGTAAAGACACAATTTTACCAACAATTCCTGACACCACTTGTTATTAAATGCCAAAAATTATAGCCCATAGCGAATATGTAATTTTATTTAATTTCCTTATATACTCATACCACATTTTTGAGAGGCAAAGTGTCGGACTTGGCTCTTCTCGATTTCCGTCAATAATTCCCCTAGTCACTAATGCCTAACATCATATGGCTTTAATTAAATAATTATATATTCGTAAATAAATTGAAAGCACTAATAAATTAACTACATAGTATGTACTTACAGTTAACATATTAATATTATGTGTCACCCTTTAATTTATTTACAGATACATATGTACATATATATTTATTACAAATATATAATTTTTGAAACAAAGTTTACAATGTAAAATAAATTCTAAGCCATGATATAATGATTGATGAACCAGTTTAACCGTACCCCCAACATTATTTGTTCACGTTCCTTCTTGAATTTTGTTTTATTGTCAAAGCGTTAGATAGATTCCCATTATTTGAATTCCCAAATTTAATTTGGGTCCACGTGAAAAATCATAACAAAAACACCTACACGTACTAGCTGAGTACCTACAATGCTATACGGCATATATACGCCTTCATTCCGACCAAACGCGGTGCCTCTCATCATCTCGTGTTTCATATTTCATTTATCTATCAACTGGTCTAAAAGTAATGAATACTTGAACGTTTTGTATATGTTTTATAAATAATATAAAAAGTGCGGTAAGATTAGTCCTCAAATGCAAAATGGACTGAAGTTTTATTTATTTATTTATTTATTTATGGTTACAACGCAAAGAAAACTAGACAATTTCTTATTAACTCAGAATAGGTAGGCCAGCCAATTCACTAGTAATTTAAATAAATATTTTTTTCTTAATGTGAGTGCTAATTGTAGGGCTAGTAAATATTTTTCTTTTAAAAACATCACAAGAACGTAAACTTTTTTTTATTTTTTATTTTTATTTTTAATGAAGTCCCATATGGAAGGGGTGAGTTCGAGTCTCACTGGAAGCGATATTGACTCTTTGTACTTCAGTAAGTTAAGAAAGTAGTTATGAACAAATACTGCATTGTAACCGAGTCAGTAGTACAAAAAAAAGGATCTATTTACTATTTAGTATGAAAAACTCTTCATTTACTTTTTGATGGGCATGATGTGAGTTCATGAATCTATATATGATATAGTATGATAAATTAAAGTTTGGAAATTAGAGTTATCAAAAAAAAAATTCAATTTGAAATTTTTAAAAATATTTATTCTCCAAAAAAAAAAAAAAGAATGTGGGCGGTTGAAATTTTAGGCTCATTTAATTTCGTATTTTGACTAATTTAAACTCATTTTAAATAGAGTAAATCACTTATTTGGTCCATCAATTGTTTGCGAACTGTTAATGCAGCCCCTTAACTTTGTATTCACCAATTCGACCCCCAAAATAAATTAAGATTGGTCAACTAAATCCTTGTGACTACATTCCATCTCACTGCCGGTGAGTACCCCATTTTAGCAAGGGCAAATTGGACATTTCATATTTTAATCCCTATTTGCCCTCTTCTTATATTGAATCAGAACCCTAGGTTGCATACAACAGCAGATTTCCGATCAACGAAGAAGAAAGAAAATGTCTTCCAACAATACTTGTTCATCGGAATTCATGGGGGATGTGCGATGTAGGTGCGGATATTTGGCTCCAATGAAGATGTCTTGGAGTTATGCTAACCTAGAGAAGAGATATAGGGCATTTCCAACATATATGGTAAGTGTAAAATTCTGGGGAATTATTAGCTTATTTCTTGTTATGTAATTCGAATTTGTGAATTGTGTATGGCCAGGGAAACGAGAGCTGGCGGTATTTTGAATGGATGGACTATGATGTATTCGAACATGTAGTAAATGTGATAAGAGATTTGTTGAAGAGCGCAGATAAGTATGAAAAGGAAATTGACAAGCTGAAATTTACAATTGAGAAAAAAGATCATGAAATTCATAAGAAGAGTTGGGAGTCCAAGATGATTTTGTTTTTTTTTTTTTTTTTTTGGATTTGGATTTGGAATTGTATTTTCAATTTTTGTTATCAGTATATGTATGAGAAGTGGTTTACCAAGTGTAGGGTTATTGCAACTAAAGTAGGACTTCAATAGTGTAATGTACTGTATATTTGTTGGTTGAATGAGAAGTGCATATTTTGAAGTATTTAAATGGTTGTACATAATGACAATTCAATAACAACCAAAAAGGCTCCTTAATTTATGGAACCTTAATGGCTCATTAATAATTTTTTTTTTTATCATAATAGGGGCATTTTGGAAAGGTTTGAACTTTACCCAAAATGCTAAATTGAAACGTTGCAATATGCAACCAGGGCCGGTCCTGAGCACGGGCGGGATGGGCGACCGCCCAGGGCCCCATGCTAGAAGGGGCCCATCCATATATATGTATATGTATACATATCTATATTATAGTGTTATAATTAGTGTTATAGTTATATTAGAACACAAAAAATTAGTTTTATAATTATATTAGAAAACAAAAAATTAGGAATAGATGGGACTGCAGGAAGCTGGAATAGACGCTTAATTAAATAAATTTAGAAATAGAATTGACACGGGGACACCTAATTATCTATTAGAATCAACACCCTAATCGGCTAACCCATTCGTTTTCTTAAATAAATTTTTTTCTCAATTCAATTCATCCTCGCATCTTCGTCGACGATCAACGATTGTTCTTTTGCTTGCCCGTTTGGGCCCATTGTCCGTTGTAACATGTATGTTTTATTATATTTGTACTCTGTTTTGTCTTTACATAATGTTAGCTAAAAAGCATTTATATGGAAGTGAAAAAAGGAATAAAGAAAAAAAACAAGTAGAGCAGCTAATAGAATCACAAAGAGGAGCTATAAATAAAATTTTCAATCTAAAGAAAATTTAAGTGACCAAGACCATGTTAATGAGGGTATAGCTAATTTGAGTGGTGATGATAATGTAGTAAATAATGAGGGTGAGTGATGATGATAATGTAATAAATAATGAAGGTATAGCTAATTTTAATTTTTCATATAGGGGCCAACATTTTTTATTTCGCTCAGGGCCTTCAAAATGTTTGGACCGGCCCTGTATGCAACATTTCAATTCTTAGCGGTTTGGAGCAAATCACTGCTCCAAACTGCTGAGTAACCAAAAAATAATGACAATTCAATGGTTTTACAAATAAAACATACATAAATATGGACAATTCAATGCTTATAAATAGCTTAGAAATGCTTACAAGTAAAACATACATAATTGTTGTTGGACATATAAGTAAAACATGCATAATAAAACATACATAGAGCCCCACTTATTTACCAGCACAGGCCACGCAAATAAAAAAACCGGCCCTGTTTAGGACCCCATAGTAACAACCCTTTTTTTTTTTTTTTTTTGAATACTATTGACCCAACATTGCCCCCACTGAGGCTCGAACCCATGACCTCCGACTAGGGAGAACTAAAATACATAACTCTCCTATATATATCCACACATGCTATATATCTTCAGATTGAGGTGAGGAAACCCATCTGGCCATCTATCCATGCGGCCATGCATGCCAGTCAACATATACATATAGTCTATAGCTAGATCGATCAGAACAACTTTCTTCTGCATATATCGTTCGTACGTTTGTGTACGTAGGAGAAGTAGTACGATGTATATATGAATGATAGGAGTATTGAATAATACTGTAGTCAATCTGTAGATAGAAAGAAATTAAAATGGTTGAATTGATATATGGTTAGATGGTTAAAATGAGAATTGAGAACGACCTCACACAAAATTGCTGTATACTTTTTTGTTTCCGTCCACTAGAGTCTAGAGCGGTCAAAGCATCATCTTGCTTAGCTTAGCTTGCTGCCTCAAAAAAGTTTTCAATCCAATCCAATCCTATAGTGTTCTATTGTGTCATGTCACCTATTCACTAAATGTGTATATATCAACCCATTTAACACATTTAAAACTTATATTTGTGTTAGAACTTTAATCTGTTGACCTTAGTGGCCGGGTCATGTTCGTGTTTAGACTTTATCATCTTCATGTCATAAGTATATTAATCTATTAAGGAAGTTGTTTACAAAAATTGTGGAGTCTAAGCATATTAGGGTGTGTTTGGAAACCCGGAAAATTACTTCTGGAAGTCATTTTCCGGGTTTCCCATGTTTGGCAACACCTGGAAAACCCAGTCAACGGAAAATGATTTCCGTTGACTGGGGAAGAGAAGGCCATTTTGGCGGAAAACAACTTCCCCAAAATTTGGGGGAAGTTGTTTTCCGCCGAAGGAAAATAGCTACAGAGAGGGACGGCGGACTGGTTTCCGGCACCAGAGCCACCACGCTGCTCTGGTTTCCGGCGAAACCAGAGCAGCGTGAAGCTGTTTTTTTTTTTTTTTTTTTTTTTTAAATTTATTTAGTTATTTATTTTATTTATAATAAATATTATTAGTTTATATAATTTTTTATATTTAAATAAAATAATTGAAAGATATAAATATATATTTCTACTCATTTTCTGGAAAATGAACCAAACACACAAAGATAGTTTTCCATAATGCAACCAAACACTGGAAATCAAACTATTTTCCGGAAAATGACTCATTTTCCAGAAAATATTTTTCAGAAGTCATTTTCCTGCGTTCCAAACACACCCTTAGTGAACTTAATTTTAACAGGTTTGTATAAGAAAAGAAAAATATCAGAATACTAAAATGCCTAATACAAATAAAGTTTATTTAATTTATGGCAAAAACTTGTGTGAGACCGTTTCACCATGAGAAGGGTCGGGTCGGGTCAAGATGCAAATGTAATACTTATATGCACAAATGTCATACTTATATGCTCAAATGTAATACTAATCAGAAAATAAAATTTTTGTTACTTATTAGGGTAAATGTAATACTTTTAAGGGAAAATACAATACTTTTACATTTCGATTTAAAAGTATTACATTTTTCCTCAAAGGTATTATATTTGACCTTATAAGTGAGATGTACTTGTCAACATTACTTATTATGAAAAATGTATTACTTTTTCTCTTATAAGTAACAAAAATTGTATTTTTGATTAGTGTTATATTTGAGCATATAAGTGTGAGATTTGCACATATAAGTATGACATTTGCATGGTGCTTTGACCCGACCCGACACGTCTCACGAATAAGGATCCGTGAGACGATCTCACACAAGTGTGACCCTTAATTTATTTATTTTTTATAATGACTGACTAGGTAACTTCAAATCTAACCAAAGTCGACGAAACAAAGTCTGCAAATTATGAGTGGACTCGGGTCCATGTTTACAATTTTAGAATTAACTTATTCACAATTTTAGATCTCAATATATAAAATTACATTACTCATCAATATTTTCAATTTCTAAACTCTATATTCACAATTTTGTTATATAAATTAAAAAAATGTGATATAATGTTAAATATAGAATTATGAAATTATGAATATAGAGTTCTAAAATTGTGAATATGACCCAGGTCCATGACATAACAACCACATTTAGTCCAAATGGGCCCAACTCATAATTATATCCTACGATTTAATAATTTTACGGTCTACTCATATGTCTTGAATTTTTAGTTTGTTTTAAAATGTCATTTAAAACCAATTTAGGAGTGATTAAAAAACAATCTTAAAATAAGTCTTGTGGTTCAATGGTACCAAATTGTTCTCTTAGATGTTGTATGTTGTGTTCCTACAATCAAACATACTAGCAATCGGCATCTCATCTCAAGGCACTGCGCCACTGCTGGATGCAAAATGCGATAACAAATCTGAGAAACATAACACCGGACTGTTGAAAATTTATAGCAAAATTGACATTTTAAGTGTTATTTTGTGGTACAAAATATATATGGGGTCCACACTCAATTTGAGTCGGGTTGAAATTGCTTCGAATTCTTTGGAGAAATTGACATATTGTGGGTGAACGAGAAATTGATTCTCAAAGTGTACTAAAAATGAGAAATAAAAAACCCGGAAGAAGTGTTTTCAAATCCGGATGGAAGAAAGTCTTGACTGTTTTGACTTCCGGAAATAAGTAAGTGTTGACTGATTTGACTTCCGAAAGGAAGCCAACTTTGACTTTCGGAAGGAAGCAAGTTCCAGAAGAAGAGTGCACAATTTTATGTCTTTGAGTGCACATATATATAGCTTTCTTCAGACTTCTCAGTCTTTGGCCCTTTCAAGCTAAGTGTAACCTATATGGAATGAGATAATTATAATCTTTTTTTTTTTTTGAAAGGAGATAATTCTAATCTATTAAGAATTAATTTTAAATTAATTCTAATTTTTTTTTTAGTACAAATTAATTCCAATTTTAATATTAAGAATTAAAGTTTGTAACTTTCAAAGGTTAAATTCCAAGATAAATATGCAGGTTACATAATAATTTGCTTAAATCCAAATAAATGCTTTATTGCTAATAATTTGCTCAAAATATAGTGTTGTAATTCATTTTAACATGACAAACTAATGCTACAATAACACCCCTAGCCTCATTGGGAGGTAACAATGGAAATAAGTTTTAAGGAGAGTATGTATGTGATACACACAACTTGAATTTTTTGATTTGATTTTTCTGATTAGTTTTTTAATTTGTGCTTTCTTTTTCTAAAGCCATGAATTATTTTGGTATAAAATTGAATCCCATTTTTTTTAATTATTTTATCGACTTATTCAATATTTTTGTGTCTTCTTCAATTTTTCCAATCAACAACACCAAATTAAACGTGGTAGGATTTGTTCACTATTAACCTAAATTGTTACATGAAATAAGTAGCAAATTTTAACCTGTCTTAGGTAACTTTGTTTTTGTGACTTCTGTCATGATCCATCACATAATTTTATTTTACAAATATAGATTACATTCAGTCATTCACCATTAACTTAAACAGTACAACATACAAAACAATATTTAAGTTATAAAATTATACTTTGTCTTTTGTACACCTGATTAGTATTCATCCCACTCCAAATTTTGAAAAATTTTCCACTTATTTTTCCAATAATGAAAGGGAATATAATAGAAATATTAAATTGTGATATTCCACCGGCCTTGGACGGAAATATATCTCTTTTTATATTTAAGTTGCAACTTTCCGTCCATCGTCATTAGTGGACGGAAATTTTTGTCTATAATTATATTTTGTTGTGAGTGTGATTTTTTTACTAGACATCAAAATAAAATAGAAATTACTGTCAATATTATACAGTCGGGAATGATAGATGAGGAAAACATGATTTTAGTAACAATTAACTTCAACAATACGACATGAATATTTTGCTTAATTCAGGTGAATATCCTCATAATATACGCTGAATATTTATTATTATTTTTTACCATCGTAGTATACTTGTGCGGAGTATTATAAAGTACGTAGTTAGTTGCGTAAATTTTATACCAAAAAGTGTACACGTGTGGTGGTTTTATTTTCTTGCGCAAACAAAGAAAAAAATTTCAGCAGTATTTTGACCATCTTCAATTAAACTCCATTTTTGTTGACTTTTTGATACTTTCATGAGTTTTCAAAGTATTAGATTGATTCCCATATGCTAATTCCGGCCAAATGTTGAAAACCATAACAAGCCCACCTCCATTATTTATTGAAAATGTTGAATATGATTCAAATGACTACTATTTTTGTCACATATTCTATTTTTGGTTGGAGATTGAGAAAAAAATAAATTATCTTATTACTATTAATCATGCCAAGTATAACGCTACATACATTTCTTACTAACACGACGTGTTAATTGATCTAGAAAAACAACATTACAAAGAGTTTTTTTCTTTTTCAATAAAATCAAAATATGCTCTCTCGTCCATATTCTTCTTCTTCTTCTTTCTCCTCCTCTTCTTCTTCTCCTTAATGACGTAAGAAATTTGCAGCCATTACTCAAAAGTGTACATTAGGTAAGTCACGCCTTATGACTTAGTCAGTCGAGTAATAATATTTGATTATTATATGTTACAATAGTTGATTAAATTCATTAGTTCATTTTATATAGGAAAATGCTTCACACTCCTACAATATAATTACCCACTCCTAAAAATATATATATTTTAATGAATAACTGGTGAATTGGGCCAAAGACCTTGTGGTCTAGTGGCACTCAGTGTCCCGGTTAACACTTCCACATGGATGATGAGATTGGGTTCGAACCTTGGTGTACATTTTAGTACAAGAATCACTCATTTTATCATATTATTATTATGAGATAAATTAGCACGAAAAAAATAGCATGATTCAACATGTAGTGGCCTCGCTCAAATGAAAGGTCATGAGTTCGAGCCTCAGTGGAGGAGATATCGAAATTGACTCTTTGTGCTTCAACAGGTTGAGAAAAGTATAGATGAACAGATACTACAATGTAATAGGGTCAGTGTATTCAAAAAAAAAAAAAAAAATAGCATGATTCATTTTTCAATCATGCGTGGAACACCCTACACCCCTACACCAACTCAGCCTATTCCATATGTTTTTGCGTTTTTGGCAATTGGGCGTTGAAAGTGTTTATTATTTACTCCAAAGTCCAAATACCATTTTATAGTTAAAGTACTTATTACTATAATATTCCACGGGCTGAGTTACATACTAAAATATTCAATTAAATTTTAACTCTACTTTTTATTGAAAACGATTGGCTTTATACTTTATTACTTCTCAAAATATTATTATTATTTTTTTAAATATTACTATCTTACATTGGCTTATATATGTACCATACATAATTGAAAAATAATTAATTTCTTTTTCAATTTGAAAATGTCAAGTTTAAATTATATTAAAATTATAATAATATCATTTTTAAAGAAAAATTAAAGAAAAAAAAAACTAAATGGTAGGTATATGAAATTAGTCATTTTTATGGAATAGTTTTTAATGAGGAATTGAAACACATATTTTTTAGAAAAGAATTTTATTGATGATGTTATGAAATTGTATGCAAATTTAAGCCTGAATTTGAAATTTTTTCATTTCAAGAAAAAAAAAGATACAACTTTACTAATATTTTAATTTTTATGGTAAATTACCAACTTTGAAATGCTTGGTTAAAATTATTGCATACAAAAGAATTTAATATTTTCCATAAATAAACCTTGTTTATAAAGATTTCCTATAATGTTTAACATGCCACAAAATATTGTAAAGTTTTCTAAAAAAAAAAAAAAACCTACCATCTTACATTTCCTTTTAAATAAACCTAAAAAGTTTTTTTTTTTTTTTTTTAAGTTGTCGTTTTATATATTGGAAAAGAACGAACTAAGTCCATAGTTAATTTAACTTTTTTTTTTTTTGAGAACAATAGTTAATTTAACATTTAGTTATACAAATACGATGATTCTTTTATTTTATTTTTGCATATGACGACAAATGATATCTCTATCACTTTGGAACTAATTCAAATTTGTCTTGAATTATGTATGACCATTGACCACAAAGTTTGACTGTAACTCAAAAGAAAACTTAGATCTAAACTCTTTTACATGGTAAAACTGTAAAATCATGATAAAATCGGTTGAGAAAAATATAATGATTGTTTTTTACTTCTAATTTTCAAATATCACTCTAACCATGATTAAATTTAGTTCAATTTTAAAATTAAATTTGGTTGTTATTAAAAATTCAAATAAATTAAGTATGATAAAATTGATATTTGGATTCAAAGTAAAATTGTTGATAGAGTAATTATATGCACCACCCACTCATATTGAGCTCGATGTAATTCATCTTAGAAGATTCATACTCATCCTTCGAAAGATCCAATCTGTCACACTTATAGAGACGTTATTGCAATGAAAGATTCTTGAGCGATATGCATCATGAACGACTATGTCTACGTTATACCTTTGTATAAATGACTTGTGAAAGGTAATAGTGGGATAAAACACACTACATTAAACTAAAAGACAACTCAATGGGTAGCTCAAGTAGCAAGTGAGTTCTCTTTGTGGAAAAGAATTTCAGGAAAATCCAGATTTGATTCTCATGAATATGAAAAAGGATACAAAACATAATTAAAAGATACATTATATATTCTCGGAGCATAAGTTAGATGTGTTTACAGATTATTATATGAAAACGACAAATTATTTTGTGGACTCGGGTCCACCTTACAAGATAAATCCGTATCCAAACAACACAATTTACATATTGAATATTTATAATTTATATACTGGTCAAGACCTTATGTTATAGTGACACCAAGTTGCACTCTCATATGGGAGGTTGTGGGACCTCAGTGGAGGCGATATTAACTCTTTGTGCTTCAGTAGGTTGAGAAGGTAGTTATGAACAGATATTGCATTGTAACAGAGTCAGTAGCACTAGAAAAAAATAAAATTATGAGTCCATGGTATAACTATTGAAAACCGTAAATTATTATGTGGACCCGTCCGGGTCCACCTTGCAAAGTAGATCCGGATCCAAAATACACAATTTACATATTGAATATTCATAATTTATCTACTGAATGTCCACAATTTACCTACTGAATGTTCACCATTCAAATGTAAATATTCAGTATGTAAATTGTGAACATTCAAAATGTATATAAAGATAGATTCACGTTGTAAGGTGGATTCAAATCTGTAGTATAACTATGGTATAAAAACAAGGGTAGTGCACATACTCCGATAATGATTCAAATTTTCACTTACAAAAAAGGACAAGAAAAAAAAAATGCATATGAAAAAACGATGACCTTTGTTAAGAGGGAAAGCATTTTTACGGTAATCTCCCTAGTCCCTACCCCACCGCCCCCACTCCCTCCCCTGAGGCCTCACCCCTCACGCTTTGATTATATATTAATTAAACGCTATATAAGCGAGTCGAGTCCAGAGTGAGTCTCATGCGCCAAATGCCTTCTCGTCTTCTGTTCTCTGTGTCTCTGCTTCTCTTCTCAATTTGGTAAACCACTTTGGTTTGCCCAAACAAAACGGAACCACAAAGATCAAACAACAATTCGGAGAAGAAAAATCAAAAATCTCTTTTCTTGATTCTCTAAATTCTTCACCCAACTCTTCTATCTCCCAAAGAGAGAGAGACAGACAGACACAGAGACAGACAGAGAAACATTAAATTCTGGGCTGCTGCCATTTTTGTTCTGACAAGAAAACAGTTTTTTTTTTTTCGATTTTTGAGTTGGAAATGAAGAGGTCGGCGCCTTCTTCTTCTTCTTCTCCGGCTTCCTCTTCGTCGTCTTCTTCCTCTTGCATTCAGTTGCCGGCGGCCGGGCAGCCGGAGCCCAGGCCGGCGAAGCGGTCCAGAGCGAAGAGAACTGCCAATGCCGATTCAACTCCGGCGAGAAGAAGCTCTGCTTACAGAGGCGTTACAAGGTAGGTGCAGAATTTCGGCGGAAAAAGCCAAATTTTCTCTCTCACACACTCCTGCACGCAGCAGAGGTGTGAGAAAGAAATAACGATCGGAAATTTATGTTGTTCGGTTGCTTTTGAGTGCATGCATGACAATTGGCTATTCCCAAATTTATTTTCATTTTTAAATTTTCTCGAGTTTCAGGCACAGGTGGACCGGGAGATATGAAGCTCACCTATGGGACAAGGCTACCTGGAATAACATTCAGAACAAGAAAGGAAGACAAAGTGATTATCTTTTTTTCCTTTTTTTTTTTTTTTTTTTTAAATTTTAATTTCAGTTTTAATTTGGGAATTATATACAAAAATGTTCGAAAACCGAGGAGATCTGCAGGTTTAGTTTATTACTATAGTTAATCTCAATTATAGTTAATTAACATGTTCTACCCATCATTTAATCCTTTTTTTCTGACCATTTTTCCCTTTTCATGTTCTGCTGATGATGTTCCCTGTCATTTGCAACGTTAACTAATGCTTTTGTCGTGCCTTAGTTTACTTGGGTAAGCATTACTTAGTCTCATTAATCTTGAATTTCTTTCCTAAAATTTATCAATTCCAACTCCAATGTTGTCACTTAAAAAAATCGGTACTGATGGGACAACTCGCGATTTTTTGGGGATTTAAGATTAGTTGTAAACCAAATGTATCAAAAAAAAATTAATTTTGTTATATATTTTTTTCTTGATATGTATAGAAAATGTCATTTTCAATGTGTATTGGGTACAGGGGCATATGAAAGTGAGGAGGCTGCTGCCAGAACGTATGATCTTGCTGCTCTTAAGTACTGGGGGGCCTCTGCTACACTTAACTTTCCGGTAATTTAATTCTCGTGTACTTTAATTTGATTTTATTTTTTTTTTGTTCAGAATTAAATTTCTTGTCGGATTTGCCAATGTTGTTGAGATTTGTATGATAAGATAGCATGTTTAAGATGAAGAAGTGTCCTTTTGTTAGGCAATTAATATGGGTTTGAAATGATATAGAGCGTGTTTCGTAAATGGTTGATCAGTAGTTTTTAACGTTTTGACGAGTCATAATGTGCGCGTACAGGTTGAGACATATGACAAAGAGATAGAGGAAATGCAACCGTTGTCTAAGGAGGAGTATCTCGCTTCGCTGAGGAGGCAGAGCAGTGGCTTTTCTAGAGGCGTTTCTAAGTATCGTGGTGTGGCAAGGTAAAACAGAACGAAATTCTAGTGAATTTGATTACTTCTATATTGGATGTACGTATATGTGGAAGTCATAACATATAGTCCATGTTTAAGCTTTCTAAACAGTTCAAAGTTGTTGGGAAAAAAATGTGATTTTGGAGTCAAACCGGGGGAAAGAAACATGTTTTTTATCATAGTATGCTTTTGGCAAATTCATGATTTCTATGGTTGTTAAGTTATAGTGGTTAAGGTGGGGGGACCATGTAGGCCTTGTTTAGTATAAGTGGAGTGTTGATTTGTGCTTGCTTATGTACCGAAAATGTGTTTTTATTTTTTGGGTTGACAATGCAAGCATGTTTCCCACCCCGAATTGACCATTTCAAGTGTGGATTGCGTGGCTCATTTAATTTCTCCCTCGATTGCTAAACCATCTTTTGCTCTTGTTGCTCCTCGACTTTGACAGGCACCACCATAATGGTCGATGGGAAGCCCGAATTGGACGAGTCCTTGGGACTAAGTATCTCTACTTGGGAACTTTCAGTAGGTCCACTTTTCATTACATATGTCACACTTCACATTATTCTCTTTAACTCCATTTTCGTTCAAAGAATAGTGTGCCTCGTTGTATAGTCAATTCATGGTTTTTGGCTTATTCAGAACTAATGGTGATTTTTCTGTGGATTAAAGTGGAAAATGCGATAACAGACATGATTCAAGCTCAGATCCCTGAGAGGGATCCAATCGTTATATAATAACCAAAAATGATTTCTTTAGGTGTACTATAAAAATATTATTACTCGTGGCAGCACAGACAGAGATATACTAACAGTATAGTCTTAGTTTTTTTTTTTTTTTCACCTCTTAACCATATTTAATAGATTAGTACTCCCTAAAGCTGACATGAAGCATGTGATTCATACACAGTACTTTTTAAAAGAGAGTATATTTTATATACATAGAGTGCTTGCATGGACATGATTGTTAGAATTTAATATCCCAAATCAGATCTTTGCGGCTTGTACGAAAGGTAACTTTCAGTTCCAACTATATAAAACTAATTCTTCCTTGAATTGGTACCCTAACCTCGGTTTCCTTGTTCGGGTTTGACCATAGTTATTTGCTTGCATTCTGTGTTAAGCAAGCTACTGCTCTGCTGTGTTTTGTCTCCTTTTGACCAACGTGCCTCGTCTCTAATGTAGCCCGGGATTTGCTTTCTGGCTCCATCAGATCGAGAGATTCACTTGCTAATAATACTTCATTTATGTGTTTTCTTTCTTTGTTTTCCATAAATAATAATGAGTTGTGAAACTGTCTTGACCTTCTTGCTATTTTGGTATTTCGTTTATTCGATTCACTAAAGTTTCCTTTTTCAACCAGTGCGGTTTTCCTGGATAGATTTTGAGGATTAAACGAAATTCATCTGCATTTATATCTGATATGCTTGTGATATTAATTGTGAAGGCACCCAAGAGGAAGCTGCAGAAGCATATGATATGGCAGCAATTGAGTACAGAGGGCCTAATGCAGTCACGAATTTCGACATTAGCCGTTATGCAGACGTGCTGAACAAAATCCGGGAGCGAGAGCAGGTGCAGCAGATGGCGGGGGCTAATCCCGAGTCGTCTGTGGAGGTTCAGTCGGGCGAGCAATCTGATCAGGATCAAGAAAACGCGGGGGAGAAACAGGAGCGAGCAGAAGAGGAGGCGATGAACAATCTGTCAAAGCCCGAAATCCCGAAGATGGAAGAAGAAGAAGAAGTAGTGGTGCTAGAGGTGGAGCCACAGGTTCCGGAAATGGAGTTTGCCCCTCCCCCACCCGTCGAGGCCTCGTCTGCAATGCTGATGATGATGGACCCCGCTGACAGCGCCTGGAACGCGTACTTGGACCCCGGGTTCGAGCAGTTCTTGAACCCTTGTGATGACATCTTCAGCATCTTCAACTCCCCCTTCGACGACGATATTGACTCCATCTTCGGGGAGCAGCTCATCGAAAACAAGTTCGCTCAGGATGTCGTCGTTGCTGCCCCGGCTGCTGATGCCAAGAACGCGTTAGCCTCCTCGCCCTCGCCTTCTTCGACGGCTTCAGTGTCCAGTGGAGTTGGTGAATTGCCATCTGAAATGCTGGCAAATACTTGAGACATCCAACTCCTCATGTTTGTTTGTAGTTAACAGAAACAGTTAGTAGAAGCTTAGTGGCACCAAAACTGCCTTTCTTTCTAGTTTTAGATATCTATCCATAGAAAGACATGTTTTTTTTTTTTGTTTTTTTGTTTTTTTTTTTTTGTTTCATAAACTTGTGTAGTTCAGTTTTTCATTAGCAACCTAAGCTGTGAGATTGGCTTCACAACTCCATTATGAGCATCAAATTTTGCTCTCAAGAAATTTTTGCCAGAAAACTTTCTACAAATATCTTATGCACATTTCTAGCACCTAGGCTGCACAGAAACGGAATAGCATAAAACATAAGATATTAAATGCGTTTATTTGTAAATAATTTTTCTTTATTTTATAAGATAATACAAAAATAATAATTTTCATAAATAAATAAATGTCAAATGAGTGTTTGAATTTTTTTTTTTGGAAAAAATACAATTCAGAAAATTGGAACTAAATTTAACTTCAAAAATAAATGTAACTGAACTTTAGTTGACTAGTTTTTACTTGTAGACTTGAAATTGATGATGTGTTTGCCGGTTGTTGTTATTATTATTAACTTTGCTACTATAGTACATTAGTACCCTTCGCCTTAGTCTTTTGTCCATATATAGACGAAGTTAGGCGTAAAAATGGTGGTGAGAGGTGGTCACAAGTTTTATATATATATATATATATATATATATATATATATATATATATATATATATATATATATATATATATATATATATATATATATATATATATATATATATATTAATGATATTTTTATACATTTTGTAAATGAAAATAAAATAACTAATTTACCAAACACCTTTTTATACCAAACTAATATTAAGTAGTAGTAGTAGTACTACTACGGTCAAATAATTCCTTAATTTTATATTAAAAAAAAGTCTACTACTACTACTACTACTATTATTATTATGGTCAAATAATTCCTTAATTTTATATTAAAAAAAAAAGTAGTGCGTTGACGGTTGTTTGTTTCAATTGTCAGAACTCTAATTACCAATATTAGGAGTAAATGCACAAAAATAACAAATTATGCATTTAATTGTAATTTTTAAATTATTATTATAAACTTTGCTATTTTGCATAGTAGTCATCGCCTTAATCTTTTTTTCCAAATTTAGCTAAAGTTAGGTGTGAAAAGGGCGGTGAAAGATGCCATAGTAAGCGGTATGTTATTCTTGAATATTAAAAAAGTACTATCACATATAAATGTAAGACAAAAATAGAATTAACTCTATTCTTGAATATTAAAAAGATGGAATATTTTATTTTCAATTAGGTGTGAAAAGGGTGGTAAAAGATGTCCTACCTTTAACAAAGAACTAACATAAAATGTAACAGTGGACGACTTTAGGCAACATTTTTATAATTAAGGAATTAAATCAAGCAAAAAGTTAATTAGAGGGCATTTACAAAGAAATCGCAATAGTCAAGTGACCAGCTAATATAATCTTAATTCAAATCAGCCATCGTTACCCATGATTACAAAAACAAAATGAGATCATGCAAGCCCTCAAGAATTCGTTAAAAAGAGCCTATTTTGTGTCTGGTTTATAAGGCAGACTTCTATAATTCTATTGACACCTACAGTAGCATCTTTCTATAAGAGGATAACTTGATTCAAGGTGTGATGTTTATGACATAAATAAGACACCAACTAATTTTTAGGATACAACTTCAATCCATAGAGAGCAAAGTAACAAATCTCAATGGTACGAACACACTTAAAGGGGTCCCTATTACAATAATAAAATTCACAACCAAATTAATAACTACCAGAACTGTTTTGGGTCCTTAAATTTCACAAGATCCATAGCTAGCCTTCAAAAATGCGAGCCAAAAAAAAAAAAAAAAAAAAAAAAAAAAAACAAAAACAAAATGCCACTAGCCCATGTGAATAATGGTAAGGAAGAAGAGCTTAAGTTGGTTTTCTCATGTTACGCCCTGCCCGAATTGCTTCATCCACAAGTAGTAGTTGGCATGCTATTGCAGGGCTGCAGAGTGAAATTATCAAAGAGGGCAGTTAATTTTCCACAAGTAGTAGTTTTTTAGCGGAAATTGCACTGAGCACATATATAGAGGGGAGAGAAGGCAGTTAATTTTCCACTTACCCAGAGTTAATAATCTGATGCTTGACAGAATAATTATCAAAGATCCCCTCCATTTGTGGATCTATAGGCTCTCCTGTGTGCAGAGATAGTCCCACAACATTTCCCTTGTCATGCTCACCCTGCAAGAGAATCACTATTATGACGAAACAAAATAAGCTAATTATAGGTAATTTAATGATAGCAATGAAATCTATCCTGCTTGTTTCCCATTGAAAAAATCAATCAGTTACCGTCAGGGCAATGATCACATCTTGAGTATCAAGGCCAGAGTTCTCAGCAAGTGTCTTGGGTAACACGAGGAGGGCATTGGCAAAAGCTTCAACGCCAAGTTGTGCACGCTGTTCAAAGTTTGGTCATAGGGATAAAAGAAGACAAATCAGGCAATTAATTGACATCTGACAATTGCAAATGTTCCAATTAAAACTCATAAACAGACATAATAAACACACACATACCCCTTGAACAGTTTTCTTCACTTCGTTGATCAAGTACTGTCTGGCAGCCACTTCAAATGCACCAGCACCCTGAGCAAGGAAACACCAAAAAGTCCCAATCAGAAGCTCAACTTTAAGGACACACTATTTATGCCAATGACCCTTGGCTTAGTTGGCTAAGATGAAGCCAAGAGTTAAACTTTGCAAACCACATTAAAATATATAAAAAAAAAAATAAAATAAAAAAATAAAAAAATTGATGCAATCTAGAATACAGAATGAATAGGTATTTTCATCATGTAAAATACAGATCTCAATTTATTTTGAATTAAAGGATAGTAGTTCACATAGCAAATTCAAATATTCTTTCCAACTCAATAGGTCACTTCCCAAAAAAGTGAGAATTAGAATACAGTATATAGTGGCAACTCTCAAACACACACAAGGGAGAAACATCAATTATCCAATACATAGGGCCCAAAAGGACAAGAAAAACCATGCAGAAAACAGAATTTAGTCTAAGGTTTCATAACACACACTATGCCAATACCACAATAGTGCTTTTTCAAGATAATCTTGCAACTGAAGTCTAAGAACGGATTATTGTTTTCACAATTAATATTAAAGGCTAATAACAAAATCAATATAAAATTATGCTGGCAATGTTCTAACATACCAATACAACAGCTTCATCTTCAATCGTATTTTTGAGTGCTCTTAGTCCATCGCGTACAGCATCCTTGATTTGAGCAATGGTATGATCATTGGGTCCTAAATTTAAAATGATAATGATTAGGTAATCAGTGAAGCCCATAAGTTTCAGGTGCACTATTATGAAAATGGTTTAATGGCTGAAGCAACTCCAAAACTGAAAAGAACTAGCAAGTTAAGAGTACCTTTAATAAGTATAGTGCAAGAGTTAGGATTTTTCACATTTTCAATAAAAGTGTACTTCTCCTCTCCAAGGACATGCTCATAGACCAGTCCAGCCCAGCCAAGGCAGTCTGGAGTCAGGTAATCAACAGAATCAATTGACTCTCCACCACAAGCTAGGACCAACCTTTGCATATTTCTCCTCTTTGCCCGTCGAAGGGCAATTATCTAAAAGACCAAAATAATATAAACAAAATTACTGTAATTGTCTAACAAAAGATCAGAATAAAAAAAATTCAGCTAGCCACTATGACATTCAGGTAAAGCAATATACACTACGCATAGATTTAATAACTCCAACATCCATAGGATATATTTACACGTTACACAACAGCCAAAGGCAACAATTATTAGTTATTAGTAAAGAAAACTTACTCCTTCACGAGCTAGAAGGTCCAGCGATGGAGGATCAATCCCTTTTTGATTGATGACAACAAAGTTGCTATCATTACCTGAGCAGACCTGCAGGCAACCATAAATGCAAGACATGAGTATTAAATTGGTATAGTACTAAAATTGTGTGATCAAGTAATGATACACATATTAGTACCTTTCTCTTTAGGTCAATTATCTTTTGTACTCTTTCATCAACAGATCGTCTTTCTGCAGCGACCATTGCTTCTCTCTGTTCCGCACTTGAGTAGAAAAACCCTGCATTTATTTCACTTTAAAAAAAAAAAAAAAAAAAAAAGGCATGAATACAAACTTCAGAACATTGGTAATATTCAAATTCAAACAAAACTATAGAATTAGAGATTACCTCTTCTCATATTCCAAAGAAACATTACATGTCAAAATGTAACAATTCTCCGCTCGCCTCTTCATGTCTGGGTGTCTAGAACCATGATCAAGTACAAGGCCCTCCACCTATTAACATCAAAAGTATAATGAGGAACAGCAACTTGGTAAATTTGTAGTTTTTTCAGTCTCATATTATGTAACGGCAAAGGAAGAAATAATCATTGTCTCCAAAGTAATGTGCATGGAAACTATTTGATTCTTGAATTGATAATAAAAAATAAAATAAAATAAAATAAAATAACAAGGATAAAATCGCACGACAGAAGATATTATCAAGAAGCAGCAGTCCCTACATCGAGGCAGTGTTACTTCTTGATAGTATCTCAAAATGTAAGATTAAAATAATGAGCTCAAAGAAAAATCGATATATAAAAATAAATTTCATCTACGGTGTATCTGTGGCATTTTGCATACCAGGCGAGTGTCAACATCAAACTTGTGGCGCATATGCATGATTTCAACCATGAAAAGATCAATAGATTCTTCAGGCTTGCGAATGCAGAGAACCTGTTGTACGAAATATATAACATAAAAAGGTGAGATCAATAAAATAATACTAAATTACTGACTCACGTCAATTGAAAAAAAGCCACAGAATAATGTAAATGTTTGCCACAGGGGCTAAGGACAATCAGTTGCAAAGCTAAATAAATAAATAAATCTATGCACCTAGGAAACAAAGAAATTATCATGTGTTTATTGTTATTGTTATAAAAATCAACATTGATTTGTTCCTTCCATAACAAAAAAACAATAACAGTTACCAAAAAAACATAAACTAATTAATATCAAAATATCTAGGAAATATATGAACACTCACAGCATTGGTGACAATGTCTGTAAGTTGATCTGCCAGTGCTTCATACAGCTGCATCAAACAGAAAAGTTAAGAGAAAATACAAAGATAAGAAGTAGCAGTGAAAGACTCTGAATAGCGAGATCATAATTGAGGAGACCTTGGTTCTCAGAGTTGTTCTTGCTACCATTCTCAATATCTCTTTATCTGGCTCATCACCCATCACTACAGGTGTCTTAAATCTCTCAAGAAATTGCAGTGTTGCTCTTTTTGCAATTTCAAAACCATCATTTAGTACATGAGGATGCATCCCTGCAGGAAAAGGGAAAGGAAGTCATGCCAGACTATTCAAACACATTTGAATTTCACAACATGCTTTGGAAACTTAACAAACCTTCATCTATGTAACGCTCAGATTGTTTCATAAGTTCACCGATAAAAAGCACAGTTGATGTAGTACCATCCCCTCTAGCATCATCTTGTGCAACTGCAGTTCGTGCAATCATTATAGCAGTTGGGTTTTGAATTTGCTGCAATTATCAAGCATAATATAATCAGTCACAAGAAAGGAACATATTCTTCACTACTAATTTTAGAAAAAGTTAATTTTATCTTATTGTTCTTATTACATATGCCTCATCACAACAAATTATAGAAGTAAATGAAACTATTCTAGTTCTAGGTATTAAAATAGTCATATCCTGTCAAGCTCACCTGATGCATCTAGCTTATATTTTCTGCAAAACTACAAGCTACTCAAATATCTTTACTATGGTATTACCTGTTAACTTATAATTTTCAAATAAGGGTGACCAAAGAAGGGGATCCAACATTTACAATAAACTAAAATTAGAAAGTTAAGGTTATAATAGGGTTCTAAATTCCAAAACCAAAGCCTTTCCTGCAGAGAACCATGAACTGAGTTTACTTCAATTCTCCAGTTTTTACATTCTCCATTTTCCAATGTAGTCTATGTTTTCCTTTCTCCAATTTTCTATTTCTCCTACAGCAAGTATAAACTAGCAAATACATCATGAACTGACCTGATGTCTTAACTACAGAAATGCTCAGTGCACTTATGGAAAAACATTCACAAAGCTTGAATCATGAGGCAGCAATGCATAAATTTATACAGAAAAAAAAAGGCAGTAATTAGGAAGGAAACAATGAGGAACAAAACTCACCATTTCTTTCAACAAAGTGTTGCCATCCTTGGTGAGCTTAATATCACCGGCTCCTCCAACAAGCCTAGAAAATAAGATCAACGAATTCAGGCGTCAGAATCGAACCGAATCGAAATGAAATTGATACACACACACACACATCACGATACTTGAAGAGGAACAGGTTAAACTAACTAACATCTTAAGTGTGCCCTTCGGTCCAAGGTTAGTCTTGAGAACATCTTGCAAACCCTTGGCAGCATTGATGTTCATGTGAAGCGCCGCCGACTTGTTGAGCACCTCAGCGTTCGGATTCAGCACCCTCAGAGACATCTTGGCTTATGCAAGCAGCGTGATCTTAGCTAGGGTTATATCGACGACCGAAGATTTACAGCCAAGAGTCCAGTGCAGGCAGGCTCTAAAGGTAAAGACGGAGTGGAAGAGAGTGGCCGGGGAAGCAAGCGGGAGAATGGAGAGGGCTTTTGGGCTAAGAGTGAAAGGAAACTAGGTTTAGGAGTTGGGACTTTCTGGAAGAGTAGACGACACTTGGGTACTGAGATTTTTAAATTTTTGTGATTTTTTGTAGGGGTGTCGACGTATAGGAATTTATATCATTAATTAACTATGGTCCACATATGTATAGAATTGACCAAATTGTCATTTTGGTTCACTGACTATAGGGGTCCTCTTAATTGCAGTCTACGACTTTAAAGTGTTAATTGCATACCCTGACTATTCAATTTTTATCAATTTTGGTCACTCCGGCCAAATCTCGCCGGAAACTAGTAAACCCAAAAATAGTGAGGGTATTTTAGTCATTTCTCACCCCTTTGTCTCTTCTCCGGCGAAACCACTACCTACCGGAGTAAGCATCGTAGCTTTCCTCAGCCGGAGCTCCGACTCCGTCCGCTCTTCACTGCCGAAGAATGGCTGCAGTGACAGTTGTCCGGCTAGGTTCAGAGTCTCGAAGTCGGTGACGGAGTTCAGTGCTTTGACGATTATGTGGTGCGCGATGTTTCCGCCGGTGCTTTCTCCGGCGAGGATGCATCTCGTGAAGTCGATGTTGGGCGAAACAGTAGTACAAATTGTGATACGTCTTCAAATCTGGACTGAGAGAGGTGAATCCGCCGCCATGAGTGAGGTGAATCCGCCGCCGTGGAAGTACACAATCAAGGGCAACGATTGTTGCTCCGCGTCTTTGTCAACGTCGGGAACAAAGAGGCGAAACCAGACGGGGGTTCTGTCTGAGAAGCTTCCACTTAGACATCGGAGGAGGACACGGGGGTTCCGTCAACGATCGGAGTGACCAGATGGCAGCGGTTTCGCCGGAGAAGAGAGGAAGGAGTGAGAAATGACTAAAATACCCTTACTATTTTAGGGTTTACTAGTTTCCAGCGAGATTTGACCGGAGAGACCGAAATTGATAAAAATTGAATAGTCAGGATATGCAATTAACACTTTTGAAAGTCGTGGACTGCAATTAAGAGGACCCCTATAGTCAGTAGACCAAAATAGCAATTTGCTCGTATAGAATTTTATAACACACACAAAAAGAAAAAAAAAATCACAATACAAAGACACATAACATTATGCCATTATAGATTTTGGGTTGAAATGACGAGGTATACAATTTATCATCATAAGTTACAGAATTTCATAACGCAATACCCAAAATATCATAACACAATACACATACACATGTTATATATTTACTTATTTTTAAATTTGATTTAGGTACATAATTTGTGTTCATAGGCATTGAATTTCACAATATAATACACAAAATCTATAACATAAGACAAAATTACTAATTTGTTTTAGGTACAAAATTTCAAAGCGCAAAATACAAAAAAAAAAAATCATAACAAAAAAACACGTACACATGAACTAGGGTCCACAGTGCAATGTGAACCTTAGTACATGATATGAGGATTGTCTCTTTCATCCCTACTATGGGCTTACTGCCATGAGGTAGTGATCTACGTCAATTGCTTCTTATTGGGTTTGAAGTTACTTCCCGAAAGCTCGACTCCTTTCGATGTTTCTTCCACTCTCAACCTTATCAGTTAGGTTGTTGATCCTCCTTTCTTGATTTTGAAGATGCATGCATAGTCACCCCTTCGAGAGCTTTGGTGATGATCGTTAGTTGTTCCTCTATTGAAGCTGTATTTGTTGCCATAGCGGGCATTAGTGTATAGACATGAGTTCATTTTGATGTTGTTTTCCATAGAGGTGACGACTGGGATGAGTTTCTACTGCTAGAGGTTCTATTTGAGGGAATAGGGGAAGGGCTCTTACTGCTGGTAGTTCCATTTGAGGGAGTAGGACTCGTGGAACTATTACTGCCAATAGTTTCTGTTGTAGAATATGAACCCCTGTCATATGTAACTTTCCATGACATGGTCGAGGCGTCTTCAATCCTTCGGATGATACTACGAACAATGTTTTGGGTATCGTTCAACTGCACCCCAGGTTCCCCTGCTCAACTCTAAGTCATTGGTCCTTGCATCTCGCGACTCTCACCATAACTGGCCACAAATGATCCCTAGGAGATGGTAGCCTTAGCGTAAGTCATCTTATACATGTGATTTCCGTATGCCATTCAGATTCCTCTTAGGGCTCGGTGTAAGTCAATAGTGAAGAAATGAGAGGGAGTCGTCCCACCGGGCATGCCAAAATTTGTAAACACAAAAAATGAATTTGTGTGTGTGTGTGTAACTAGAGATCAAATGTGAAGGAGCTATCAGGTAAAAAATGGGATGACATCTCAGTCATTCATCTAGTCAAAGTTAACCGTCTATAATGATGAAAAAAACGCAGTGACATTATGATAATTTAGTGCATATATAACTTAGAACTTAAGGTGCATTAGTTCGAAACTTAGGATGCACAAGTTCGACACTTATGGTACATAAGTTCGAAACTTAAGGTGTATAAGTTCGAAAATTAATATGCATAAGTTCGAAACTTAAGGTGGATTAGGTTGAAACTTAAGGTGCACAAATTTGAAACTTAAGGTGGATTAGGTTGAAACTTAAGGTGCATCAGTTTGAAACGTAAGGTGCATTAGATCAAAACGTAAGGTGCGCATCAGTTTGAAACTCAAGGAGCATCAATTTGAAACTTAAGGTGCATCTGTTCAAAATGTAAGGTGCATAAACTCAATACTTAATGTGCATAAGTTTGAATCTTAAGGTGTATAACCTTAAGTTGCATAAGTTCGAAACCAGAAATTGTACTCATTGGAATTTGGAAATACATCTAGCATTTTCCTTTCTAAAATGTAATGCTAATATAAGTTTATATGAAGATAAGGAAGAAAACGACAACTAGTTGCTAGGCAGCGCTTAAAAAATGTACCTTTATTATGGGCAGTTAATCTATAGATTATATCAATGACTCATATCTCACCCCATTTTTTTTTTATTTGGGAGTATCTTAACACGTGAAGTCGTGAACTATCCCATATATATATATATAATGTTCTTCTTCCCTTGAGAATTAGTGTCTAGGTGTGGTTATGTGGTTTAATCCACACCATACAAATATTTAATTGCAGGGATATGATTAAACATGTCTAGACCCTTTAATTAAAATATTTTTTAAAAAATGAGTCATTTTCTGAAAATTATTTTTCAAAAAATATTTAATTTAATATTTAAATATCATATTTTTCAGTATGTATGTGATATTTAAATATTAAATTAAATAGAAGATCTTAATTTTATGAATATATATTTTCCTCGATCTTTAAACGAATCTTGTTAGCATTAAACCTAAGGATTTAATATTTAATGCACCGGCAGTGCATATAACTTATACACCGACAATTAACCACAAAATGACATGTCATTAAAAAACAATTACAAAGTTAATGGAGCCTTTTTTGGCAAATAAATCATAACATTTTATTAAATATAGTTTAACTAAAATTAAACGTATTTATTTAAAGTATTTTTTTAACGCAACCACTAAAGCCTTCACTGTATTGCAAAGTTGCCTGGGTTATAGAAATCATTGAAGTGTATTGAAGGATGTCAACGATTAAAGCATTAATAATTACAATAAAAATGCAAAGGTTGCAAACATGGTTGTATTGCTTCAGTGGAAAATGGAAATCGCATGTATGCATATTTGTTTTCATAATTATCCGAAAGCATTCCATCAAAACTCAAAAGACTCCTTTAGACATATTCATATGTAGGCATCTCAAAATTAAGAAATGCATATCTTTTGATGAGGAAAATAAAAGTGGCCAAGGTGGAACAAAGATGCAGAGTTTTGATGAGAGGTTTTAGGGGACGACAGAGATATTCTGTTTAATTAGAGTTTGGATTTCAGTAAAAGAATTAGAATTCTTATATTAAATTAATTAATAAATATATTTAATTTCAAATTATGATTTATTTGCAAATAAAGGTTTTCTTAGTTTTATAATTGCTCTTCAATGATGTGTCACTTTGTGGTTAACCGCCGGTGTATAGGTTCTATACACCGTCGGTGCATTAAATATTAAGTCAACTAAACAATTTCATATAATATTCTCACAATGTTAATTAATCACATTAAGTGATTGCATTTTCGTAATATAATCTTATTTTACGTTTTAGAGATATATAATCTTATTATATAACGCAATCTCACATTATAGTTGCTACAATGCTACCTATATAAACCAACCAAATGATCACATAATTATCAATAGAGAAGAGAAGCAAATATATAAAGAGTTGCATATATTTGTTAGGAATGGCCAAGTTGAGTGTGTTAACCATCCTTCTTGTGGTGTTCATCATCTCATCAGGTTTATTTCTTTCTTATATTTAAACTATTCTAATTATTTCTTATGTGTATATCAATATATACTATGCAGCAATTTTGTTTTTGGGACTATTTCTTAGTATATTACCTGATCCATTTAACTTTATCAATCGAAACACTTTTTTACTTGTAATAAAATATTTAAAAATACTTTCTTTTTTTTTTTAAAAAAAAGTATTTTTAAAAGAGAATGCAAAAATAACGATATCAAAATATCGAATTGATCAATTATGATAATAACATGACCAGTGTTAATTCATATCATTTTCTTTGTTTTTTTTTTTCATCAGATATTGTGCAAATAAAGTGTCTCCAATGTTGTTTTGACAATGTGATTGGACCATGTAATGACGATGATTGTAATCAACGCTGCTTTCTAAGTGAGTGCGGCAAAGGAGGCAAATGCAAAATCATGAGCTCAACACCATATTGTCACTGCTTCTGCTAGCCATCCAAACCTAAACCTCTCAATTTATTGTGTTGTTTGGTCTTCATTACCCAATTCACTAAAAATATGAAAATTCATTATGCTTGAGCCTATTCAAATGGTTTGGATCTATGCATTATTATCGTGATTTTTATAACATTTGAGCGATTAAAAATTTAACATGCTATATTATGTTAAAAAGAGTCATGGCCAAATTTCTAGAGTGATAACTAATTGACACATATAATTAAATTTCGATATATTTCTCAATCTAGAAGCAAGTATATGTCAAACTAGATTAGAACGTAATAAAAAGACACTGTGAAGAGGGTTATGCATTATAGCAATCGTAATTTGAATATGCAAATAAAAATCAACAGCTCATAATTTGAATATTGCAAATATTATAGCAATCATAATTTGAATACCGAATTTTTTTAAAAAAAAACATCTTTTATATATATATATATATATATATATATATATATATATATATATATATATATATATACATACATAATTTCAATCAGATTTTTTTCATTTAAATAGTGGAAAGTAAAAATATGAAAATAAATATCATAAGGACTAATCTTTTTTTGAGTACTACTTACTTTCTCAACCTACTGAAACAGAAAGAGTCAATATCGCATTCATTAAGTCTCAAACTCATCCCCTTCCATATGAGAGTGCAATCGGATGCCACTAGACCACAATGTCTTGACTCGTAAGGACTAATCTAAATAAAATACATATTATACATATTTTCTTGTAGTGTATGATAATCAAGAATAACTAAAACTATAATAACAAATTAATTATCCTAAAAATAATAGTTAAGATTTATAGCTATAATAATGCATTGTAAAATATAGTTTGACTTTACCAAATTGATACCATTCGGGACAAAAGATTTCAGTTACCAATAAATATATAAATATATATATAAATATATAAATATATATATAAATAAATATATATATATATATATATATATATATATATATATATATATATATATATATATATATATATATATATATATATATATATATATATATATATATAAGGGAGAGAGAGATAAAAGGTGAGGAATAATGTGACCCATCTATTTGGATAAATCAATGGTCGATTGTTGTTGAAAAATAAAGGGAAATGGGTGATCTAGTTTTATAAATATTACATTTGAAAGTTTATAATATTTATGAAAGTGACCCAATATTTTTTTACTAAAACAAGAATTGATGAACTCTAATTGGGTGACTATAATCCGTCATTACTTTTTACAGGAGAATCATATTTAATTTTAATTTGAACTTGTCCTTATGTGTGTCCGTGTGTGCGCACAGAGTATAAAATAGGGACAACCAATATGTAATATTGCATTCTGCTATGATATTTTTTTAAAGTATTTATTGTTATAATTTATTGCATTAAAATATAAAATTTGAACATAGTTGAGTTGAGCTCAAATAGCTTGAACTTGAGTCGAGCTAAAGCTCAAAAAATCAGTGTCCATTGAGTTCGATTACTACAGAAATTCTTCTCAGCTTGATTACACCTCTCGTATCTATGTTGTCAACTTGTCATTATACATCATATGTATTTTATATAAATAATAAGAGATCAAAATGATACTAATAAGAATTAAACCAAGTCATTTAAATAATAATTTACAGCTTTAACCATTATACTACAACCGATTTTTATTGAAGTTTCATTTATTTTATTTAAGTAAGGGAAAATGACACTTTTTCCCCTATGTTATATGCTTATAGCACTTTTTCTCCCTATGTTATTAAAGTGACAGTTTTTCCCCCTCAGTTATTTTAAAAGTGGTAGTTTTCTCCCTTGTAATGTTAAATTGACATTTTTGCCCTTAAAAATAACTATTTCATTTATTTTTATTCTCCAATCAATTGTTACTAATATGTATGGAAGATCACGGTTCGATACGAACCTAATCGAACACTGTAGCAATTGAACTTAAATAGTATAGACGGTTACGATTTAGAACCGAAAAAATAAAATAAAATAATTGTTAAATTTAGACTATTTTTAAATAAGAAATAAAATTATAAAATTAAATAAATAAATACATAAGTTTTGATTGGCGGTTCAAAATCGAAATTGGAACTGAACCGTACCGATTTATCAAAATAAGTTTTGATCATTTTCACCATATATGACTGTGGTTAAGTTCCGGTTCATGGTTCAACAATGATTTAATTTTAAATTTTTCGGTTCTGAATCGTAACCAGAACCGTCCATACTATTTCGTGATTACTACAGTGTTTGGTTAGGTTCGAACCGAATCGTGATCATCCATACATATAAATAATAATTTGTTGGAGAAGAAAATTAAATGAAATAATTATTTTTAAGGGTAACAATGTCAATTTAACATTTCAGGGGGAAAAATTGCCACTTTAATAACACAGGGGGAAAAAGTGCTATATGCACATAACATAGGGGGAAAAAGTGTCATTTTTCCTCTAAGTAATTAAACATTTGCAAACATAACACTCTACTACAATTCTGTTAATTTTTATTAATATATTTTATTTTTTTAATTAAACATTTAGTGACAATTTAAAAAAAAAAAGGTTATTTTATTCTAGGGAATTTACAATATATTTTAGAAAGTTCCAATCAGATTTATTTAAATTAACCATTTAGTAACAATATTAAAGAAATTTTATTTTATTCTAGGAACTTTTACAGTTCATTTAAAAAAAACTGATTTTATTTAAGTAAACATTGTTTCCAAACGTTTAAAATGTCCTACATCTCTTTTAAATTTTACGCGTATTTTTGCCCGTGCATAGCACGGAATGAATTTACTATAATATATTAAGAATAATTAGATCGATATACAATTATGTAAATTATAACATCAAACATTAGTAGCACCAGGGCAAATGTATTAGTAATGTTACTGTATACTAAATTTATTAAATATTAAATATTATACAATTATTAAATATTAAATATATTTCCTCAAAATTGAAATAGTATCAAACAAAATTAAACATTTGAAATAGTATTAAAGAAAATTAATTTTGTGTTAGGAACTTTACAATATATGTTTAGAAACATCCAAAATACTTTTATTTAATTAAACAATGTTTCCAAATGTTTATGCATGTTTGGTTCAGGGAATAAGTCAGGAATGGAATAGTGTTTCTATTCCCTCCAAACTCATTCCGTGAACCAAACATGCTGTTAATGCGTGATTTGTGTCCTTACGGTGCATTAATTGTAAAACTTAAGTGCGTCGGTCTAAAGTTTTAGGTGCGTGATTTTCCTTTTTAAGGTGCATGATTTGTATGCTTAAGGTGCGTCACTTGTTGAAGGAATGGTGAAAGAAAGTAACACTAGAAAGAGTATAAGATTGAGTATAGAATTGAGTACAAGATTGAGTATAGGTTTGAGTACTAGTTGTTATAAGCGTGCTTTTTTTTTTTTTTTTTCTAAATATAATTTTCAATGATTTGAGTCATTGATCTAGATTATATCAATGGCTCAATTCTAATCGCACATTCGTACCTGAGCAAGTTTCCGCACCCGAACTCATTCATATTGATAAGTATAATTTGTGTATATATTTTAAAAACATATTTATTATTAAAAAGGGAATCTAATTTTAAAAAGTAAATTATTAATTAGATTGTCTAATATAATTTTTTTACTAATTGATTCTTATGGTATTATAATTCATACATTTGAAGACTTTTTATTATCAAGCTAAATATATGTTAATTGCCTTAATAATTAAAATAATTCTTAGTCACATACGTAGTACTAAAAATATTACTTAGAATTTTTTTTATAAATAATATATAATATTATTAAACCCAAATAATTAAAAATAATGTGCCACAGTATAAAATTTTTATAAGTGACTTAAAAATTAACGATTAATTTTATTGCTGAAAATACAAATTGATAATTACGTATTAAACATTATTTATGATAATTATTGTGTTCCGTGTAATACACTAATACTAAAATTATTCGGTAGGATTTTTTTAATTTAAGGTATAATTTAATTAAATTAAAATTATTAAAAATAATGTTGCCTTAATAATCCGGCACTCCTTATCCAGCCTAACTGTTCTCTCAGCAAGAAGATCAACGTGTGACTGCTTGAATGCATGTGCAAGTATAAATAGCTCCATCGTGCAGTGGATCGTTCTTATTCAGGCATTATCGCCCAAAATTGTCGCAACTTAATCAATTCCCTCCATAGTGTTATTGTTATCAGCCTAACTCTCGCCGTTCAAGACTTGTTCGATCTTCCCTCCAGCTCGCTTCTTTAGGTAAGTATAGCTAGCATTCTTGATAATTTCTTGTCATTTTTCTTAGATTGAGGCACTCAGACCTTTCTAGTCTATCACATCTGCAGGAGTTGATTACGTAAAGCTAATTTTTTTTTTTTTTTTTTACATACTTGACTGGGTTATGACCTTCTGCTATTATTATTATTTTTTTTTACAGAATTCAGATATCTGAAACAGTTGCCTTTCAATTCAAATAGCAGATATATCCGCTATCCTCCTTCAAGACTTGAGATACTCGCCGTTCAAGACTTGTTCGATCTTCCCTCCAGCTAGCTTCTTTAGGTAAGTATAGCTAGCATTCTTGATAATTTCTTGTCATTTTTCTTAGATTGAGGCACTCAGACCTTTCTAGTCTATCACATCTGCAGGAGTTGATTACGTAAAGCTAATTTTTTTTTTTTTTTTTTTACATACTTGACTGGGTTATGACCTTCTGCTATTATTATTATTATTTTTTTTACAGAATTCAGATATAAAAAACAGTTGCCTTTCAATTCAAATAGCAGATATATCCGCTATCCTCCTTCAAGACTTGAGATACTCGCCGTTCAAGACTTGTTCGATCTTCCCTCCAGCTCGCTTCTTTAGGTAAGTATAGCTAGCATTCTTGATAATTTCTTGTCATTTTTCTTAGATTGAGGCACTCATCAGACCTTTCTATCTATCACATCTGGAGGAGTTTGATTACGTAAAGCTAATTTTTTATTTTTTTTTACATAATTCCACTGTCACAGCATACTTGACTGGGTTATGACCTTCTGCTATTTTTTTATTTTATTTTTACATAATTCAGATATCCGAAACAGTTGCCTTTCAATTCAAATAGCAGATATATCCGCTATCCTCTTTTAAGACTTGAGATACTTGCCGTTCAAGACTTGTTCTATCTTCCCTCCAGCTCGCTTCTTTAGGTAAGTATAGCTTACTTCAGACCTATTATTTTTTTTAATTACCATTGTATTCTTTTTTTTTTTTTTTTGAAAAGAATTACCATTGTATTCTTAGTGTACGTTTTTGTATAACCGCAGGTATGGGTAGAAATATCCAAGAAAACACTATTCCAAGTAGATGTAATTACTGTAAGGAATGGTTTCAATCCGTAGTGAAATTAGGATTACATATGGGGGTATGTAAAGAATTTGCAAAATCAAGGTCAAAACCCGTAAAGGGCAAGTGCAAAGGCAAGGCTGCTAAAAGAATTAGAAAACACTGAGCTGAGCCACCTAAACCCATATTGCATGTTCTCCTAGCACAACTCCGTTCCATGGCTGCAGCCACATTGCTTTATTGTGTCGTTGGGAGACATGACCATGGCTTCTTCAATTCTCTCATCTTTCAGCTCCGATCCATCGTGTTGTTGATAGCCTTGAATTAATTTTCCTGGCCTTGTGGATGGGTATCTTGACTTCTTCAAATTCTTGAATTACTGATACTGTTCCATAATTGTTTGCCTTCGATCTGTATCTTTCAATCATTGAGAATTTCAAGAATTGTATTTTCACATATACTCCGTATCATTTTGATGTGTACACGGTAAGTCAGTCTCGTGACCGGTCACTTCAAATGGACTAACGAGACTGTCACTGAGTATGGCCAGTCCATTAATGATTTTTTCGTAACTGTGTGTTTACAAAAATAGAGATAATTTTTTTTTTTTTCCTTTGTGTATGCCACGATTTCAGATGTATACAAAAATTACATCACTAAAAATTACGAGTGTAAATGAGTCGAGCGCTGCTCACGAGCCGCTCGGTCAAAGTGTAGCTCGACCTCGGTCAAATTCGAGTTCGAGCCGAGCTTGAGCGGCTCATTTAATAATCGAGCCGAGCGCGAGCTCTAATGTCTTAGGCTCGTGGCTCGACGAGCCGCTCGCGAGTGATATATATATATATATATATATATATATATATATATATATATATATATATATATAAAACTTAAATGCAGTTAGACCATGCAAATAAGATATATAATATATTTATATTTGTACTCACGTGCATGCAGAGGTACAAACAGATTCATGTGAATTTCCAATTCAAAACATAATCCATTTGCCACGCAGCCGCACCACACCTCGTGTCAAAAGAGCTAATTAATGCTTCGGCCACAATCATGCTTCGACCATGGCTTTAACAATTCGGCCACAAATGACTTCAATTTGTCATTTTAAGTATTAGCCAGGATCATGCTCCGGCCACCGAATTTGATACGTGGAATCTTTATATACGAATTGTACAACGAATCATGAACCAATCAATTTGACTCAAAAAACGATTCGTTAAAACCGTACAAACTGTTTATATTTTTCAATTTACTTTCTACCAAATTAATATAATATTTATAACTCTACAACTCTAAATATTATTAAAGTTTTCATGGTAGTTCATCTGAAATATTAATCTTCATTACTATATAAATATTCAACTGTGTTCGATTTTCTTATTAGTTGTGAGTTTTGGACCAATATGATGTATGTGGTAGATTTGTAATTTCCAAAAATAAATTTGTAATTGGAAAACATTTTTATTAATACACTGAGGGGGCGTTTGGTTCGGGTTATCTAGGATAACAAAGGTTATATTTGGCTAGTTATAGAAGATTCCTATGTTTGGTTGAGGTTATATAACTTTCCCATGGAATATTATTTAACCTCCACATAAGCATTTTCTTAAATTTGAAGGGAATGCGATGCCATCAATTTCCTTAGGTAATGTAAGATACCCATGGAATTTTATAAATTGTGCCCTTCCTACCATCCCCCATTATATTATATGCAAGAAACCTTAGTCCAAATAACACAACAATTCTAAATAATTTAACTTACAAGGAATAGAGTATGATTGTAGTGAAGGACAATTGCTATCATTAATATCATTTACATGCTATTGTTGAGTTTTTATCATCTCTGTATTATAACTTATTTGGAGATCATTATTTACAAAAATAAAAGAACTAATGTCTTATTAGAGGTTGAGGATAATACACATTGAAATGCATGAAAAAATAAAATAATTTTTAACTTCATTTATTGAAATACATGAAAAAAATGTTAGGGGCAATAAAGTAAAATAACCATAATATCATAAAAAATAACCCTTCAACCAAACAGTTTTATATTACATATCTCATATTTAACCAAACACAGGAATCCAACATTTCCAGCAATCTAACATTCCCTAAGGTAATCTGACATTCCGTGAACCAAACGGCCCCTTAATGGGTCCCAAAACTGAAACAAAGCCTTTCCTACTATGCGCGTTATGCGCACAGTATGCGCCCATCAGGCGCGCCTGACCCACTGACTTTTATTTTTATTTTTATTTTTGTTTTTTAAATTAGTTTTGATTTTTTCCATTCCCTACCATTTTCTCTTTCCTACTCACACTTACAAAAACTCCTCAATAACCGCGAATAAACTCCATTGATAAAGATGCTCTTAGTAGTGGGGCTATTTTGCGGTTTTTTAGGAGTTTTTGTAAGTGTGATTAGGAAAGAGAAAATGGGAGGGGAGGAAAAAAAACAAATATGATTTTTGAAAAAAAATTAAATAAAATATCAAAGGGCAGCCACGTGAGAAGCTTATAGTGGAGAATCAATTGAAAGGGCCCACAATATCTATCCATTTCATTTGTAGAGGAGGTATTTTTCCTCTCTCCCCTCCCCTCTCTCCTCCATGGTTAAGTCTGTTAACGAACCGAACATAAACGAACGGAGGTTGTTCGTGTTCGTTTGTTAAGGATTTTGGAGTGTTTGTGTTTGTGTTCGTTTGTTAAGATTTTTGAAAATTCTGTTCGTGTTCGTTTGTTAAGCGTTCATTAGTGTTTGTTAACGTTCGCGAACATGTTCACGAACGTGTTCGTTAACGTTAACGAACACGTTCATGAACATGTTCGGGTACGTTCATGAAGAGGTCCATGAACACTTAATTACCAAACACCTACACATGTTCATGAACACAATTCGTTCGTGAACAAGATATAATATACGTTCATGAACAATAACCAAACAAACAACACAACTATATATGTTTGTGAACATGTTCGCGAACATTATTAAATATCCACTTAACGAGCTTGTTCGCGAATATTACTAAACGAATATAAATGAGCTTGTTCGCGAACATTACTAAACGAACACAAACGAGCTTGTTCACGATCTCTTAACAAACGAGCTTACCACTGTTCAAACTCTGTTCGTTTATTAACCGAGCTCTAAATTTTGTTTGTTAATGTTCGTTTACCTTAATAAACGAACATAAACGAACGCTTACCAAACACGAACACGAGTAGTTTGTCGTCGAAAACTCTATTCGCTAACACCCCTATCCATGGTGTAACTTTTTCCTCAATATCTGTGTATAAACTACTGATGTAGTTGCCCTTATAACTTCAGAAGCATAGTATCAGTGGCTGTAATCTCTTTTTTTGGGACTTCCTTCCATATCAACAATGACAGTTAAAAAGCTTAGTTTGAGTAATGAATTAATGTACTTTATTAGTTGAAGATACAACACATGTTAATTGTATACACATAATTTTTGGACTAAGTTTTACAATGCAACGTAGATTCTGACCATATAACAACTGGTCATGATTCATGAATCATGTAGTGTGTCAGTTGGCAAAATTTGTTGAGTTAGATCAAAGTTTAAATTCTTTATATTTACATCAGTGTAAAAATAAAATTTATGATAAACAAACAAATAATAAAAATATTTTGGGATATTGAATCGAAGTTGGAGTATAAAGACTAATTACTAGTATATTCTTATAAAACTAATCTTAAGAGGTTTAAGTAAAGACGAAAAAGTAAGGGTAGGACAAGTAAGGTTTCATTTCTCTTCATTTTTTCTTCCCCAACTATTAATAATCATTCTCATTCCACCCTACTACCAAACATGCAAAATACTTTCACCAAAACCCATTACCCTTACCAAGTATTTGATACCCATACCGATTGTGATTTCCATGTGCGAACCAAACACACCCTTATATGCTCAAATATAACACTTTTAAATCAAAATGTAAAAATATTGTATTTTCCCTTAAAAGTATTATATTTGCCCTTATAAGTAACAAAATTTTTATTCGTAGTTAGTATTACATTTGAGCATATAAGTATGACATTTGTGCATATAAGTATTACATTTGCATATTGACCCGACACGTCTCACCGTGAGACGGTCTCACACAAGTTTTTTCCATAATAGATATATGTATACATATACATATAGATGGCCCCTTCTATCATGGGCCCTAGGCGGTCGCCCATCCCGCCCGTGCTCAGGACCAGTCCTGTTGAGTGTAAAGCCTCATCTAGTCAGAAGTATGGTAGCAGAGTATTAGATTTACACTCTAACCATGCTTAGAAAATAAAGAAAATACAAAATTTGGGATTTGTTTCTCACTTCGTTACCTGACTTTCTAACTCAGCCTTAGCTTGTTTGATAGAAGACATGAATGTCGGGAGATAGATAAGCAATGAAAAATGAGTCAGTCCATCGGTATTGAGTTAAAATTTTACTTTTTTGGTTTATATGTTTTGACATGCCAAGGAATATAATGAATGGAGAAGAATGCTTTTTCTATCTTCAAGTTGGGTAGATCAATGTATCTGACTGAGTACATTAATAATCTGTAAAGCTGCACTTTCTTAATTAATTGTTGACTCATTGTGCTTCACTAGGTTGAGAAAGTAGCTATGAACAGATACTACATTGTAACAAAGTCAGTAGTACTAAAAAAAAAAAAAACTGTTGCTTCAGTTCATTCTGCTGTGACTTAATTGGCGTGAATCAATGTCTCATAATACATTATATCTAGAAAGTTTGCTTGTAAAGTATACACACTATTTTTACAAATAAAAAAGTTCGATCAAGTGATTTATTGAACTAGGTCTACCACCTATTCATACATCACCCTAGTTTAGCAATTTTATGAAAACATTTACAGCATGCACGTTTGTACTAATATGACAATGATACAAAATACGCCTACCAATTGATCAATCAACATGATTTGTACTGAAAAATATAGGAATAAAGGTCAAATAATAGGCCACTAAACTGCGCACCAAATTGCAATTAGGCCATCGAACTCAAAAAAAAATGCAATTGAGTCCCTGAACAACACAAAATCATGCAATTTTATCCAAAATGACTTGTTTACCTGTTGTACCGGTTATCGATTTTAAAAATAATATTTTAAAATAATTTTAAATTAAAATAATTAAATTTTTTTTTTAAAAAAAAAGAGGAACTTCCGGCCGGAGAGATGAATTCCTTTCACTATCGCATGGCTTCGCATCCAGACTCTCCTACAATCCCTTTCCAATTCAAATCGCAACAAAATTGTTCTTTGATTAAGCAATACGATCTGCATCTCCCCTTCTAGATGAAGGCCCAATCTTAATTTTGCCATAATAATGTCTAGAGACGGCCTCCCCTTCGAGAATCAGCCGATCAACGTAAGCATCTCCTCTGCCGCGACTAAGTTTTCCCATTCCAGTGTTGATAATCTCACAATCGGTTGACGATCCTCTGTATTTCCCTTCAGATCATCAATTCTAGCGTGTGAATGAGATGAATCTGCTTGATTGGTTCTGTGTATCGCGATTTCCGAATCCTCTTCGCAATCGCATCCTTGCATCATGATTTCTGGAAATAAGGAAAAATCTGCTGCCCAATCCGACCTCCTGAGGATGCTTCACATTTTGTCGTTGAAATCGCATTTTCCGGCGGCTTCGCCATGGAGAGGAAGAGACCTTCGTCCGCCGGAGATGATGGTCCATGGCCGGGAGACGAATCCGGCTGCAGTTCTTGGCTTTTTTAAATTTTAATTTTAATTAATTATTTTAAAATATTATTTTTAAAATTGATAACCAGCACATCAGGTAAAACAAATCATTTTGGGTTAAATTGCATTATTTTGTGTAGTTCAGAGACTTAATTGCATTGTTTTTTAGTTTGATGGTCTAATTGTAGTTTGGTGTGTAGTTCAGTGGCCTATTTGACACTTATTCCAAAAATATAATTTATGTACGCAAAGGGATGCCAGGTTGATTATGCAAATCCCTTCATCTCAAATAAAACACCAGCATAAACTCATATGGACGAGGAATGACAAAGGAGCTTTTAGTGTAAAAAGTTGCTATAGAGCTTTGATAGAGGAAATAAATGCAAGAGAAAAGAAATTAGGACGTGTTTGGTGCATGGGTTTAATTAGCTATTAAGAATGGGAATCAGAGTTATTGTTATTGTTTGGTTGACAGATTTTTAGAACACTACTACAGTTTAGTTAAATAATGTCTCTAATCACTACTACAGTTTAGTTAAATAATGTCTCCTCTATGATAGAATGGATTGAACAAAATCTAAGACGGTTGAGTGCAGAAGACAATGCCTTAATAATTAGATTGAAACAGATTATCTACAAATAGTCCAAGGATTACAATCTAATATTATAGGAGATTCTTCTTTTGCTCTTATCCTCTCTGATGTTAAAGAGATACATGATGAATCAATTTGATCACATTCCTATTATGTTTGTGAAGCATTCTGCGAATATGGCTGTCTATTTAATAACTAAGGAGTCCATTTCGATGACAAAACGTAAGGAGCGGCTTGATAACACTTTCGTGTTTATTTTAAATATACTTTGTATTGAGATGAATTGTATGTTTTCTTTAAAAAAGAAAAAAAACTCTCCCATGTCTACATTTCGCATCATGCTCCTGTAATGCACTTGTTTATTTCTTCATAAGCACTTCGATCATGTTCCCACTTCTTTTTTTTTTTTTTTTTTTTTTAATCACATCACATCTTCCATGTATGTACACAACATCCCCAAACATTTTTTCTTCCCTTTATGATTTTGTACGTACAGCATACCATACATACACCGTTCGCACCATTAATTTCGGTATACATACGAATAGCATTATGATTTTCTTTTTGGTTCATAATCCATATATATAAATGCCAAAGGCCTTGTAGTCAAAGGGCAAGTTTGATCCCCAGTGGGGCGTTGGCTTGTTAGTAGGTTGAGAAAGTAGGTATGAACATATACTATATTGTAACATAGTTAATAGTATTCAAAAAAAAAATCCATATATGTCAACTAACATTAATACCAAAATTAAATCATAATTTTTGTACCAACACTTATATGTTAAAAGGAAATTAAATGTATTAGCTTAGCTGTAATTAAACTAGAAAAGATATATATATGATGATTAAGACATGAATATCATATCAGTGTATTTAAAGGAGAAAAACATGGAAGGTACAAATTAAACTAAAATTATTTATATTCCAAATTAAAACTAGTTTCTAGTATATCATTCATTATTACAAGTTTCATGAATCAGAAAGACTAGGAAGTCTAGTCCAAATACAATGAACTATTCCTCTTGTGTTATAATAGTCTTTACTTGAAAAACTTTGTGGAAAATTACGCCACTTCTTTGTTGCAAGGCAATAAAACACTCCTTTGCCATCATAAAACTTTGGAAAATATATCTTATTACCGGTTCCTCGAGCGGTTGCTTCTCGTGACAATGATATCTTGGGAGAAACGTAAAAAGTTTTTCCTTTCAAATTCTCAACCTTTTGCCAAACCATTTTAGAATCAAGCTTCAAAACCCGAACTTCACCTTCCTCAAGAATTGCCACACACATTAGATCTCCATCACTTTCAAGAAGGAATCGATCTCGAAATTTTTTAAATTGTTGTCGGTGTGACTTACCAATAATATCCCAATAAATGTAGTGGTTATCATCATGCCATTTTGAAATGTAAAGCTTCCCTAGATTTCCAGATTCCCCTAAAATATAGATATGTCCATTGCGAAGAACTGGGGTGCAAGTTGAACCTAAAAAATCTATATCATTTTCTAATTGATGGTACATTGACCACGAATTTGCACCCAAATTGAATACTCCTACACTAATAAAATTTGGACAAAAACTAAGTATACCAACAATTTGGCAATTGTGAGAAGTTGGTGATCCAAAAAAACACATCCATGAAAATGGTATATCTGGTGGATCTGGTATGTCTACTTTAACCTTGGTTGAGAGGTTGAAGAAGAAATAAGATCTAGCACCTTTACCAAGAAGCAACCACCCATCATTTGCATAATAAAGTTCAACTTCACCAATATCATCATCTAACAATTGAGGAATGTCAAGTGAATAGTTGATATTACGAGTTGGATCATAAAAATTGAACAAACTAGTTTTGTGGTTCAAGTACATTAGATGCAGGGTTTCGTACGAATCTATGTCACATGGTGATGCATGTTCAATTGATGTTGGCAGCAATGAACGAGGCAGTAGTGTTATCGACTTCCAAGATTTACATACAGATTGAAAAGTGTAATAATCCCCAATAACTAAACGTGTGAGAATACATGATAAGAGATCCTCGTCTAGATCTGACCATGCCCTTTGTGTACCAGCTTCATCAATTCTAATAATGCTACTGCTACTCATCTTGTTCTATATATTAAAATAGAAATACCTGTGAGTCTGCACAAATTAAACACACTATTTCTGCGCTTCTCTTCTTGAGCAAACTTCACAATACTCTGAAACAAAAATCTCTCAATATAAATATATAACGTAACTACTGACGAGACTGTTCCGTGCAGGATTAGGATTCTTTAAATTTTCCATCATTAAGGATTAAAAAAGTCAAACTACACTCCAAATACTATTGTGATTAGGATTTAGAAACTTAAATTAAATTACTAGTGCGAATACATTTTTATTATTATATATTTAGATAATAAAATTAAAGAAATTATAAACAATTCTAATATTTGAAACTGTACATTTATTTGATTATAACGTATTACTCAATTAATTGAATAATATATAACTCGGTTGTCTGTAATTATTCTGAAAAAATCGATATGTAATATGATTTATGTAATTATATTATTATTAAAATAAATATGAAAAAAAGAGAAATAATTTAAATGTAATTATTATAAAAATAAATTCAATGACCCATATTTAGCTTAATTACCATAATAATATTGACAATGATGGACACTGTGGAAGCAGACATTGATTAAATCCTTTCTAAAGAAACTTTTTCTTGAAAAAAGTTCCTAAAATTTTCTTCGCAATAATTATTGAGAAATCAAAAGAACCCTAAGCTAGGACAAGAAGAAGAAAAAGGAGAAGGCTAAATCGATTGGGGAGGAGCGTGAGATCGTGAAGAAACGACGACAAGGACAAAAGTTGTGAATAGATATAGCGGTTTGATGATTTGAATTAAAGTTTCCACTCAAATCGATTGGTGCCGGTGATCAGATTTGGAGTTGATTTTACTTACCATTTTAAATTTATTTTACTACAGGACGTCCCCGCACGGCGAGACGAAGGCGAGGCGCCGTTTGAGTTGGGCAAGGGCTTCCTGACCGCTTGAATTGGATCTCTAGTTTCCGTTCGGATTGAATGTTGACTTAGATCTTTGATAGCAGCGTCGCCTGCGGCGTGTTTATCGTTGCCTGTGGACGGAGACGCGACGGCGGCTGCAGCGGCCGCGGCCGCTAAGTTGGATTCGGCAATGTCCAAAGCAGCCGGCTGCCTTTTCTCGACGGCGGTTCGCCGCCGGGTGGCGACGGAGGACGGATTGGCGGTGATGGACACTGTGGAAGCAGACATTGATTAAATCCTTTCTAAAGAAACTTTTTATTGAAAAAAATTCCTAAAATTAACTTCGCAATAATTATTGAGAAATCAAAAAAACCCTAAGCTAGGACAATAAGAAGAAGAAGGAGAAGGGGAAATCGAATTGGGGAGGAGCGTGAAGAAACGACACGGACAAAAGTTGTGAATAGATATAGCGGTTTGATGATTTGAATTAAAGTTTCCACTCAAATCGATTGGTGCCGGTGATCAGATTTGGAGTTAATTTTACTTACCATTTTAAGGGGTGTTGCTATTTGTACCACTTACCTTGAATATAAATAACTTAAAATTTTAAAAAGGTAACAAATTTCAATAATTTTATAGATGATGTAAATAGTAATTAAAGTGTAAATATGGCTATTTACCTCACATGGTCAAATGTAATTTAATTACATAAAAGAAATAGGCATTGAAATTAGAGTTTAAAAAAAAAAAAGTATTGGAATTAGAAATATTATTTTAATAAATTTAAATTAAATAATTATTTAAAATTTTACAAATAAAAACGTTAAAAAAAAAAAAAAACAACAACAACAACAGATTTTATTAGGCGTTCTGCATTCATGTCTCACAAATATTTAATTGAACAGGTTCAAAGAAGATATCTAGTTCTCGGATATATTATTGTGATCAAAACAATTATATTTCAGTATGATCGTGGTGGTACTTACGGGCTTAAAAAAATCTCATCAAAAAACACAGGCAAGAAAAATAGGTTGTCCATTCCAATTGGAGGGGAAATACATGCATGTTGATGGTTGTTGGAGGGTAAGGGTAATATGTTGAGTACATAATCATGAATCTGCGGGGCACCTTGAAGGTCACCCTTATACAAGGCGATTGTCAGCAAATAAAATTCAATTGGTGAAACATTTGTGAGCAATGCATGTGAAACCACAAGATATTTTAATGTTTGTAAAGAGACATGTACACTCTAATTGTACTCATGAGAATGTTATATTGGATTTAAATTGAATGAAATTTTCTTTTTATATTTTATTGTGATGTTAATGTGTTTTACATTTTTTTAGCGATTCGAAATTAATTTATTATATTTTTATAATAAGGTAAAATAATGCATATAAAAAAGCATAGTTGCAGAAGGCGCTAGGCGGTAGAGTAGCGCCTAGAGTCTAGGCAGCGACCTATGAAAATAAAAAAATAGTGTGGCTTTATGTCATATATTATATTATATTATATTATATTATATATATATATATAAATATAATAAAATAATTAACAAGACCGACTCGCCCCAGTTAACTCGGCTAACTTTGCGCAGTTAGGCGAGTTAACTTGGTCGAATTTGGCCGAGTTGGTCGCCTACTCGGCTAAGTTAGGCGCTAGGCGGCCGCCTAGAGAGCAATTCACCTCGGTCAAGGCGGGCGATTTTTGCAACAGTGCAAAAAAGTTGAGTTATAAAGAATATTAGAATAACAAAAAAGTTGAGTTATAAACGTTAGATACTATAGAAAATAATTTTTTAAGATGAAAATAGTTAAAAAAAAATATTATAGACAAAATTAGTATACTATCACAATTTGAAATAAAAATAAATAATAAATAATAAATATTTTAAATAAAAATATAATGTTTGACTAACTTTTTAATGAATGTGGTGCAAATAGCAAATTGTTCTATTTACAATCAAGCATGGCGATGATAAAAAGGCCAAAAGAATTTTAATTTAGAGGGATAAAAGGATGTCATTTATTATTATTTTTTTTTTGAAAAGGAGATGTCATTTATTTAAAATAGGGAAAATAACACTTTATCCCCCTATGTTATGTGCATATAGCATTTTTTCCCCCTGTGTTATTAAAGTGACAATTTTTTCCCCTGAAATGTTAAATTGACATTTTTATCCTTAAAAATAATTATTTCATTTATTTTTCTCCAACAAATTATTACTTATATTACTTAAAATTAAATAATTATGGAACCGTGAACCGGAACTTAACCACAGTCATATATAGTGAAAATGATCAAACACTTATTTCGATAAATCGGTACGGTTCGGTTCCAATTTCGATTTTGAACCGTCAATCAAAACTTATTTATTTATTTATTTATTTTTATAATTTTATTTCTTATTTAAAATAGTCTAAATTCAATAATTATTTTATTTTATTTTTTCGGTTCTGAATCGTAACCGTAACCGTCTATACTATTTAAGTTCAATTGCTACAGTGTTCGATTAAGTTCGTATCGAACCGTGATCTTCCATACATATTAGTCATAATTGGTTGGAGAATAAAAATAAATGAAATAGTTATTTTAAGGGCAAAAATGTCAATTTAACATTACAGGGGAGAAAATTACCACTTTTAAAATAACTGAGGGGAAAAAACTATCACTTTAATAACACAGGGAAAAAAAATGCTATAAGCACACAACATAGGGGGAAAAGTGCCATTTTCCCTTTAAAATAATAAGGATGAAGATAAAAAAAAAGTTAAGAAGCTACTAGCTTGCTTATTTTTGCAAAGTTACCTAAAGGCTCTGTTTGGCCGAGCTTATTTAGGAGCTTATAGTTTATTTTAAGAACATTACTACTAAACAGAGCTTATAGCTTATTAGTAGCTTAAAATAAGGTATAATCTCCTAAATAAGCTCAGAGCCAATATAACAAACCTATCAAAGGGTGGTATAAATAGAATTTAGGGTGATGCAAATAGAATTTTCCTTTTAAATTTATTTTAGTATAGGATGACCAAAATATTTTCTAATTAGGTTATCCACACTCATGCAATTTTTTCAAACTTTTAAAATGTTAAATCACAAAATTTACAATTATTAATTGGCTAAAGTGTCATCCAGCACCATGAACCATTCACGATTATTCATCCCGCACCATCATCTTCAATAAGTGATTATTCGAGCCATAAACTAATTTTTTTTTTGCGCCTAGCATTTTTTGTAGGTTTTCCACAAGTTACCGGTAATATGATGCTGACATGTAATTTTTATTATTTTATTTTATTTTTTTTGTATTTTTCTTTGATGGAGAAGCCGTTGCACTTGCCGGAGAGATTATTCTCCATGAGCTGCACTTTCTCTTCACATTACAGAACCAGACAAATTCGACAATGGAATTCTTACATGATAGAGATGACCAGCCAGCACTTTAGTTTGGTAGAACTGTGAATCCATAGCACTACTATTCGGATTCAATTGCGAAACCAATCTATGTTGGGGATTGGGTGTAGAAAATGTCGTTGTATATACTACTTGCTGTAAATTGGCTTATAAAGAGATTAGAAAGGAAATACTGTGACGTGTACGAAACACTGCCTTAAAAGTGATTTGCCGGGAACCGGTCACTTTCGACTGGCTAACACAGGACTGCTACGAAATAATTCTCAATTATTTCGTACTCAAAGCACTCAGACCCAAAGAGAACTGAGAGAGGAGAGGAGGGGAGAAGATGTTCAAATTGAATAATTTGAATGCTCTTGGAAGGCATGTATTTATAGCTTCATAAATAACTACCTTCTCAATTCTAGCCACAAACTTGAGCACAAAAAGTGGAGGTAGAATAGTTGTAGATCACAAATTTGAAGAGCTTAATTAGGACTCCACAAATAATTATGTGGTTGGGAAAAAACCTCAACAAATATTCTACTCCTCAATAATTATTCTATTCTGATTGAATGGAAACCGAACAATCCCCCACACATTCGAGCAGGAATAGAATTGAAATCATTGTCTGAACAGAGGGCTGATTTCAGCGTCAGTGATTAAACTTGAACTGACACATGGTGACTTGAGTAACTTACTTCTCATGAGTGAACAGAATCTTGAACTCATTTAGAAGTATTTGTTTTGAACTCAGGTGCACACACCAACCCCTGTTGTTTTGTGTTAAAGGTCACTATGACCCTCTTTTAGATTATCTCCTTTTAGGAGATATGTTTAGTTTCTTCGGATCTGTAAGACGTTTCACAACTGCGTTTGACCACCACTGTGGTATCTATCATGAATTTCTTACATCAGAGACCCCAAGCCCCATCTCCTTTGACGTTTCAAGGATGACCTTTCTATTTAGTCCTTTTGTGAGAGGATCTGCAATGTTCCTCTCGGACTTCACATATTGTAACGTGATTACCCCATTCGTAATCATTTCGTTTGACTGTTTATGATGAAATCATAATACTCAAGTCTGTTGTGTCTATCTCAATATAAACATTTCAACTCTGTCACGTCTATAGATATTTAATATCTGTTAAGTCTATTTCAGTATAGATCGCCTTTAAAGGCTACAAAGTGGTTAAAGACATAAATCTGGTAGTTCACTATGAACATCATGCTTCTCATATGTTTTTACTCAATCGGGTATCTAGATGCCCATGAGTGCTCTAGAAAGATAACTCATTATCTTTCAGAAAAGGTGGTTAACCTTTTCCACTTAAGTATGTGATTTCTTTAAGCCTATCTCAATATAGACTACCCAAGTTAGGGTGTGAAATCATTAAGAGCATTTTATGCTCACTCTCTCAATTATTAAGCGGTGAATTCATTAAGTCCGTCTCTATAGGACCACCCATCTCATAGGGTTATAAATTCATTAAGAGCTGTAGCTCAACCTCACCAGTACACAGATCATTGGAATGACCAATTAGTGTACTACTTTGTGATTCTTTCCATGGCTTCGGTTGACCACACAAGTGGGATCCACCATGAATTCATCTCCTCTTGGAATTTAAGTCATTCCATCAACAATTCAGCGACTAATCTCATATGTTTAGTCTTCACTATTAACATAAGTTGATCAACTTCATCAAACTTACGTACACTTTGATGAGTATTTTATTTACTCATAAATAATGCCCTAGATATTTTCACGTTTAACATTAAACTTCTCTTTTACCATTACTCTCAGAAGTTCGAAACTTATATATAAAGGAAATATAAAGAGCTGATTACCCCCACAATGCAGCGATTACAAGTATTCTTCTCAAAAGTACTTGATATTTTACTCAGATTGATCTTTGGTGCCCAACATTGGCTCCTGAGCAGATCGACTTATGCAATCTTTATAGCGACCCTGCACTTGGTTAATACACTCTCAACAGTGAATATTTTTCAACCAAATTAGTTACCTTAAACCACTAACTCATATATAGCATTGGTATAATGCAGATCAGTGCACATTTAAATTTATTCTTATAATACCCTTTTATTAATAAAAAAAGAAGAATAAATCAACTTAGGCAATGCCTATTACAAAGCTTTGGTATCATGTAAAAGTCAAACTCATTTCAGGTGAGGGTCAAGTAGCGCTTCAACTAGCCTGCATGACCAAACCCTACTTCTTAAACACTCCCAGGTCGAGTGGTGAAACCGAAGTTTACTTAAAAACCACCTTCCTAGACAGAGTATTCAAGAATAATGACATTTCCATGCTGCCAAGCACCAGGTGAAAAGCTTTTGATATATGCTTATCATGTTTGACAAACATTCTCAGTACACAATTCAAACATTTCAAAATATGTGACTGTATCTCATTAAACAGATCATATCTCTTTGTGCAAGTCACTATTAACTGTGTCTATTAACATGCGACATTATCATTCAACACATTGAAATGAACACGTTGAAATGACTAACACTAATAGGCATTCATAATTCACCTAGTATTTAGTATTAATACTATCTCATTTTATGCCAGCTCTCAGAAGCTAGAGCAAATAAGAGTTATTAAAAGAAAATAACTACTATTTAAAGGAACACTATACTCATCTTGCACTTGTCAAGTTGATCTCTGGTTCAGCTTTGTCCTCCACACCTTTTGCCTTTGCGGTAATAGCATTGAAACGCTCGGTGTCCTTGCTTACCGCACACGAAGCAGACTCCTTGAATTTTTATTTTTACTTATTTATTTATTTTTATTTTTCCCCATTAATAATAAATTTGTGTTTCTCAATTATCAAACACAAACAATTTTCAACCACAATTTCTTGACTTTTCAACAAAGTAATGAAATTGGCTTTTTAACGTACTAGTCATTAGCTCAGATGAGCTTCAAGGTAATTTGTCCATGCAATGTATGCATGTATATTGTCGATGCACATATATACAATTTTTAATTTCAAATAACAAGGAACACCATAGAAATTTTAAAGTTCAAATTCAAGTTCAAGAAATGCATGCTTCATCACTTTTGTACGTTGATGTGTAAAATCAAAAGAGATAAGCGATGAAAGTTTTGGGATGCATGCATGCACGGTTTATACCCATTAAAATTAACCCCACATATTAATTTTAAAGTATTTTACCTTAACGGAGAAGCATTAGGCACCTGCTTCCTCCTGGCGTCTTAAGCAACTCATAGTAGCTTCAAATTGTCATAATCACTCCAGGCAGCAGTAGGAGCATTCAGATTCATCTGCAGCAAACGATAATCACCAAGCGCAGCTTCAGATTCAACCATCAACGAATTCTGGCAGTGACAGTGGCTTAATTTTCGACAGATCAGTGACAGATTTCGTGAGGTAGGCCGACATTTTCTAGTACAAATCACTTTTAACTGTTGGGGATTGGGTGTAGAAAATGTCGTTGTATATACTACTTGCTGTAAATTGGCTTATAAAGAGATTAGAAAGGAAATACTGTGACGTGTACGAAACACTGCCTTAAAAGTGATTTGCCGGGAACCGGTCACTTTCGACTGGCTAACACAGGACTGCTACGAAATAATTCTCAATTATTTCGTACTCAAAGCACTCAGACCCAAAGAGAACTGAGAGAGGAGAGGAGGGGAGAAGATGTTCAAATTGAATAATTTGAATGCTCTTGGAAGGCATGTATTTATAGCTTCATAAATAACTACCTTCTCAATTCTAGCCACAAACTTGAGCACAAAAAGTGGAGGTAGAATAGTTGTAGATCACAAATTTGAAGAGCTTAATTAGGACTCCACAAATAATTATGTGGTTGGGAAAAAACCTCAACAAATATTCTACTCCTCAATAATTATTCTATTCTGATTGAATGGAAACCGAACAATCTATTCCATAGATCAGAAAGATTTTTGGATTCTGTCGAGATGGGGCTATGTTCTTCTCCACAACTAAATGCATTCAACACAAAACAACAAAGTTTACTTCAAATATGATAGCTAAATACAACTTCAGAAGCTCGTTTTCTCTTAAACTCATCCTGCAAAGTGAAGAAGAAACTAATAAAAATTGACTCAGGTCACACCCCTTCATTACCTAATCATTAGCAGTTTTAAAAATATACAATACTTTTGGGAAGGGATTCAGACAAAAAACTATTTCATTGTCTTAACAGTAGTAAATCCTACATAATCCTCCAAGATTGATCATCCAATCAAAACATAAAAATATTTATATTTTAAAGCTTAGTGCTAAAATTACTGCAACCCATGATACAATAATCAATAGTTTCTTGATTTTTGTATATAAAAACAATAAAACAATAGTATCATAGTGCCAGCAAGACTGACCATCCTAAGAAAACAAAACATACCAAAAAAATTTGTAGAATCCATGCAATGGATGATATAATTGTCTAAACTTACTACAATCAGTGATATAATGAAAGAAAAAAAATAGAATTTAAAAAAACCAGTGAAAATAGTGGGAAATAAAAAACAGGGGTGGGCAGTAGAGAGACTGACCAATTCCATCTACCGATGTTGAAAGGTTCCGACTTGCGGTATGTGCATAATTGAAGTAAACTTTGTTGTTTTGTGTTGAATGCATTTAGCTGTGGAGAGGAACATCTCGGTAGCTGGACAGTGAAGCAGGGGACGGCGGCGGAGCTTGGTGGTGAGGCAACTGCTCCGACGTCGCCGAACCATGCTTCCCACGACCTCCTCCTTCAGCGACTTGGACTTGGCAGCGGCGGTGGTAGCTTGGTCTCCCGTCTCTCATTATCTCCTTGACCGGCGAAACAGAACTGTGAGACGGCGGTGGCGTGAAGCAGGCGTGGCGGAACTCTAGTCTCTTCTGGGCTTGGCGTGGCAGTTCCTCTCTCCAGGTGGTGAGTGGAAGATGATTAAAGTAATTAAGGCTTAATTAATGCTAATTAGTGGTTAATAAGCCACATCATTAATATTTTAAAAAAATAAGCCACATCATTAATAAATAAAGCCACATCAACTTTCAAACCCGTGACATGTAAACATTTTACCGGAAAACCTACAAAAAATGCTAGGCGCAAAAAAAAAATTAGTTTATGGCTCGAATAATCACTTATTGAAGATGATGGTGCGGGATGAATAATCGTGAATGGTTCATGGTGCTCGATGACACTTTAGCCTTATTAATTACATTATTCATCCATGCAAATCTCTCCTATTTCAAAAATAACCACACTATCACATCAACTTATTAAAAAATTTATCTTTATCAATAAAGTATTAATAATAATAAAATAAATAATAAAAGTGATCGGCGGGCCTAAGTTTAAAAAAATATTATATTACTATTTTTTATTCAAATAATTTAACATAAGTAATATTAATTTTTTTTTTTGTGTTTAAAAATTAAAAAAGTTTACATTTTTTAAAAATTTTAATGTTGTGTATATATATATATATATATATGAAAAACCCATCGGCCAACCCGTGAGGCTCGTATTTTTGCGAGCTAAATTTTTTAGGCTCTAACCTGCTTCACCGCGAGGCTGTTTAGGGTTGGCCCGTGGGTTTCGGCCCACCTTGATACCCCTACACGTAATGTCTAAAAAAAAAAAAAGAGAGAACGCCACATCAATTTTGCAATTGAGATGAAATCATGCAGGTAGGTGACATAATATAAGTAGATTTTACTTAAAAAAATATGGGGTAGGTAGACTAATTTATAATAATCAATGAATAAAAAGATTTTTATTGTTACGTCAGCTAAAATATTTTGGTTCATATAGTTTTATTCTATTTGATGGATGGTATATTGGGTAGATTATACCGTGCACCACAGTGCACATAACAATATGCACCACGTACGTAAACGACGTCGTTTTGAGTATTGTAAATTAACCGTTCATTTTTTGAAAATCACGTTTCCTGTTTCGGCAGGTGTCTGTATCTATGTTAATATTCTGTGTATTTTAGGCAATATTCTGTGTATTCTAGGCAATCGTTATGTGTATTCATGTTAGTAACACATGTTGTGACGTGTTTGTGCATTCGAATGTTTAGGAGGATGAATTCTGTGTATTTTGTGTCAATATTTTGTGTATTCATGTTATTTTGTGCATTCGAATGCTAGGGGGATGAATTCTGTGTATTTTGTGTCAATATTCTATGTATTATGGGCAAACACTCTGTGTATTCTAGATAATGATTATGTGTATTATAGATAATGAATTCCCTGGAGTCATTCGCGTTCGCGTTCACTAACATTTGTGTATTTTGTGTCAATATTCTGTGTATTCTGGGCAAACATTCTGTGTATTCTAGGCAAACGTTACGTTCTGTGTATTCTAGATAATGATTATGTGTATTATAGATAATGAATTTCATGGAGTCATTCACGTACGCGTCCACTAACATCAAAACGACGTCGTTTATGTTCGTGGAATGTGCACCGTGGTGCAGTGTATAACGATTGTGGTTGGCAAATTATGCTATGGACCTGGGTCCACTTTGCAAGGTGGACTCAGGTACATATTCACAATTTGAGAATTCTATGTTCACAATTTTAAATCTCAATATACAAAATTACATTACTCAATATTCGTAATTTTTGAACTCTATATTCACAATTTTGTTACGGAGTATATAAATTCAAAAATTGTGTTATATTATTAAATATAGAGTCTGTATTTGAATATAGAATTTAAAAATTGTGAATATAAACTTCTAAAATTGTGAACATCAATGTGGACCGAGTCCATGACATAACAATGGTTGGATTATCCGCATGAAAGTTCATGTAGAGATACCTTTAGATAGAGTATGTCCAAAGCTATAAATTGAAGATAATTATAATTCAAGATAATCTACATTTAGGGTGTGTTTGGTTGGTGGGTTTAGGCATAAGGAATGAGTATGAAAGTGATTGCTTGTGTTTGGTTGATAGGTTTTGTAAATGCTACTATGAGTTTGGAATACCTCATAAATGAGAAAACTCATACCCTTATTAAATAAGGGTTTCATCTCCCTTCCTCCTTTCTTCCCCAACTATTAATAATCATTCTCATTCCACCAAACTACCAAACATGCTAAATACTTTCACCAAAATCCATTACCATTACCAAGTATTTGATACCCATTCCGATTCCGATTCCCATGTGTGAACCAAACGCACCCTAAGTATGACATTTGCACATATAAGTAACAAAAATTACATACTATGAAAAATGTATTACTTTTTCTCTTATAAGTAAGAAAAATTGTATTCTTAATTAGTATTATATTTGAGCATATAAGTATGACATTTGCACATATAAGTATGACATTTGCATGATGTTTCGACCCGACCCGACTCGTCTCACGAATAAGGATCCATAAGACGGTCTCACACAAGTGTGACCCATCTATTATAGTGCTATATTTAGTGTTATAATTATATTAAAAAAAAATAGTGTTATAATTATATTAGAAAATAAAAATTAGTGTTATAATTATATTAGAAAATAAAAAATTAAGAATAGATGAGATTACGGGAAGCTGAGAATCGACGCTTAATTAATGTCATAAAAACCTTTAAGGAATTTATCAATACAATGGCCCTTCTTAGACACCTAATTATCTTTTATCTATTAGAATCGACACTATAACCGGCTAACCATTCGTCTTCTTCAATAATTTTTTTTTTTCCAATTCGATTAATCAACGATTGTTCATTTGTTTGGTTAGTTGTTTTGTTCTGTCTTTAGTTCCTATGCAACACTGCACACCTATAGGGAATTAGGGATTTGGATAATGAATTTTGCGATTTCTGTAATTCTAGAATATATATATATATATATATATATATATATATATATATCATGGTTGCAGTAGGCGCTAGGCGCTAGTCGGGCGCCCGGGTAGCGCCTAGCGCCTAGGCGGCTTAGGCGGGGCCTAGGCGAAATCTAGGCGGCGCTAGGCGGGCACAAAAAAAACAATGGCAGACTTGCAATTTTCAACATTTAATCAATCATCCAATGATTCAAAGTAGCAAACTATAAAAAATATCAGGATATGGTAATAATGTTTGTTAATTAATGAAGTATGAAATAAATCAAATAAATGAATAATTATTAATTAATAAATTGGATTATAGAATCAATGAATAAAATGCATTAACTAATGAAATACATTAAATGTTTAAAGTTTAAAACTTTACCGTAGCAGTCTAGACTCCAACGACCAGTCGAAATCGGAATAACTCGGTCAAAATCGGATGAAATCGGTCAACTCGGCCGAGTTGGCCGCCTAGGCCGACTAGGCCGATTTTGCCGCCTAGCCAGCCGACTAGGCGGCCGACCGATTTTTTACCGCCTAGCAACGAAAGCGGAACGGCCTAGGGGCGCCTAGCGCCTAGACGGGCGCCTAGGCGCCGCCTAGGCCGATTTTTACAACAGTGATATATATATATATATATATATATATATATATATATATATATATATATATATATATATATATATATATATATAATCTTTGAATTATAATTACCCTGAGTTATTGAGTTCTGTCTCATCCATTATATTTACATAAATAGAAAGTGAAAGAAGAAATGAACAAAAAAATTGTAGTTGTGGAGCTGTTTTAAAATTGTTTTGTGTAAAGTTACCTCAAAAGCATTTATGTGATGGTGAAAAAAGAAAATAAAAAACAAGTAGAGTAGCTAATTGAATCACAAAGGGGAGTTATAAATAAATATTTCATAAAATCAGAATCATATAATGAAAATTTGAAACAATTTAAAGAAAATTTAAATGACCAAGACCATGTTAATGACGATTTTGTTTATTGAGAAGGATATGCTAGAGAATTTTAATCTTGATGCAATTATCGATGATTTTGCATAGCACATAGATTTTTTTGTCATGATTACTTTTGTATTTAAAAAATGTTGAAAATTTTCTAATAGTATTTCATGTTATTTGATATTATTATTTTTTAGTATTGTTACATTTAAATTTTAGTTTTTCATATAAGGGGCCCATTTTTTTTAATTTGGCCCAGGACCTCTAAATTATTTGGACCGGCCCTGACACTCAATATATATGTCAGTTGATGAAGAAACATGTTGAAAAATATCAATAAACATCAAAATTCTAAACCCTTCTTGCCTTATTCTTTCTCAATCCCCCCGGTGGCGAAATTTTTTTTCCATAACCTATCTGAGGTCCTGAGTAAAATTTTTGTCGCCAATTCGTCCAAGTCAAATTCAATCATTCTTTGATCGTCACTCTAGCAAAACAGGACGAATCGAGTCACCCATAATACGGTAAAATTTAATTGATAATTTGATTAATTTGATTTTTTTTTTCTTTTTACTATTTGTTCAGTAACATCATATCAATAAAATTTTTATATCCACAATTCTACATAACTTTTTTTTTTTTAACAACTATTATTTATATATAAAAATTACTTGAAAAATAGCTCAAATTAAAATAGTTCACAAAACCCAATTTTGATTGGAACCACCCTGCTCTATATTTGTTTATTCTTATAATATAAAAATTTACATTTTATTTAAAATTAAATTGAATCTTTATATTATAGCTTAAAATAGTAGGGTATTTTAGTACGAATTATATAGTTTTAAATATTGAACTACTATATCAACAGTTTAATAAATAATTTTTAAAATATTTTATGAAATTTAAATTATTAAAAAACATAATTAAAGATTATCCCTGCCATTCCTGGAACAATTGGGTTAGAATATTACCAATAATTTCTTTAAATAGCCCTCAAGATGATTCCTTTAACAATTGGGATTCGAATTCTCCTTATTTTAATATATACCATTTAGCAACACTAATCAAACTAGAAATAGGCATTCTTTATTAATAACCGATTTATATTTGGATTCCTAAATAAGATTTGACATTATAATCCTAAACCCTAATCCCTATTGGTTAAGGAGTCATCTTGAAGGCTATTAAAGAAGCTGCCATTGGAAACACAAAGCACAAAGTCAGTCGGAAACTTGGATTTCTTAAATCGAATTTTCTTGCTGGTAATATTCTTTCACTTAATTCCGTTCGTATATGTTATTTTTTGTTATTATAAAGAACTATATATGGACTTACATATTTTTATTTTTATCGTATAAAAGTAAGATCCAAATTAATTAAATTGCTTCTAATAATATATATTCAACGTAGTCTCAATATGTTTAATTTCATTGTATGTAATGCCCATGATCATGTATATACTGTGTTGAATTGTTTGATTAATCTATAAAGACTAGCTAGCTCTCCACACAATTTTTAATGTCAATTCATGGTATACTTGTTCAATTCATGTAGACCGGCTGTATTTAAAAATTATAATTGAGAGCTATGGAGTTGGTTGGTGATGATGATGCCAAAACCATGCTGCAGCCCGGTTTTCCCCCACCGCAATCGCACCCTTGGCTCTTGCTTTGTCAAAATGAACAAGGTACACTATACAGTATCACACAACAGCGTTATTACAAGATTGATAATTCCTTCATGTACAACAAGTATGAGAGAGCTCACACATGTAAGGATGGATGGATGGTGCTACATGATTGCGACAATTTCGACATCTTACTTTTCAATGTCTATTCATGTGAAAGGGTGCCACTTCCAAACTTGAAATTGAACACACATTTCGCTTACCTTTCGTCTAGTCCTCATGATCCTTCTTGTTATGTTATATTAACTAAAAAAATCTCCGACTTTGATTTGATAGTCAATTTTTGCAAGATCGGTGAACAGGCATTTGTGATGCAAAGGTTATGTGATGATACTCTATTAACATCATTCACAAGTTTTGGTGGAAATTTGTATGGGTTGAGGAAATATTCAACCACTTTAGTACGTATTGAATTCAAGGATCAAAGTGCACAATTCCAAGAAGTGATCGGTGGTGATTTATTTGCTGAGTCATCTTCAAGACCAAAATGGAGTGGTCTATATACTAATGGTTATATTACGGAGAGTTGTGGTGAAATCCTATTAGTTATCAAAATTTACTTTGCAAAAATGTATTGTCAAGTTGAAAATATACGAGTTTATAGAGCAGATTTGTGCACAAGAAGATGGGTGGAGATGAAGACTATAGGAGAGCGTACCATTTTCTTAGGATCTGTTGGAGGCATATTTTGCATTAATAACAATAATGCAAATGTGAGAAATAACTGCATATACTTCATTGAAGAAGATGATAGAAACATGTATATTTTTGATTTGGATGATAGGAGTGTTTCTATCAACCTTCCTTGCCCTCATGTTGGAAAGAAAAATATTATATCACGATGGATATTATGATTTTGTAAGTTATAGATTTATATTTTCGATAATAGTTATGAACAGATACTGCATTTTGTAATAGAGTCCATAGTATTAAAAAAAAAGATTTATATTTTCGATATGTATTTGTGTTTAATTTTATAATGTTGAGGTAAAATATTAATTTTTTTTTTCTAGCTTCAGTCACTCGTTTTCTAGCTAGGCTTACTTACCCACGACTTACAAGAATTAAAGCATCATTTAATGTTACGTTACATGCAAAAAGCCTAAATTATATTTTTTGTTTCAATTCATCCATATGTACGCATTTCAAATTAAATTAAAGTTGCCTACAAATCAATATAAAATTACATGCATATATAGAACAATTTAGGGTGTGTTTGGTTCATGAGTTTACACACTGTGTATGAGAATCAAAATCATATCGTTAGTGTTTGGTTTACAATGCAACATTTTAAAACACAACTATATGATTTGATTACTCCTTCAATTAAAAATTTCATCCCCACTTAAAAAAAAAGGGTATAATTTCATCTTATTGATAATTTAATTTATAAGTTTGGATTAGTAATTTTAGATTTTTTTAAATTCATATCTCGGAACGACATGGTTGCCACATGGAAACTCCTTATTACGAATGTGCATGTACGGATATGGCTGAAATCACAACTCTATTCCAGCATAGGTAATTTTCTCCTACTTTGAAGCTTCGGCTGCGCTCAAACCATTACAAACAATTTGAATTCGATCAATTGCAACGATACAAACATCTGCATGTTAGACGTAATTTATGACATAGAACTTAATATGTGATAGTAAGGATCGCATTTACCTCCAGTCATAACATAATTTATGACATAGAACTTAATATGTGATAGTAAGGATCGCACTTACCTCCAGCCATAGCTCTTAGTTGATGAAGGTTGAGTATCCTGGATTCCCGCCATAACGCAGAGTTTACGTGAGTGTTTTGTCCGCAGAGTTTACGTGAGTGTTTTGTCCGCAGAGTTTACGTGAGTGTTTTGTCTCTCACAATGCTAGCTTTCTCTAGATGGTAGAAAATGGATCGTGAGCAGTGAGAGGACTTGGAATCACTTGGAATCTTATATAACAGGCCATTATTGTGATTGTCGTATAACAATAGGTCTTCTAAACCCTGAAACCTTATATAACCACTGGCCATCATTGTGGTTGTCGTATAACAATAGGTCTGTTAAACCTTAACCAGTCTGTGTCGCACCACTTATCAAACTCCTAATTTATCATAACTTATCCTAATGTTATGATAATGATAAATAGAAAAATGTTACACTGCAAACACAAGTTCACAATCTCACGTGGGAAACACACAAAATAGATTATATTACACGAGCATGCCTCTCATATACTAGAGATCAAGTGGAAGGGATACAAAAATCATCTCAAATGGGATATCAAAGATGAGAAAAGTCCTAAATCCACACGTAAATAAAGGTGTGCGCGCTTCCTCAAAAAAAAGGTGTGCGCGCGAAATGTAAAATACTAAGGGTGTGTTTGGTTCGCACATGAGAATCAGAATCGGTATGGGTATCAAATACTTGGTAAGGGTAATGGATTTTGGTGAAAGTATTTTGCATGTTTGGTAATAGGGTGGAATGAGAATGATTATTAATAGTTGGGGAAGAAAGGAGGAAGGGAAATGAAACCCTTATTTCATTTGGGTATGAGTTTTCCAATTAATGAGATATTCCAAACTCATAGTAGTATTCTAAAACCTATCAACCAAACAATAACAATCACTTTGATACACATACTTTATGCCTAAACCCACCAAGGGTGTGTTTGGTTGACAGGTTTTTAGAATACTACTATGGGTTTGGAATACTCCATTAATTAAAAAACTCATACTCTTATTAAATAAGGGTTCCATTTTCTTTCCTCCTTTCTTCCCTAACTATTAATAATCATTCTCATTACACCTTACTACCAAACATGCAAAATACTTTCATCAAAACTCATTACCATTACCAAGTATTTGATACCCATATCGATTCCTATTCCCATGTGCGAACCAAACACACTTTAAAATCTACATCGGACTCGATTATGAAGAACAATAAATTAAAGACACAAAATGATATGCAAAGTCAGGAAAATGAGAACCCTTTGATCATCCGATTAGTCTAGGACAATTATGTATCCAGTTGCTGTATATATAATATTTGTTCATTCATTTCCGGGCACTATAAGTAATTAAGTACCCCTCCACTCTGTAAAATTCATTCCAGAATCACAAATCATCAGCTCAGCTCATTCCTTCTTTTCATCTTTGCTCTCGGCTTTCTTCTTCTTATTACTATAAATATTTATATTACTAGTATTAATATTATTATTTCACAACACAAAGACATTTGTTGAATTGAAGTTTATATATAATTGAACTTTATCAATATTCTTGTTTCTTCATTGTAGGTATTGAGGAAGTGGTTGTTGGCTTCACCAAGAAATGCGAGGCTATATTCATCTACACTTTGATAGTTGATACTATTGTTTTGTACAAATTAGTGTAATGTGCTGTATAATATTTTTCTTATAATAATATTTAGTGTATGAGACACTCTTAATGTTTAGACTATTGCTAGAATATCGTTTAATGATATTTCTTGAATAATATTAATTTTAATTGAATTTTTAAAGGGAAATGCAAAATACTGGGTATGATTGCTATAGTACATTTTTTTTAATAAACGGATTGACAATGAAGTGCCAAAAATTATAAAGAAAAATGCAATATAAATAAAGGGTTATAATTAAAAGTAAAAATATACAAAGAAATAGTTAAAGTGTCATTATAAATAAAAAAAATAAATAAAAATATTATTAAATAAATTAGTGACAATTATAAAATGTTGCTAATAACAACTTAGCAACACAAGTGTCACTAAATGATTATAGAATTACCGCTAAATAATTTTATTTTATTTTTTTGATTAGTGGCAGTTTGAGAACGTACCGCTGCTAAACTATTGCTGGTAAATGATTTTTATTTAGCGACGCAATTTTTCGACAACCCTAGCTAGATTGATTTGTTCTTCTTCCCTCGCTTTGTTAAGTAATTATTGACAATTTGTAAACACTTACTTTATTAGAGGATGAATGATGTATATACTAGAAGGGTTAATTCTGTAATTTCTTTAGCTTGACGGTTGTAACTTCCATCCTTCCATTCTTTATTAGAGGATGAATGATGTATATACTAGAAGGGTTAATTCTGTAATTTCTTTAGCTTGACGGTTGTAACTTCCATCCTTCCATTCTGTATAAAAAGGAAGGAAATATCCTTCCAAAAACAGATTCTTTTTTACCACCTTTCAGTTTCTTCATCAATGAAGAACCGTCACCTCTCTCTTAAGCTCAGGTTAATCAACATACTTCAGATGGCATTCTTGATAATTTGTAAACACTTACATGATTTTTGTTAATCAACATACTTCAGATGGCATTCTTGATAATTTGTAAACACTTACATGATTTTTTTGCACTCAAACCTCTCGCACAACTGCTTCTTACTCCCCCTCGTAGATTGTAGATTGAGGTAGGCATTCTTGATTATGGCTTGTATTTCTATTCCTCCTTTTGTGGACTTCTTGAAATTTGCTCTGTCTGCCTTCTGTATCTTTTACAAACAATTCATTATTCAATTCAGTAACCATGACAGTGTCTTACAAGACACTGTCATGGTTACTATAAGTAATGCATTTCAGCTCTTGCTCATATATGTGTTTTGTTGTTTCATTGATTTCAAACCTATTATTACTTTTCTTTTTTTTACCATTATATCCTTAGCCTTGTTTGTTTTTGTTTTTATATAACAACAGGAATGGATAGAAATACACAAGAAAATACCGTTCCAAGTAAATGTAGTTATTTTAAGCAATGGTTTCAATCAGTAGTAAAATTGGATTACACATGGGGGTGTGCACAGAGTTCATAAAATCAAGGACAAAGGGCAAGTGCAAAGGCTTGATGAGTAGCTACCCAACCATCCATCATATCTCTTCCCATCATATCTCCTCCTTTAAATAGTTGAGCAATTCATAGAATCATAACTAATTGTTCTGATCCCAGCTCTGATCTGATATGGATCTACGGCTAGATGCAGCTCTGATATGGATATACGGCTAGATGCAGCTCTGATATGGATCTACGGCTAGATGTGAGTCATCAAAAACAAATGAGTTTTGTTGTACAGTACATATTGATAATTATAAGCGCAATGACTCCTTTATAATTATATTCAATTTTGCTTTGATCGTGATGATCTTGTTGATTGATAATTATAAGCGCAATGACTCTTTTATAATTATATTCAATTTTGCTTTGATTGTGATGATCTTGTTGATTGATAATTATAAGCGCAATGACTCTTTTATAATTATATTCATTTTTGCTTTGATCGTGATGATCAAAGATATTTGAATACAAATAGACAACCCTAGATTGGTTTGGATCGCACTTACCTCCAGCCATAACATAATTTATGACATAGAACTTAATATGTGAACATAATTTATGACATAGAACTTAATATGTGATAGTAAGAATCGCACTTACCTCTGGCCGTAGCTCCTCCAGCGGTAGCTCTTAGTTGATGAAGGTTGAGCCTCCAGCGGTAGCTCTTAGTTGATGAAGGTTGAGTGTCCTGGATTCCAGCCATAGCTCTTAGTTGATGAAGGTTGAGTGTCTTGGATTCCAGCCATAGCTCTTAGTTGATGAAGGTTGAGTGTCTTGGATTCCAGCCATAGCTCTTAGTTGATGAAGGTTGAGTGTCCTGGATTTGATGAAGGTTGAGTGTCTTGGATTCCGTTTACGTGAGTGTTTTGTCTCTCACAATGCTAGCTTTCTCTAGATGGTGTATGAGGAAATGAATCGTGAGCAGTGAGAGGACTTGGAATCTTATATAACAGGCCATTATTGTGATTGTCGTATAACAATAGGTCTCCTAAACCCTGAAACCTTATATAACCACTGGTCATCATTGTGGTTGTCGTATAACAATAGGTCTCTTAAAACTTAACCCGTCTGTGTTGCACCACTTATCACACTCCTAATTTATCATAACTTATCCTAATGTTATGATAATGATAAATAGGAAAATGTTATACTGCAAACACAAGTTCACAGTCTCACTTCGGAAACACACAAAATAGATTATATTACACGAGCATGCCTCTCATATACCAGAGATCAAGTGGAAGGGATAAAAAAATCATCTCAAATAACACTACTGGATATCAAAGATGAGAAAAGTCCTAAATCCACACGTAAATAAAGGTGTGCGCGCGAAATGTAAAATACTAAGGGTGTGTTTGGTTCGCAAATGGGAATCGGAATTGGTATGGGTATCAAATACTTGGTTAGGATAATGAGTTTTGGTGAAAGTATTTTGCATGTTTGGTAATAGGGTGGAATGAGAATGATTATTAATAGTTGGGGAAGAAAGGAGGAAGGGAAATGAAACCCTTATTTCATTTGGGTATGAGTTTTCCAATTAATGAGATATTCCAAACTCATAGTAGTATTCTAAAAACCTATCAACCAAACAATAACAATCACTTTGATACACATACTTTATGCCTAAACCCACCAAGGGTGTGTTTGGTTGACAGGTTTTTAGAATACTACTATGGGTTTGGAATACTCCATTAATTAAAAAACTCATACTCTTATTAAATAAGGGTTCCATTTTCTTTCCTCCTTTCTTCCCTAACTATTAATAATCATTCTCATTACACCTTACTACAAAACATGCAAAATACTTTCATCAAAACTCATTACCATTACCAAGTATTTGATATCCATATCGATTCCTATTCCCATGTGCGAACCAAACACACTCTAAAATCTACATCGGACTCGATTATGAAGAACAATAAATTAAAGACACAAAATGATATGCAAAGTCAGGAAAATGAGAATCGATAGCAATAAAAATACAAAAAAGGAATATGAACGGACCGGCCCTACTTTAAAAAAAAAGTTAAAAAGAATCTATTCTTATCAGCAAGCTAAGATACTTTCCTACATTTTAAAAAGTTCATAAACACTAATATTACATTTGAATTTTTATACAAAGTCTAAAGTGCTACAATATTTTGCCCCCATCATGTCTTGATATTTGGGCTGAGCTATACTATCTGGATATGTCCTTCAGCAGCTTGACAACCCTTCTCATGGAGGGCCTATCAACCGGAAATGCTGAAGTACATAGCAAAGCCACGTTCAAGAGTTTCTTGATTTCTTCGAAATCGCGCGGGGATGGATTCATCCTAGGGTCAACAATTTGATACAACTCATCACCAAAACCATTCCTTTCTTCTTCCATTGTAATGTTGGATGCCCATTTTACCATGTTGTTGTCATCACCAAAGCACTCATCGTTTGGCCGTTTCCCAGATATTAACTCCAGCAGTACCACCCCGAAGCTGTATACATCGCTGCTTTCTGAAATCCTTAGTGTGTATGCATATTCTACAAAAAGTGACATGATTAGTGCATAAGTTGGGAGCTAAATGGGCCAATTTTCCCCCAAGGAAATGAAGTACATCTTACCAGGTGCAATGTAGCCATAGGAACCAGCAACTTGGGACATGACTTCACCACTCTCTTGGACTTGAGCACCCCGGTACAACATCTTGGCAAGCCCGAAATCAGCAACTTTTGGCCTGAAATCTTTGTCCAGCAAGATGTTGTTAGACTTGATGTCGCGGTGGAGGATAGGAGGCACGCAATCATGGTGCAGATATGCAAGCCCTTGAGCTGCCCCGACTGCAATATTGAACCTCGTCGGCCAGTCCAGCACGACGCCTTCCTCTCCATGCAACACATCTCCCAAGCTGCCATACTCCATGTACTCATAAACCAGAATCTTGAAATCTTTCCCCATACAACCATACAGCAATTTCACTATGTTTTTATGGCGAATGCTCCCTAAAGTCTCCACTTCCGCCTTGAACACCACTTCAGATTCGCATTCCCTGTTAGCTTCCCAGAGCTTCTTCACTGCAACCATCTGTCCATTTTTCAGTTTCACCCTGAATACCTGACCCGAACCACCTCTTGCTATGATGTTCTCGTTGATCAGGGAAGCCAACAATTCAGATTCTTTAAACAGGATCTTCTGAAATGCAATCCTCTTCAATGACTGTTTGCTTCTTTTCCTACCAGATATCAGGTTTTTGGCCTTGATCAAGAGACAGATGAGTAACCCGACGAGGATGACAACACAGGGTGCCAAAATGACCAGCAAATGTGAGTGAGTGGATCTGTGTTTCATGCACGAAGGGAGACCATTAAAATTGATAGAACTGCATAAACCCGGGTTCCCCACGAAGCTTGATAGAAAAAAACTGTTATCAAACTCAGAAGGAACTTTCCCTTCAAGCCTGTTGTTTGAAAGGTTGAAGGTGTTGAGCTTTAGCTTGGTTAAAGAAGCAGGAATTTCACCGGAAATCATGTTCCAGGAGAGGTCTAAATAGTTTAATACCGGCAGTGATCCAAGAGAGCTTGGAATTTTACCAGTTAATTGATTGAAAGACAAATTCAAGTCTGTCAAGGCAGTCCATGAACCAACAGACTGGGGAATTTCACCTCCCATGAGATTTTCTTGAAGGTGGAGCTTCTGCAGATTTTGCAATCTTGTCAGGCACGTTGGAAATGGACCTGAGAATCGATTTCTGCTCATATCCATGACTACCAAATCCGGCAATTCGCATATTTCTACAGGCAATTCGCCGGAGAAATTGTTGTCGGAGATTAGAATCTGCATCATCTCCCGAGCATTGGAAATTGAAGGCAGAATTGTACCTTCAAATTTGTTTTCCCGAAGCTCAAAGAGTTCGCACTCAGGAAAACTCCAGAAACCAATGGGCAACTTTCCTGATAATTCATTATTTTGGATACGCACATACCTCATAGAACTGCACTCGCCGTAGGGCTCCGGAATGCTGCCGGAGAATCTGTTATTGAAAAGGATCAAATTCCGCAGCATCTTTTTTGAACAGAGATTCGGTGGAAGTGGACCTTCTAAATTGTTACCAGAAACGTCAAAATCCATCAATTCCGAGTTCATACCTAGGTTTTCCGGCAACTTCCCGGATAATCTGTTGTTGAAAAGCTTCAAGTCACTGAGCTTAGGGTTTAGAGATAAGCTTTCTGGAATTTCACCTTCTAGATCGTTGTCGTTGAGGTGCAGCAATTCGAGATGTAATCTGGCGAGACTTTCCGGTATTCTCCCAGTCAACATGTTTTGAGAAGCATCGAAGAATGCCAGAGAAGTGAGATTCGAAAACGAGTCCGGTAATTCACCCAAGAGTTGGTTCCCGAAAAGAAGAATTTCTTCGGCGCTTTTCAATCCCCCTATGGTCTCTGGAATTTTACCAGAGAGTGCATTCAAGGAGAGATCCAAAATTCGTAGATTAACTAGTCTCCCGATTGAATCCGGAATGGCTCCCATGAGGTTTGCTTCTCGCGCGAACAGAAACTGGAGTTTTCTAAGACGTCCGATTGACGGCGGCAATGGACTAGGCTTGAAAGGATTATAGGCAATAACGAGATGAGTCAACTCGGTGAGATTTGACAAGGACTCAGGGACTGATCCATTGAAGAGGTTATTCACCAGATAAAGCTCTCGCAGCTTCGGCATCCGGAAGAAACCCGCCGGAATTTCGCCTGAGAAATTGTTCGCTTGAAGGTCGAACTTAGTGAGGTTTGAGAATTCCTTTCGAAGCTCCGGCAACTCGCCTACCAGAATATTGGAGGAAATGTCCAAAAACTCCAAGTGAGAGCATAAGGAGAAGGAATCCGCGTTAATCTCCCCGCCGAAGTAGTTATCGGAGAGGTTTAGCCTCCGAAGAGTCGAAATCCGGCAAAAGTCGGCAGGAAACTCGCCGGAGACTTCTAAACCACCCAAATTGATCGACACAACAGCTCGGCTCCGGCGATCACAAGTAATACCAGTCCAATGACACGGCGCACCACGAGCCGACTCGTTCCAATCACCGAGTACACCACCGCTATCACCGAGTTGGCGAGTCTTAACGCGGAGCAGAACCTCCACATCCCGGCTCGAACAACTCGTCGGAGTAACCAAAGCAGCAGAAAACAACAGTACAATCAACAAACGCATCGTAAAATCCATGGCGAAATGAAAACGATAATGCTAAGCTCTGTGAACAAAATCAACCGATAAAGAGAGAAGTAAAAATACTAAAAATCAAGTCAGCAATTAATGAAACGTAAGAATGAAGCACCGAAATGGTGGAGGGTGGTTGGCGGCGAACGGTTAACCGACTGGCCGCTGGGTGACAAATGTAACGGAAAGACAATGAACATTCATAACGCGTTCACATTGACGGAGAAATCAGAAGTGATTTGAATAACGAACATTATCGGCCGGACAACAAAAATTTGCAGACAAGCATGCTTAAGGGGAATTCAACAAGGTGATAATAATGATGATAATGAACGGGATTTTAAGCATTTATTATTATTATGGAAATAAGTCAATCCTAAAAATTTGTTCTAATGTTCAAACCCACCTCTTCACATGAGAGTGCATTCGGGGACCACAAAATCGGCAACTTCCTAATTTGAATGATTTAGTTATAGGCAAAATATATTACTGGTTTCAAAAAAAAAAAGGCAAAATATATTACTTCTTATCCTGATCTATTGCATGCCGATTTCTTAGTTATTTTTATTAAAAAATGGTGGAAATCAAAAGGGGTAACGTCTAGATTAGTGACAGTTAAAGTGAATATTTTCGCATGAAGCGGGCAGAGAGACCAGCAAACCCGTTGAATTCAAGTGCTTTTGAGTTGTAAAAATTAATAAAAGAATAATATTATGTGGAGTTCTATCTTTTATTCTCAAATTTTTAGTATCAATTTTTATCCACGACTATTATTTTAGTGCCAAAATTCATCGCGCCGGTCACTCATCCGTTTAAAACGTGCAAAAATCTAAAATTGTTAAGGGTATTTTCGACATTTTTAACTTAATATCTCAATTTGAACATGAATAAATGGATTTAAGTCCAAAGATCAATCAAAATTCGCAATTTTCCTCCTCATTTTACCTTAATTTGAGGAGGAGAACTGTGAATTGTGATCAATCTTAGGGCTTAAATCTCTTCATTTATGCTCAAATTGCGATATTTAGTTGAAAAGGAAGAAAATACCTTTAAAAATTTTAGATTTCGGCACGTTTTAAATGGATGGTTGACCCGCGCGATGAATTTTGGTACTAAAACAGTAGTCATTACGACAAAAATTGGTATTAAAACAATAGTCGTAGGACCAAAATTAGTAGAAATTAAACATGTGGACCAAAATTGTCATTTTGTTAATAGTCGTGGGACTAAAATTGGTATTTGCTCAAAATAAAAGTAAGAGTAAAATTTAAAATTATATAAAGTCAAACTCTTAGAGCATCCCTAGCTAATAGATGGATTTTGGTATTTGCTCAAAATAAAAGTAAGAGTAAAATTTAAAATTACATAAAGTCCAACTCTTAGAGCATCCCTAATAGGTGGATTTTGGTATTTTCTCAAAATAAAAGTAAGAAAACAAAGTAGTGTAGCACGATGTTCTATTCCCCTATAAATACTTACAAAAGAATAGTATTTAAAATAATGTGTGTGTGTGTGTCTATACTGAATATATTATTAGCATATTTAAAATATACCATTCTTTTAAACGTTCTACTCGTGGTAGTACTTCTGGTTGTACAAGTATTGTTGAATGTGTTGTTGTAGACAAAGAAATTCCTAGTGTAGTGGATAGAATTAGATATGATAACATATAAATGGACTACTGCTTTTAAAATCATGTTAGTAAATAATTAGATTTTACCTTTGAAGTGAACAACTGCAATATACTCCGCTGATATTGCCGTCTGTGGAGATTTTCCTGCCCTAATTTGTTTGAAGAAGAACAAATTGCCAATTTGTTTGAAGACCGCGCAAAAATCCATTAACGCCTGAGATGTTGTGATTATAAAGAAACAAATTGTCAATTTGTTTGAAAACCGCAATAAAGAAACAAATTGCCTAAAGAATTTGACGCTAAAATTCTGTTATATTTGACATAAAGAATTTGGTAAACTTATAAAGGATTAGGATATAATATTAGGAATTTAATTGGAGGTTGCACGATAAGAAGAACACAAAGTACAATTTGTTATACTAGACTACTATTACACCAACATTTGTTTAGTTCCAGTTAGGAATCTAACATTATTGGCTTTTATTATAATTGTAGATTTAAAACGATAATATTCAAACGATTTATTTATACTTGACATACTATATACCCATAAATAAACAAAATGTACATAATATGCTAATGGTAATAAATACATAATTTATTAAATACATATATACAAAATCTGAATTATGGGAGAAATATGTAGTCTCCCCTTACCATGATGTTTTATATACGGAGTATATATTACTGATCTTAAATTTAATTACTTGATCCAATGCCTTTCCCTATTATCTGTAAATTGATGTCCAGATCAGATGGGTTATTAGATTATAAATATGAAAAAACTAATATATCTTGATGGATTTTAATAACCCGGGTAATCCGAATTAGTAAATCCGATTAAATAAAGGGGGTATGACATGTTAATGGATTGAATGTATACCGCGGAGTAGATGTATATTGAATAATGTAAAATGCTATTACAGAGGTTGACAATGTAATAATATGACAAATGTGATGAAAGTAAGTGAAGATGTCCTAACAAGACAACCAGCAAGCTTTTATACCAGCTCAAGGTGTAACTGATCCGGAGAAAACGCAGGGAAGCACGCCTAACGTCCGGACCGTAACCGCCGCCGCAAGACTCGGTCCAGGCGCGGACCAAAAACCCCCCACCACTAGGCCGAGGGCTGACCTCGGCCCAGTGGTGGGTTCGGCCGAGGCTGAGCACTGTGGCCTCGGCCGAGCACGGAGCGTGGCCAGCCCGTGGCCGAGGGCTGACCTCGGCCACGCGGTTGGCCCCGGGTTGTGTGCTTGTTCCGGCTCCCTTTTGCCCCATTCGTGCTCCGCACCCAGTCCTAATTATTCCATCATCTCTTATCTTCATCATCATATCCATGAGGATATATATGCAAGTTGTGTTTGAGAAACAGCAATAACAGTACATGACATATGATTTGACAGTAGGTAGTATATATAGGTAGGTTATTTCATATTGTTAGAGCTTAGAGATGAGATAAGATTAACAATCTGCCAACTGCGAATGAAGCAAGTGTTAGTTGTTACACTATAAGCTAGCAAGCTGTATACAGTGGTATTGGATGGGATGATACAAATACAAATATAATTATTAGAAGACACCTAATGGGGGCCGGGGGTCTATTCATGAACATTACAGTACTAAGCTATGAATCACATGCAATGGCTTTGCGATCTGGTGAGGGCTGCAGGGTGATTTTCAGCATCTAACTTTTATTTTTTCTAAGCTAAGTTAATGTAGTGTAATATAATCCTCTAGCCTTCCCTCCTTCTAGGTAACTTTTTCAGCAACTAACTTTTTTAAAGTTAATGTAGTGTAATTTGTTACTTGGTCCATTAAAGTAATTCCAGGATTTCCAGGTTTGCCAGACTAATTCGGTCTTCGGTCACACTCTACAAGACCCCATCCCTAGAGTCACTGCATAGATAAATAGTGAGTTGTGCTTGGAATCAGCCTGTCGATCCTAGTCTTTATCTGCGCACAAGGGATTCAATCTTAGACCTTCCAATATGCATTATGATATGCATTGTGAACAGGCTGTTAATAAAGAAGCTAGCTAAGCTAGGACAATGTGTGTTCTTCATCCAAACAGCAAAATGGTAGAATATAATCTTATCAACTTTCAACTTCATATATACTACCAAGTACAGTAGGCAATTCAATTCAATTCAAGTCCACACAGCTAAGCTAGCACAAATTACAGGTCCACCCACCGCACATGCTTATGCCTTATTTCCATCAAGCTAAGCTAAGATTACAATCTAATCTATATAGCATGCTTGAAAAGTCTCTATCCAATATCCTCAATATAAATAGCACATCCATATATTTCCATTTTCTTCATTCAGCACGTACATATATACCCATATATACTTCAGCAATATAATTCTCCCCTAAAACATTTCTGAATGAAAATGGAAAAGTCAGTGATAAACTCCAAGAAGCTGATAAAATTGGCAATAAAATGGCACAAATCTGTTGCCACTGCTGCAGGGAGGAAGAAGAGGATTTCGTTCCCAAGGCGCAATTATGGTGCAGCTGTTAGCAGCAAAGGCGGCCATTTCACTGTCGTCTACTCTAAACCGGATTCTTAGCTTGTTCAATTATTCCACCACTTTTTCTTCACCACCAAGTCATTAATTAGATGACTGAAAAGAGTTCGATCTATCCAGACTTTCAAGCTCTGTTGTTGACTCTATCTTTGGAACACTCCAAGTCAGTGATCCTCTCAGCTGATTCAATGCATATCAATGGAGAAATCAACAATGTTTTTTTTTCCTCCTTTGTAGAACATCCTAATGTAGTTTATGGTTTTTATGTTAAAATGATTTTCCATTTTAAAATAAGTGCATGTGTTTTCATCTATGTAATTGTGTTTATGTGTCATCACTCATCAACAATATAATTTTGTCAATTATGAACATCAATTCTGTACCTCTTAAAATCAAATCTTGTATATTGGACCAGGGTGCATAGTGCACTGTGGATCCTAGTCCATGATATAAGGATTGAATGAATGGAAGTCAGGTCAAGAGGAAAAGTATTGGAGGGAAAGGAAGCATTTTAAAAGTTGGACCAAAAAAATGGGTGACTTTAAATGAGAAAGTTTATGATATTGTGGGAAAAAAAATGAGTGACTTTTAAAAGTTGGACAAACATACGCGATATGCATTTGAATTTATATATTTTTTTCAATTTCAAAAATAGGTTTAGGGGTTTATTTCTAGCTTCACTCAATTATATCCTGAACCATATACACTCGTCCCAAACCAATAAGGAGGTAAATCGAAATTTCGAGGATCGATACTCAAGTACTCAACATCTAACTGTATACTTTTGCCCACAAGGAGAACAACTAACCAAATTTAATGTTCGTGGTAAAAATTGAACCCTCATTCTATCACCGGAAGCAAGTCTTAAATGAATTGAGACTTCTCATCTTGATAGTTAAATTTTCATTTTGTGTATCTGGTTCACAGTTCACAATATGATCTGCCCTTCACTTTAAATAGTGACTTTATCCCAACACAACTGTGTCCAAGGATTGACAGTCATACAATTCTTATGTAAGCATCAGATTCACAATTGACATTGTAGAAATGAATCAACAAGGAATCCACTATAATCTTGTTATAAAAATAGATCTTTTGTGGCATGAGGGATGAACATTAGCAGATATAGCAGTAAGATGTTTAGATATTCATTTGAGCTGTTGAAAGTATTCACCATATTGAATAATAAAATCACTAGTAGTGTCAAGGAGACTGAAATTTTGAAAGTTGTGTAATGAATTAATTTCTATAAAAATTACACTATAATGTATTCAGCTATGATTTTCTGTAATCACAATGAACTAATCTACAACTAAGTTTCATGTCATCTTTGAAACCAAAAAAGAAAAATGTTTGAAAGACACATCAGCAGACAATAAATTGCTGATCTCTCAACCCTTGATGCATTGAGGTTAAGGAGCACCGATTCGAAGTAACTGATGCAAGCAAAGCAGTCTGGAGTTCTTTGCCTACGCCTTGGCTAAGAAGCGAAATAATATACTCCATCAAGACTGCATCACATGGCAATGTAATAGGACCATCACTTGGAAGTCCAAATTCCTCTTCAGACATTACTAAAAGTTGTCTGATGATTTCGTTGTCAAGAAAAACTAGGGGAACAACAAACCGTTGTTGATCAGCCGTGTAGATAGCAAAGTGACCTTTGCTAACCGCAGATGATACACTACGACTTCCTGCATCGTTGTGCCTAGGAAACGAAATTCTCTTCCTTCTAATGGCAACAAATTTCTGCCATTTCTTAGTGAGCTGGATGAGTTTCTTGGAACTGATCATGGTGTTTATCTTTGCAGATATGATAGAGAGAAAACAGAGTGATTATATTATGGTATACTAGAGAGAGACTTTGAAGTTAGGGGTGAAGTGGTAGAGGTTGATGATGAACTAAAATGCATAAAGAAGTGATTTATTTATATTCATTTCATTCTGGAAATAAAGGATGCAGAAGCATGTGCAAGCAGGTGATATGGGCCATTTGTGTTGGGATGAGATGCCTATTAGTTCTATATAAGTCATTGTATAGATGAGATGTCGAAGCACAGATTACTAATAGGGCCCTTTAAGTTGTTCCACCAAACAGCAGAATGATAATCTCAGATCATAAATAGCCATATCCACAATTAAAATGCCTCATTTTCTGTGGTTTGTATGAAGTGGACCAATTTTGCCCATTAACACTAAATCACACAAAGGTTGGCTTAAATGCATGCCTACTTGCCATAGTTTTATCATTATCAACTTTTTTTCTCTATGTGCCAAACCACAGACAAGTCTCCAGAAATATCAGTAAGATGTTCACAATTTCATTTGCAGCTTTTGACACATTTCCCTTCATTGTGTCTTCTGCAGAAGCTATAATTTCAGGACCAATTAAGTTGATACATTGAATATATATATATCACAACTATATATCGGTTGGTACACAACATAAAGGCCCCATTTCCCTAAGTAGCATATGGGTATGCCTTCAATTCCCTGATTTGTTAACAAGAAATTCTATCCTCCACATAAAGTCTGTCTTGGACCTCCTCCATATAAATATATACATCACTTGCATATGAGTTTCATAATCAAACACTAGCAATAATTCATCTCATATCTCTTCTTTCTCTCCATCTCCTGAAGCTGCAGTCACTATGATCAGTTCCAAGAAACTCATCAACATGGCAAAGAAATGGCAGAAATTTGTCATGCTCAGAAGGAAAAGGATATCGTTTCCAAAACAGAATGAGGAAGAAGTAGATAGTTGCAGTACATCATCGGCAGTAAACAAAGGCCATTTTGTAATCTACACAGCTGACCAAAAGCGATTTGTTATTCCCCTATCGTTTCTTGACAACAAAATCATTAGACAACTGTTGGAAATGTCAGAAGAAGAATTTGGACTTCCAAGCGATGGACCTATTACATTACCGTGTGATGCAGTGTTGATGAAGTACATCATTTCGCTACTTAGCCGAGGTGTAAGCACACAACTCCAGAATGCTTTGCTTGTATCTGTAACTTCAAACCGATGTTCCTCGGCTTCATTGCATCAAGGATGGAGAAATCAGCCATTTCTTATTTGCTGACTTCATTGTCAATATTTATCTGTAAATGATAGAAAGTTAGAGATAGCTGATTCAACACATCAAATGGGTGCAAAAATGTTAGGCCCACATTATGTAATACAGTAATAGTATATCCGATCCTTTGCAGAAAATCAATGGAAAGGTAGAGAAAATGATGGAATGTGTAAAAGGATGAGCATACAGGATATGGCTCTGTTGAGAGTTTCAACAAATTTTAAGTAGTACACACTGCAAATGCATATATATGCATTTTGATCATCACACTCTAGCAGTCTACCAACACATACCATACTTTAACAGCTCTCTATAAAATCTTATCACTTTATTTTCTCGCGAACTCCAAGAACAGTCACTATATTATCAGCTCCAGATGAACATTATAGATTTTTTGTGGCATTAGGGATGAACATTAGCAGATATAGCAGTAAGATGCTTAGATATTCAGTTGTAGCTGTAGAAACTATTCACCATAGTAAATAACAGAATCACATTTCACTAACTTCGTATCTACAACTATTTGGTTTTTTAGTTATGTACCAATTCAACAATCACTAGTAGTCATGGAGACTGAAATTTTGAAAGTTGTGTAATCAATTAATTTCTATAAAAATTACACTATAATGTATTCAGCTATGATTTTCTGCAATCACAATGAACTAATCTACAACTAAGTTTCATGTCATCTTTGAAACCAAAAAAAAAAATAAATAAATAAAAAAGTTTGACAGACACATCAGCAGACAAGAAATTGCTGATCTCTCAAGCCTTATGCATTGAGGTTGAGGAGCACCGATTTGAGGTAACTGATGCAAGCAAATCAATTGATATCCGATCCTTTGAAGAAAATCAATTTTATTTTAGTCTATTTGAAGCTTTCACACAGTGACACACAATCTCATCTTGCAAAGTTATATAGGTTTTGTATGTAATACATGTATGTAACTATACAAATTCCAGAAAATTATGCATTAATATAATGAGATAGATAAATCTAACAGTCGTTCATCATCTCTTCCAAGCAACTTAGCATGCATCCATCCTCCAGATCCACGGGCTCCGAATTCGACTGGAACGGGAAAATATCCCTAGGGTTATAAAAACCACTTTGTGCGTACACTTGATCTCTATATCCAAGCATCAATGCCATGTCTGCAAGATTGCACCCTATCAACCTATTTTTCTCCTTATCGATCCCCACAACTCTCTTTATCTCCCACCTATAATTTGTTCTGTCTTCTAGCCCCCAAAGCACCAATTCATCGGATTTGTACTTGCATATAAACCCTAGCCTTCCCTTGTACTCAACAATTCTTTCATACATGTAACTTCTATTCTCTTCGGTAGCCGCTAATGGTCCCGCGAATTCAAAGTGAGTCTCAGTTGCGGAGTCGAAAGCCAAAATTGTGTTGCGGTTAGTAAGCCAATACACTAAGCCTCCTGTACAAACAGGTGATTGATGGTCGAAAATCGTGGATCGTTCGGTTATGAGGTTTTCTGTCTGTCTCCATGACCAAATTTTCGAATCGAAAATCTCACATATGTAGTTGTTTTTGTTAGGTGGCCTGAAAATTGATAAATATCAAAACATTAATTAAGCATGACTAGAATCATGTAGCAAGAAATATAATTTAATGCATATATACTAAGTTATATTTGTAATAATACTGTGAAATATAAATTATAGAAACTTACGAATGACGAGCATCTGAGTATTTGATTATTTTGTAGTGTAGAGGATTTGATTTAAGAATCATCAAAGCAACTAGTTCGAAGAATCCTCTTTTCCCCTTCGGGCTAGGCAACACCGCACATTGTCTAGTGCTTGGCTTACAAACAAAATACTCACAAGACCTATGTTTATACCTTTGGCAGCACAAAATTCCTTGGTTAGAAGATGCCAAGATTCTTATGTCTTTCCCGAAACACTTGATAGAAATATTTGGAATCTTCAAGGTTGGGTCAATGGACACAAATGTGGAAAAAGATATATTGTGTTGGAGTGTTTGAACAAAATATCCCATGATATTTTTTGTTCTCAAAGTGTAATTTTGCAAGAACCAGGAATCCTCAATTAACTCTTTTAATTCCTTGCTAACCACCTTGCATGTATTTAGCGTTTCTAAGGTTGTTAGAGACAAAATCTCAGAGAGCATGTCCTGACCGAGATGAAATTCAGAATCCATTGGGTCACAATTTATTTATTTTTTTATTGTGACAAAAAAAAATGTTGGAAAAAACAAGGAAGATGAATTGAATTTTTGATAAGAACAAAGGTTGCTGCCTAAGAAATTGTATGTAAATCTGCTGAGAAGCTGTGTATAAATAGTTGAATCGTCATATTCCAATTCTAAAAGAAATAGGACTCAGGTTATATCTTCAATTACACATAGGTTTTATATGGGAACCTATGTTGATTCTTTCCTAATCATATTAGGAAAGAAATAGGATTGAGGTTATATCTTCAATTACACTCAGGTTTTATATGGGAACCTATGTTAACTCTTTCCTAATGAAATTAGGATTTATGAAGCTAAGCCAACTTCTCAATGCAAATATATGCAACCTGCGACATAAATTAAAAAAAAAAAGCACGCTTTCTGGCAACATGGATGCAAATGATTAAATAGTGTCTCGAATAGACGCACTTTAAGTTTCGAACTTATGCACCTGACCTTAAGCTGGAAAATAATGCATAAGCTATAAACATACGTACCTTAAAAGTTAAACTCATGCACCTTAAATTAAAAAGTGGTGTACCTTAAGTTTAAACATACGCACCTTAAAACTATAAACTTATGCATCTCAAGCTTTAAACATACACACCTTAGCTATAAACTTAAGTATCTTAAGAGATAAACTGATACACCTTAAACTAGAAAGTGACGCACCTTACGCTTTAAACATATACACATTACGCTTTAAACATATACACATTAAGCTATAAACTTGCGCACCTTAAACTATAAAATTACGCACCTTAATCTGTGACCTTACGTACCTTAAGCTTTAAACTTACGCACTTTAAGCTAGTAGTGCCAAGGAGACTGAAATTTTGAGTTGTGTAATGAATTAATTTCTATAAAAATTACACTAAAATGTATTCAGCTATGATTTTCTGCAATCACAATGAACTAACCGCTTTTGATCAGCTGTGTAGATCGCAAACTGACCTTTGCTAATAGCAGATGATGCACTACAACTTTCTCTATGTGCCAAACCACAGACAAGTCTCTAAAAATATCAATAAGATGTTCACAATTTCATTTGCAGGTTTGACACATTTCCCTTCATCATGTCTTCAGCAGAAGCCATAATTTCAGAACCAATTACAAGTAGATACATTTAATATATAGCACAACTAGCTGTGGGCACACAACATAAGGGTCCCATATCCATATGTAGCATATGGGTATGCCTTCCCTGATTTTCAACAAGAAATTCTATCCTCAAAATAAAGTCTTATCCACCCACCTTAATATAAGTATATATGTATGAATTTTCATCATTAAACACTATCAATCCATCCCATACTTTAAAGTCTCTCTACAAAATCTCATCACTTCTTTTCTCTCAATCTACTTAAGTAGTCACTATGATCAGTTCCAAGAAACTCATCAACATGGCAATGAAATGGCAAAAATTTGTCATGATCAGAAGGAAAAGAATATCATTTTCAAAACAGAGTGAGGAGGTAGATAGCTGCAGTACGCCAGTTAACAAAGGCCATTTTGTAATCTACACAGCTGATCAAAAGCGGTTTGTTATTCCCCTATCTTTTCTTGACAACAAAATCATCAGCCAACTGTTGGAAATGTCAGAAGAAGAATTTGGACTTCCAAGTGGACCTATTACATTACCGTGTGATGCAGTGTTCATGAAGTATATCATTTCGCTACTTACCCGAGGTGTAAGCACAGAACTCCAGAATGCTTTGCTTGTATCAGTAGCTTCAAATCGATGCTCAGCTTCGTTGCATCAAGGATGGAGAAATCAGCCATTTCTTATTTGCTGACTTCATTGTCAATATTTATCTGTAAATGATAGAAAGTTAGAGATAGCTGATTCATCAGGTCAAATGGGTGCAAAAATGTTAGGCCCACATATGTAATAGTATATCATTTTCAGGAAATCAATTTTTAGTCTATTTGAAGCTTTCAAAACTTCTGACTTCTACAACTCAGTTGTTATAAGATGATTTTATTCTCAAAAAGTCGGATAAATATGCAAATTAAGATCAAATATAAATTTCTATACAACATAGTGCAAAGCTAAATGCAAACTGGGTCACTGTCCAACTAAACTGTAAACAAAGTAACACAATTGATCACTCTTGTAAACTCTTTTCAGTGTCCAGCCTTAACACAATGTTGTCTACCCTTCTGTAATCAATACAAAGCCTTTTCCCTATCTGAAAATTCATTTCCAGAAGGGGTAGCAATAATATATGATTACTTTTTTTCCTTTCGATTAGAGGGATGAAGATCAACCATTTATGGTCAATGGCTGTTTTACTGTATTGTACAAAAAAGCTAGTTCTTCATCCATAAGTCTGTTAAAAGGTGTCTTTTGGAAATTTTTGCAACATTCCTACTGGTGCTGCCATGGAATTGAAAGTATTGATCATAGTAAATAGACACACATTTCACCAAATTCATATCTACAAACTGTTTACATACAAACATAATGGGAATTTTTCTTTTCATTGAGATGCTGAGAGCCTGAGATATATATGTTACAATATACTAATACAACTAGAACTATAATGTATTCAGCTATGATTTTTTGCAATTTCAATGAAATAACCTACAACTAAGTTTCATGTCATTCTTGAAAAAAAAAAAAAAAAGAAGAGAGAGAGAGAGTTCGACAGCCACATCAGCAGACAAGGAATTGCTGATTTCTTCACCCTTGATGCATTGAAGTTGAGGTGAACTGGTTTGAAGTAATTGATGCAGGCAAAGCATTCTGGAGTTCTGTGCCAACACCTTGGCTAAGAAGAGATATAATGTAACATGAAGCGACATCTTATATTTTTCTGGTGGCTATCTTTTTCTGAGGTCTTGGAAACCCTTTAGTTTGTCTGAGAATGTAAGGCACTAAGGGTCCTGCAGGCTGCAAGGTACTAATAGGGCCCTTTAAGTTCTTTCTCCAAACAGCTGAATTATCTCAGAATTAGCCATATCCACAATTAAAATGCCCCATATCTAAGAACAGTAAAGTTTTGTACTCCCTCATCCACTGGTTAACTTCTATGGGTTGCTTCATGTTCTGTGATTTGTATGAAATAGACCTAATTTGCCAATTCACACCAAATGACACAAAGGTTGATTTAAATGACAAACCATCATAGTTTTTTCCCCTTTTTCCCATCAAACAGTCAAACCACAGACACTTCTTCAGAAATATTAGGAAGATGTTCACAAATTCATTTGCAGCTTTTGACACATTTCCTTTTCATCGTGTCTTCTTCGGAAGCCATAATTTCAGAACCAATAATTAAGTAGATACATTGAATATATACCACAATTAGCTGTGGGCACACAACATAGAGGTCCCATATTCGTATGTAGCATATGGGTATGCCTTCCCTTATTTTCAACAAGAAATTCTGTCCACAATATAAAATCTGTCTCCACCCACCTTAATATGAATATATATACCACTTGCATATGAGTTTTCATCATCAAACACTAGCAATTCATCTCATACCTTAGAGTCTCTCTACAAAATCTCATCTCTTCTTTTCTCTCAATCTCCTGAAGCAGTCACTATGATCAGTTCCAAGAAACTCATCAACATGGCAAAGAAATGGCAGAAATTTGTCATAATCAGAAGGAAAAGGATATCATTTCCGAAACAGAATGAGGAAGCAGATAGTTGCAGTACATCATCGGCAGTAAACAAAGGCCACTTTGTAATCTACACAGCTGACCAAAAGCGGTTTGTTATTCCCCTATCTTTTCTTGACAACAAAATCATCAGACAACTGTTGGAAATGTCAGAAGAAGAATTTGGACTTCCAAGTGATGGACCTATTACATTACCGTGTGATGCAGTCTTCATGAAGTACATCGTTTCACTACTTAGCCGAGGTGCAAGCACAGAACTCCAGAATGCTTTGCTTGTATCTGTAACTTCAAACCGATGCTCCTCAGCTTCATTGCATCAAAGATGGAGAAATCAGCCATTTCTTATTTGCTGACTTCATTGTCAATATTTTTATTGTAAACTATAGAAATTTAGAGATAGCTGATTCATCAAATATGTGCAAAAATATTAGCACACATGCAATAGTATACCTTTTTCAGAATATTAATTTTTAGTTTATTTGATGATTTCAAAACTTCTGACTTCTACAACACAGTGGTTGTATGATTGATTTTACCCTCAAAATGTTGGATAAATATGCAAATTTGAGGTCAAATATAACTGGCTATACAACACCAGTGCAAAACTAACTGCAAACTGGGGTCACTTTCTAACCTTACTGCAAACAAATTGACATAATTGATCGCTCTAGTGAACTCTTTTCAGTGTCCATATCAGATTATTGAGAGCAGAGAGATAAGAAAGACAGAAACTGATATTATTGCAAAAGAAGGAAGAAGAGTACAAAGACTTGGGTTCTAACACATGGTCCATAGCTCCTGAATCCATGACCCAATCCCCAATTGAAAGAAGAGAGGATGCAACAACATGATTAAAAGAAAGTGGGCTATAAACAGTAATGAACTTGCATTGTCCACTAGATGCACCTTCTAACTTGCTAAAATCAGCAGACAGAGAACTAACTTGAGCTGCATCAGCCATGCTATTATCTAGAATAGGAGAAACCTGCTTTCCACTAACGGTACTTCACATAAACTCCATCAACATCTGACACTGTTCTGGACTGTCATTCTCAAGTTCAAACTAATTAGCCACTCTATTGCCATTAGTGTTCCGCTGTCTTGATTTCAGCTTATAACCAGGAGGAAATCCGTGTTTCCTATAACATTTCTCTATGGTATGCCCTTGCAAACCACAAAAAGTACACTGCACTCTCTTGTCATTAACATAACCAGTGCCTCCACCAAAATTAACATAAGCATCATCACTAGACACTTTAGAATATTGTCTCTCCTGTTGTATAATCATTGCAAAGGCTGTATCCATTTCTGGCAAAGGTTCCATAAGCATAATATGTGATCTAAGCATAAAAAAATTGTCATTCAATCCCTTTAAAAACCTAATTACTTGATCATTTTGTAGATATTCTTTAGCCTTAACAATTGCATCACACTGACAACTCGGATTGCACTCACACTCCGGTAAAGGCCTCAAAAATAACAATTCATTCCAAAACGTTATTAATTGAGTATAATACTCAGTCACGGTGGAGGATCCTTGTTTTAAGGAATAGATTTCCTCAAGTAAATCAGAGATACGGATAGCATCGCTCTCGGAAAATCTCCGCTTAAGATCCTTCCAAATTTCAGAGGCAACATCAAACGACAAAACGCTACTAGCAATGGTAGTAGTAACTGACCTTAGGATCCACAATCTGACCATCGCGTTACATCTCCTCCACTGTGGATAGAGTTCACTGTCTTTCTCCGGTGCCTTGATTGATCCACTGACAAAGTCCCATTTGTTCTTCGCCATTAGGGCTATCTGCATAGCCCTAGCCCAATAGCGGTAATTGAGGCCAGAGAAGGGAGGAGAGACGAGAATCAAGTCCGGCGTTTCACTCGGATCAAGATAATAAGGGCTATCCGGGTTCAAAGTCACAGAAGGTAAGCCTATCGGTGTTTGAGGCAGAGGATTGGCTGAGGAAGAAGCCGGTGCTTTAGGTTCCGACGGCAATGGCGACGAAACAGTCAATGCAGCGTAACTAGGTCCCATTGTGAGACTCTGAGAGAAACTGATATTATTGCTGTATTGCATAAGAAAGGAGAAGAGTACAACGACCCTTATATAGCAAACCCAACTAACTATCCAGTAGCCACCCTTCAGTTACAACCGTTTGTTCTTCATGCTGAGTTGGCGTAACCAACTCAGCTGCTGAGTCATCTAATAGTCCATTTTTAATTATTTTTTTTTATACATTAGATTTCTCGGAGGAGATGAAGCCAGAGTTCTCCTTAACTCCTTATCGTTGAACTCCTACCCTGCCAATAGAATGGTGACTTTAGGTCAAGTGATCTACCATTTAAATTAACGAGACTCTGCTTTAATTCCTCATTTGTTCGGCCTCGCTCTCTTGAACCACTTTGACAATATTACATTTCATCAATTTCTTATGTACAAATTTATTACTTGCAAGCATAATGTGAAATTTCTTTTTATTCAAATGAGAGATACAAATATTACAATATGTTTCTACAACTATATTCAAATAAAATTGTGTTCTATTTAGGAAAAAAAAACACTATATAATAAAATATTATAAAATGTTGTTATGATAATGTTTTGACTTGTTACTTTATTACATTTTATGAGACACAATTGGTTATATTTACTTTGATGATTATAAAATAATATATAAAATAATAAATGTGTAGTCTTATTATAAATTTAAATTTATTTAGTTTTTAGTTTATATAAAACACCTCCTTCAATATAATTTTAGAAAAAGCAAAACATCATAAAAATTTTCCATGTGTGTTTTCTTCTCCCAACAAATGATAGTCCTTTTAATTTTAGAAAAAGCAAAATATCATAATAAATTGCATTATTATAACTCATAATGTCCATTATCTGAACATATGATGGTCAATTCATCAACACGTGAGAGCTTACTAAAGATATATTTTTATAACTCATAAAATACATTATTTTAACGTATAAAGTACATTATTATATTCTAAACCATGGGTAATTGCAAAACTTACCAAAGGTACATTATTCAAACCAATAATAGACATCTCGTGAACACTTGAAAACTTACCCAACATACATTTTTATAACTCATAATTCTAAAGCATAAACCACATTATTCTAACTCATAAAATACATTATCTTACAACAGACGGTTCATTATTCTAACACATAAATAATTAAGTAGACATTGTTATTAATTAACGGAATTATTTTTTTAAACGTCAAAATGACATCATTTCAGATATTGGTCCACACAGTTATGGACCGTAATTTGACCTTTGGCAAGTAAATGACACATGGATTATATGATGTGAAATTCTCTATAAGAGATTGATTTTTTTTTTTATCTAGAAATTAATTATTTATGAGCCAAACCTATTTGAACCATATGTCATCCATATGTACTCTTTTTTTTACTGCAACAAAACATATTTTACATGGAATGCATCTTCTAAATGTGTTTAATACAAGTTTTGCTTTTCACTTGATCCAAGAAACACATTCATCAATATTTTACCCAAACATTTTTTTTCACCAAAATAAAATTAAAGCATCTAGTAAATGCGTTTGGTTAAAAAGTGGTTCTTTTCTTTTTTTTTTGAAAAGAAAGGTAATTAATTCATATCCATCAAAAGAACATTACAGAGGAAATTGGAAGGGTTGTAAAGCCACTCCGAATAATCAGACAAAGAAAAATATTGCCTAGCTAGAATATGGGTTACCTGGTTCGCTGATCGTCTAGTAAACACTAAACTAATATAAGTAAACATACTCATTAAGTTTTGAATTTCATCTAAAATAATGTGAAAAGATTGAAAATGTGTTCAATTGAAATAAGAAATTGACTTTTTTATGGCTAGGGCCTTTAACCAGGTTTATAATGGGAATCAAATGGACATATATAGGAGTTATACATAATTATGTGCAGGAATTCATTAAAGATGATGTTGTAAAGTCACAATTTAACTTCAATTCTATCACAAAATCTTTGCTAAGCGATATGACTAACAAGGCATCAAGAAATATGAGTCTTAAGCCCATGATTTAATCATAATTAAAAGAAAGTTTAACTGTCGTCTAATATTAAGTTAGCACTATAATTCAATGTAGATAGGTATTTCATTTGTTGATGGAAATTCAACTCAAGATTTGTCCACCATGTCATATATTTGAATATAATAATGTGAAGTGTATAATATTAATTAAATGAAATTAAAGTTTAGTTATATCTTGCATTCTCTTCCCCTAAAAGATTTAATTCTCGACCCTAAAGATCCCACGCACCCGACCGAGCATGTGGAAGGAGCGAGATAAATCACCGTAACGTAACTCAATAGTAGCGTTGCTCAACAAACCGGGCCAAATTAAATGTCACGCACAAGGAATTTGTCAACTACTCCACCTAACCTTGATCTCTCCTTCTAAATATCGTCTACTAAACCACTGAGTTAAGTCCGTGATATCAAGTCTGATTTGATGTCATAACCAAAATATATACAGAAAAAAAGAGCCCTACATAGCTGCTGCTGCGCTGCTAATTAAACACATGCATGCATATAGAATTAATTAAACTACATACCATACGATGTTTACAGAATATTTATGTATGTTTACAGTTGACATATATAGATCAGACAGACAAACTAGCATATATATATATATGCCCGCAGGCTTAATAGATGAGATGAGATGAGGTAATTTAGGGTTTAGGAGAGTAGGGACGAAGGCTGAGCTCAAGGGAGACACTACTATCGCCATCGCTATCGCCATCGCCATGCATTGGGAAGAGAGAGAGGGTTTGTGGAGGCGTCTTTGAACGCTTTGCAGCATTATTATAAATATGCAAATCTGGTAGGCCTGGAGGGGCTATTATTGCAGTAACAGGGCGTTTTCTTGGGTGTCTCTCCCGGTTTCTCTGGTTCTGAAACCAGTAAAACACGTTTTTCCCCTCAATCTTCCCCAGCTGCCTCAGCCTCAACGATATCCTCTCAATCTCCTCCGTCGATGGCCTCCGAATCATCTGGTTGTAGTAAAGGTCTTTCAATATTTGCAATTGCTCCACCGTCGGCTTCCACCGAGCACACCAATTGTAACTACCACAACCACCGCCGTTGTTGTTCTCTTCCCCTCCTTGCTGCAGCCCATGGTTTTGTCCAACGGCGTCCATCTTATATATATATGTTACCTACATAGAGTTCGAGATAATAAAATACTCCCTCTGTCCCATTTTACATGTCCTACTTTTAAATCAACTCTTTCTTTTTTTGTTTATTTTCTTTTAGTAATTTGTACTCATTTTTAAATATGATTTTTTGTGTTTAATAATAATTTTAGTGTAGTTTCTAAATATATACATTTTGTATATTAATACTAAACTTAATATTATGAAATTTTGAATTAAAAATAACTTAAGTCAAGCCTCGTTAACCGAATCATATACATAAAATGGGACGGAGGTAGTATATATAAGGAATTGAATGAGAAGGGCATTAAAGAAAGAAAAAAAAAAAAGAAATAATAACCATAAATTCTTGGTTCGACTTTCTTCATTAGTTATACACTTATACACTTATACCATGAACACGAGTCTACCTTATAAGGTGAATCTGGATCAATTTACATACCGAATGTTCAACATGTAAATTGTGTATTTTAAACCTAGGTCCACTTTGGGCCAGGTTCACAGAATAATTTGACAACTTTCCTTATATCGGCCATTTTACCCAATTTGGAAAACCATTAATGCCAGTTAAAGTTGCCATGGTGAAAACTAAGTTCCTAGGATTGAAGCCAGAAAAGACAAAAACAGTTAAAAAGCATTTGCTGACACACAACAACTAAAGTAAGAACTGAAGGTACTTTTTAGGGAATGAACCAACGAAATGGAATCCTTTTCAAAAGTTTCTCTTTTTTTTGAAGAATTCAAAAAAGGTTTAAAAAATTCATCTTTATATTATACATTCTTTTTTTTTTTTTTTTTTTTTTTAAGTTCATCCAGATCACATTTAATTTGAGAATCCCTATGAAACATTAATAATTAAAAATGGAAATTACAGTATAAAAATATTAATAATCAACCGTCAATGACCTTGTGATGTAGTGATATAAATTGTGCTTCTATATGTTGAGAAAGTAATTATAAACAGATACTACATTGTAACTAAATCAGTAATACTAAAAAAATAATGAACCAAAATGAGTGAAAGGTACCCCCATCATAGAAGCAAATAAAGTCGCAACTTGAAAATTTCGGTTTAATCATAAACAAATAGCACAAAATAAAAATAGTAATAATAAATAAGATGAACCTTAAATCTAAAATCATAACTTACTAAATTCTTATAAAAAGTAAGATACCTTAGCTATGGAGGAAAAATGCGATGAACGATTAGTAGTCTTTTGATTTAGGAGATGCCGGATAAATCGAAGTTGAAGATATAGAAGTTATATATGTTTCAAGGATGGAGATTATATATAGGGGGAAGTAGATGGATATTTTACTTTCGGCAGACTCGAGAATCTATGGTTGTTTTAATTTAAATCTTAAACGGTAATGGAGAAATAAGGTGTGACTAGTGATAGGCAAACAATGGCATGGTGAACCCTTTTGATATGAGTTATTGTAATACATGAGACTACGAGATAGCTATATCGGATTTGGGCTTACAAAATGTATGATTCTTTTAGTTTAAATCCTGAATGACGATGGAGGAATGAGACGACATGCAACTGACAAACTACAAACCGTGTGGTGACCGGACTTTTGATTTGAGCTTTAGTAACATAAGTAATACTATCAACAGGGTGAGACGGCTAGCCCACAGATTTCCAAAACTGGTATCTTGGTGGGCCATATATGGAATCACAAACCACTCCACCCTAGTGCACCCTACTAACCCACTGAAAATACAAGTGTAAAATGAGAAAATTTTCAAAAATAAAATAAAATACTAAAAAAAAATAATTTAAAATACAAGCCTGGATCAACAAAGAGCTTTGAGGACTTTGCTTTAGATTGTGACTTGTGACAAAGGTTGGAAAACCCACGATGCTAGGTAGATGCTTTGACGTCGGACTACTAGATGAAATTTGTATGTAGAATGAAGCTGATGATTCCTGATGGTTACGTTGTCACAACAAAAGATGCATTGTAGAGACAACGTTAACCAGACATTAGCAGCGAAGAACGTTGGCTATGGTTGTAGATCAGAGTGAGAGAATTAATTAGAAGAATGTTTTTTAGATTTAGGGTTAGTCACTCCTGTACTAATTAAGTACTCTATTAGTTTTTTGTTTTTCTTTTTTAAATAAGTGTATGTAGGTGTCCCCATTTAGTGAGCCTTTAAAATTTCAACCTACACGTAAGAGACGACGGATATATCGAGAATAGAGATCGATTTAAAAGTTGTCATTATGTCACTATAATAGGATTATAGGTAGATTAGGCCGGGGTATTAGAATTTTTACTTCCGTATTCGCAAAAACCTATGATTATTTTAGATTAATTAAATCCTAACAGGCATTATTTTGGTACATGGAAATTTCGATCGATCGTTTCCTACATAATTCCTTAGCTTCTAAAATTCTTTTGTTTATTGGAAGAGAATTGTAATTTGGCAAAAAATTCAAATTCTCTCATTTCATGGAATTCTAATTATCACCTCTCCCCTTAGAAATTTATATTCCATGCCAGATGGGAAGAAAAACAATAATGAATGAACAAATTTATCCTTATTTTATAATTAATTATATAATTAATAAATTATTTTTTTTATTAAATATACACATGTACTTTTAGTCTTTTTAAATAATATTGATTGCTAATCATAAACAATTAACATCTTTCCACAAATTACTAAATAATCTCTAGTCAAAATCGCTAATTAGTGATCTAGTGTTCTCCAAATAAAACCTATATGTTTGGTGTCACACTAAAATATATGTGTATGTATGTATGTATATGTATGTATATGCGTATATATGTATGTGTCTGTGTATATATATCCACACACACATACATATTTATAAGGGGTGAGGGGGCAACTGTCCCCATTGTAGATTCGGCCCTAGACCGCTCTCATTGGCTTTCCTGACTTGAGCCGGTCAGTTATAACAACCTGGGCTAAGTTACCTCTCGATTAGGATCACAAGGCGGTGTTTATTGAATGCACAGCTCGACTAGAGTCACAAGATGAGATTTATTTAATGCACATTTTCGGAGAGTAATTGTGATCGAGTTTTTCTCTTCTTCTTTTTTTTTTTTTTTTTTTTTTTTTTTTTTTTTTTTTGGAAAATGCTATTTCTCCTTCAGTATTTTCCCTATAACTTTTCGCTCTTTGATGTGACTTTCATTCATCATGTGCCCATGAATAGGCGAAAAGAAAATTTAATTGTCCAGTCAAACAATGACACATCAAGGGAGAAAAATATGAGGGTATATAGCATTACTCATCATCATTATTTGTGTGTGTCAAAAGAGACAAACAACCTCTACCTATTGGTGTTCACAAATTAAAGTGAACTACATTCATATGTAATAACATGCAAATTAAATCAGATATGAAACACTTTGTAACTTTAATTGAACCTCAAAAAGATAGAACAAGCTAATAATTAATTCATCGAAATCCATCGAAATGGGCAGGAATAAAATGACATTTAAACCCAAAATAAACATACTACCAAAACTTGGTGATTTTAGTTGAACCATGAATAGACAGCAAAAACTAATAATTAATCGCATTCTGTTGAATTATGAAAAAGAAAAAAAAAGTTAATTTCGTTTTTGGACCTATTAATTTTTTAAAAAAATTAAGTTTATTTTTTGTCCTAAATTTATAAGTGACAATCCATTTTTAATCTTTTTGTATCAGAAAATCTTTATTTGGTCTTAGTATTGTTGTGGCATGACCATTTTTAATCATCTGCCAACAAAAACGTTGAAATGTATTAAATATAAAGACATTTTAATTTTTTAAAAATTTATATAAACCATTTTGTTGATAAAGATCAAAATGGACATACCACAACAATACTAGAACCAAAAATGAATATTCTGATTAAAAAAAGATTTAAAAAAGTGGATTGTCACCTCTAACGGCTCTAAGACCAAAAATAGGAACTAGGTGTGGATTTTTTTTGTCAATTTAGCTCAAGGGATGGATGGGGTACTACCGTCCTTGATCATGCCTCGATTGGCGTGAAACATTTCCTTTCGACGGATGCCGACAGAGTTTGGACGGCTAGAGTTAGTCAGTTAGATAAGGCGCTTATGCGCTCGATCTCTTGCACAAAAAAGATGATCGGAGGAACGTTAAAGAAGAAACAAAGAAGGACAAAAGGCGTGAATGATGAGAAAAGGTGGGTCCAAAAGGAAAAGAAATGACATTTAAATCTAAAAATCATAATCTATTACGGAGTAAATTCCTATTAAAAGTAATATATTTGTAATTGTATTAAATTAGTTTATATGACAATAGAGGAATAAGATATCATCTGTAATTACATGACTAGTATAAAAGCAAATCAAGTCTCAAGTTAGAAACTTTAATTGAATCAGATAGCACAAAATCATAATAAAAATCACACTAGCTCCATTGAATTGGTTCCAAAAGAAATGATATTTAAACCCTAAATTGTAATTTATTAAATTCCTATTAAACACAAGATACCTTCGATTGTATTATATTAGTTGTTGACAATGGAGGAATGAAGTGATGAGTGACTAACAGATAGACTTGATATGAGTTGGGAGTAATATAAGAGATGGCAAAATATTAAGATTATTGTTAATTTGCAAGGTCTGCTGTATGTTTTGTTGTTTGTATGAACTGGATGAAAAAAATGCCAGAAATTTTGGAAGTTCTACAATGAATTAATCTTCTAAAGTTACACTATAATATAATACTCTTCTGTGTTGCACAATGAATTAACTTATAACTAAGATTGAGTCATGTTCCAAAAAAAAAAAAAAAAAAGTTTGACAGACACATCAGCAGACGAGAAATTTTTGATCTCTCCACCCTTGATGCAATGAGGTTGAGGAGCACCGATTTGAAGTAACTGATGCAAGCAAAGCTTTCTGGAGTTCTTTGCCTACACCTCGGCTAAGAAGCGAAATAATGTACTCCATGAAGACGGCATCACAGGGCAATGTAATAGCTAGGACCGTCACTTGGAAGACCAAATTCTTCTTCAGATATCACTAGAAGTTGTCTGATGATTTCGTTGTCAAGAAAAACAAGGGGAACAACAAACCGCTTTTGATCAGCTGTGTAGATCGCAAAGTGACCTTTGCTAATTGCAGATGACGCACTGCAACTTTCTGCATCATTGTTGTTCCCGGGAAACGAAATCCTCTTCCTTCTAATGGCAACAAATTTCTGCCATCTCTTAGCCAACTTGATGAGTTTCTTGGAACTTATCATTGTGTGTATCTTTGCAGATGTGAAAGAGAGAAAAGAGTGAATAAGGTATTGTAGAGAGTTTAAAGATAGGGAGAATTGCTAGTGGTTATGATGAACTAAAATGCATAAAGAATTGATTTATTTATATTCATTTCAATCTGGAAATAATGGAAAACAGAAGCATGTGGAAGTAAGTGATCTGAGATGGGCCCTTTGTGTTGTATGTGAGATAGATGGCTATTTGTGAAACACAAGTCATTGTATGGTTGTGGAAGCTTACAAAGGACAATATGATTCTTCCATTCTGCTATCTGAATTTACAACATGAAGGGAGATCTTATATGTTTCTGAGGCTTTTAAGGCACTAATAGGGCCCTTTAAGTTCTTGCTCCAAACACCAGAATTAGCCATATCCACAATTCAAACCTCCCATATCTAATGCTACTACAAGTTGCGTTTTCCCTCCCTCATCCTCTGTTTAACCCATACAGGTCGCTACATGTTCTGTGGTTTGTATAAGTGGACATCCACACCAAACCACAGACAAGTCTTCAGATCAGAAATATCAATAATATGTTCACAAATTTCTTTGCAGGTTTTGACTCATTTCCTTTCGTTGTGTCTTCGATCTGCAGAAGCCATAATTTCAGAACCAATAACAAGTAGATACATTGAATGTATAGCACAACTAGCTGTGAGCACACAACATAAAGGTCCCATTTCCAGCCTCCTCATTATATATATCACTTCTAAATGAATTTTAATCATCCCACTCTAGCAATTCATCCTATACTCTAAGCTCTCTCTACAAAATCTTATTACTTTCTTTACTCGCAATCTCCAAAAGCCATCACTATGATCAGTTCGAAGAAACTCATCAACATGGCCAAGAAATGGCAGAAATTTGTGGCAATCAGAAGGAAAAGGATTTCCTTTCCAGAACAGAATGAGGAAGTGGATGGTTGCAGTACATCATCAGCTGTTAACAAAGGCCATTTTGTTATCTACACAGCTGACCAAAAGCGGTTTGTTATTCCCCTGTCATTTCTTAACAACAAAATCATCAGTCAACTCTTAGAAATGTCAGAAGAAGAATTTGGACTTCCAAGTGATGGACCAATTACTTTACCATGTGATGCGGTGTTCATGAAGTACATCATTTCGCTACTTAGCCGAGGTGTAAGCACACAACTCCAGAATGCTTTGCTTGTATCAGTAGCTTCAAACCGGTGCTCCTCAGCTTCTTTGCATCAAGGATGGAGAAATAAGCAACTTCTTGTTTGCTGACTTCATTATCAATATATTTTTTTGTAAACTATAGAAAGTTAGACATAGTTGATTCATCAAATGGTTTAGCAATGCTAATCCCTCATATATAGAATAGTATACTCTTATCAGACAACTAATTTTAAGTCTATTTGAAGCTTTCAAAGCTTCAATTTCTACAAATCAGTGGTTTTATCATGATTTTATTATCCCATAGAAGTTAATGCTGCAAACTTGAGGTCAAATATAACTTGCTATACAACATAGTGCAAAGCTAACTTGCAAACTGGATTCACTCTCTAGCCTGATTGTAAACAAATGAACACAACTTATCACTCTACTAAACACTTCCGAGTGTGCTAACGCAGAAAGTTTGAATTAATTATCAGATATGTTGTCTGCCCTTACTGCAATTCTTTATCTTACTGACCTTAAATTAAGTGTTCCAATTTCCAAAAGCTTTTCATATCAGTAAATTCATTTCCAGACAGACAGGCAAGAAAGGATTATATCTTTTTTTCTTTTTTAAGTGGAATGAACATGAACTAGTTACTGGCAATAGCTGGTTTACTGCAATTTACGAAAACGAAGTAATAAAAATCAAAATTTCATCCATAAGTTGGTATTCTATAGTAGGTTTGGACAGCAGAGCAAAGCGATTCTTTTATTAAAGTAGATTATTTAAAATCCTTAGAGCCACACATATTCTCATATAAATGTGAAGCCTAAATGCCTAATAGCCATAGCTTTTGTGTTTTCAGTCTGGCAAACCACAGACAAGTCCCTTGAAATATCACATAGATGTTCACAGATTTATAGGTAGAATTCGAAAACAGTTCCTTTCACAAAGGTCCCATATGAGTAAGTGGCACATGGCTATGTCAAACCTGATTTTCAACAATAATTGAATCTGCAACTTAAAGCCTATCTCCATCCTCAGCTCCTCAATATAAATATATCTATTCCTTCTACACTTTCATCATCAAGCATTAGCAATTCATCCCATACAATTAGTTCCCTCTACAAATAAAATCTCAATCTCTAAAAGAAGCACCATGATCAGTCCCAGGAAGCTCATCAAGTTGGCCAAGAAATGGCAGAAATTTGCAGCCATCAGGAGGAAGAGGATTTCCTTTCCAAAGCAAAACGAGGGCACAGACGGTTGTAGTACATCGTCTGTGGTTAGCAAGGGGCATTTTGTTGTCTACACAGCTGACCAAAAGCGGTTTGTAGTTCCCCTAGCTTTTCTTGACAACGAAATCATCAGGCAACTATTAGTGATGTCTGAAGAAGAATTCGGGCTTCCAAGAGATGGACCTATTACATTGCCGTGTGATGCAATCTTCTTGGAATACATCATATCACTACTCTCCCGTGGTGCAAGAAATGAGCTTCAGAATGCTTTGCTCCTTTCAGTTACTTCGAGTCGTTGCTCCTCAGTTTTATTACAAGAAGGGAGGAACCAGCAATTGGTTGTTTTCTAACTAGATTGTCAGCAATTTTTTATTTTTTATTTTTTGTAAATGATAACAAAATAATTGTAGCTTTATACATCTAGCTTTCAGTTTTGAATATGATGATTATCAATGAACTAAAATAGGTATTTCCATTTCATCATGACTCAAAATGCATTAGAGCTGGACTTTGAGGCAAATACTGCAACCAAACTCTTTCAATGAGAGTTCATAATTATGCATATAGTACATAAGACAGCTAATGGAAAAATGAACTTTGGGAAAAATGGAAGAGGGAACAGATGGAAAGTCCATAAGGATGACAATACCGGAAATTGTACGTTCTGCTGAGAATGATACTAAGTATATAAGACAGGTAATAAGGTATACTCAAGAACATTACCAATCTTAGGCATCCCCGGCATTATTCAGTGATATCTCAGTAACTTTTATGTAGTATAACAAATGAAATTTTATGATTCATGATTGTCCATAACACCTAATGCCTAATATTGTTAACAGCCCAAAGAGAAGGTAATATGTTACAATAATGCTCTTGTTAACTTGCAAGCTCTGCTGTATTTCTGTTGTTTGTATGAACTGGATGAAAAAAATGAATGAAATTTTGAAAGTTCTATAATGAATTAATCTTCGAAAGTTACACTATAATGCTCTTTTGCATGGAAAAAAATGAATTAATTTACAACTAAGTTTGAGTCATTTTCCCAACAAAAAAAAAAAAAAAAAAGTTTGACAGCCATGTCAGCAGACGAGAAATTGCTGATCTCTCCATCCTTGATGCATTGAGGTTAAGGAGCACCGGTTTGAAGTAACTGATGTGAGCAAAGCATTCTGGATTTCTATGCCTACATCTTGTCTAAGAAGTGAAATAATGTACTCCATGAAGACTGCATCGCATGGCAATGTAATAGGAGCATCACTCGGAAGTCCAAATTCTTCTTCAGACATTAGTAGAAGTTGTCTGATGATTTCATTGTCAAGAAAAACAAGGGGAACAACAAACCGCTTTTGATCAGCTGTGTAGATCGAAAAGTGGCCTTTGCTAATCGCGGATGACGCACTGCAACTTTCTGCATCAGGAAACGAAATCCTCTTCCTTCTAATGGCAACAAATTTCTGCCATCTCTTAGCCAACTTGATGAGTTTCTTGGAACTTATCATGGTGTTTATCTTTGCAGATGTGAAAGAGAGAAGAGTGAATAAGGTATTCTAGAGAGTTTAAAGATAGAGATGAATTGCTAATGGTTGATGATGAACTAAAATGTATAAAGAATTGAATTATTTATATTCATTTCATTCTGGAAATAAAGGAAAGTAGGCAGAAGCATGTGCAATAAGTGATATGGGCCCTTTGTGTTGTGGTGATATAGATGGCTATTTGTGCAACACAAGTCATTCTATGGTTGTAGAAGCTTACAAAGGACAATATGATTCTTCCATTTTGCTATCTGGATTTACAACATGAAGGGACATCTTATATTTTTCTGGGGCTTTATAAGGCACTAATAGAGTAATAGGGCCCTTTAAGTTCTTGCTCCTAACAGCAGAATTAGCCATATCCACAATTCAAACCTCCTATATCTAATGCTAGTACAAGTTGCGTTTTCCCTTGTCCTCTGGTTAACCCGTACAGGTCGCTACATGTTCTGTGGTTTGTATAAGTGGACATCCACACCAAACCACAGACAAGTCTCCAGAAATATCAGTAAGATGTTCACAAATTTCTTTGCAGGCTTTGACACATTTCCTTTCATTGTGTTTTCTGCAGAAGCCATGATTTCAGAACCAATTAAGTTGATACATTGAATATATATCACAACTATCTGATGGTACACAACATAAAGGTCCCATTTCCTTAAGTACTCTTCCTTGATTTTCAACAAGAAATTCAATATATATATCACTTGCAAATGAATTATAATCATCCAACTCTAGCAATTCATCCCATACTCTAAGGTCTCTCTAAAAAATCTTATTCCTTTCTTTTCTCAGTCTCCAAAAGCCATCACTATGATCAGTTCCAAGAAACTCATCAGCATGGCCAAGAAATGGCAGAAATTTGTGGCAATCAGAAGAAAAAGGATTTCATTTCCAGAACAGAATGAGGAACTGGATGGTTGCAGTACATCATCGGCAGTTAACAAAGGCCATTTTGTTATCTACACAGCTGACCAAAAGCGGTTTGTTATTCCCCTATCGTTTCTTCACAACAAAATCATCAGACAACTCTTAGAAATGTCGGAAGAAGAATTTGGGCTTCCAAGTGATGGACCTATTACATTACCATGTGATGCGGTGTTCATGAAGTACATCATTTCGCTACTTAGCCGAGGTGTAAGCACACAACTCCAGAATGCTTTGCTTGTTTCAGTAACTTCAAACCGGTGCTCCTCAGCTTCATTGCATCAAGGATGGAGAAATAAGCAACTTCTTGTTTGCTGACTTCATTATCAATATTTTTTTTTTTTTTTTTTGTAAACTATAGAAAGTTAGAGATAGCTGATTCATCAAATGGTTTAGCAATGCTAATCCCTCATATAGAATAGTATACTCTTATCAGACAACTAATTTTAAGTCTATTTGAAGCTTTCAAAGCTTCAATTTCTACAAATCAGTGGTTTTATCATGATTTTATTATCCCATAGAAGTTAATGCTGCAAACTTGAGGTCAAATTTAACTTGCTATACAACATAGCGCAAACCTAACTTGCAAACTGGATTCACTCTCTAGCCTGATTGTAAACAAATGAACACAACTTATCACTCTACTAAACTCTTCCGAGTGTGCTACCTTAATTTAAACGCAGAAAGTTTGAATTAATTATCAGATATGTTGTCTGCCCTTACTGCAATTCTTTATCTTACTGACGTTAAATTAAGTGTTCCAATTTCCAAAAACATTTCATATCAGTAAATTCATTTCCAGGCAGACAGGTAAGAAATGATTACAGTTTTTTTCTTTTTTAAGTGGAATGAACATGAACTAGTTACTGTCAATAGCTGGTTTACTGCAATGTACAAAAACAAAGTAATAAAAATCAAAATTTCATCCATAAGTTGGTATTCTATAGTAGGTTTGGACAGCAGAGCAAAGAGATTCTTTTATTAGAGTAGGTTATTTAAAATCCATAGAGCCACTGATATTCTCATATAAATGTGAAGTCAAGCCTAATAGCCATAGCTTTTGTGTTTTCAGTCTGGCAAACCACAGACAAGTCCCTTGAAATATCACATAGATGTTCACAGATTTATAGGTAGAATTCGAAAACAGTTCCCTTCACAAAGGTCCCATATGAGTAAGTGGCACATGGCTATGCCAAACCTGATTTTCAACAATAATTGAATCTGCAACTTAAAGCCTATCTCCATCCTCAGCTCCTCAATATAAATATATCTATTCATTTTATATTTTCATCACAAGCAAATTAGCATTTCATCCCATACATTAAGCTCTCTCTGAAAAACTCGATCTCTAAAGAAAACACCATGATCAGTCCCAAGAAGCTCATCAAGTTAGCCAAGAAATGGCAGAAATTTGCTGCCATCAGGAGGAAGAGGATCTCCTTTCCAAAGCAGAATGAGGGCACAGACGATTGTAGTACATCGTCTGTGGTTAGCAAAGGGAATTTTGTTATCTACACAGCTGACGAAAAGCGGTTTGTGGTTCCCCTAGCTTTTCTTGACAACGAAATCATCAGGCAACTATTAGTGATGTCTGAAGAAGAATTCGGGCTTCCAAGTGATGGACCTATTACACTGCCATGTGATGCAATTTTCTTGGAGTACATCATATCACTACTCTCCCGTGGTGCAAGAAATGAGCTCCAGAATGCTTTGCTCCTTTCAATTACTTCGAGTCGGTGCTCCTCAGTTTTATATCAAGAAGGGATGAACCAGCAATTGGCTGTTTTCTGACTTGATTGTCAGCATTTTTATTTTTATTTTTGTAAATGATATCAAACTAAATGTAGCTTAACATGTATATTTCAAGTTTTCTATATAACGATTTTTGAGGAACTAAAGAAGTTGTTTCATGACTCTACATGCTTTAGAGCTAGACTTCATGAAAATACATAAGACAGATAATGGAAAATTGGAAAAGAAGGGAACAGAGAAAGTGCATACGGATGATACATAGTACATAAGACAGCTAATATGGTCTACTCAAGAGCATTACCAATCTTAGGAATCTGTGGTTTTAATTAGTGATATCTCAGTAACTTTTATGCAGTATTCCTAGTAAAATTTTATGATTCAAGATTGTCCATAACACCTGATGCCTAATATTTTTAACAGCCCAAAGAGAAGATAATATTGTTTAATAATCCTCTTGTTAACTTGTGTTAGACATTATACTTGGTAGGCATATATTTAACATAGGGATTGATGTACATAATCTTAGGGATTGAGTCCAATCCCTACCACAGTATATGTTTCTTGTATATATATGTGTAATCCTTAATCTGAGAAGTATGAAATATAAAGAGTTCTTCTTTAAACAACTTGCAAGGTCTGCTGTATGTTCTGTTGTTTATATGAACTGGATGAAAAAATGCCCGAAATTTTGAAAGTTCTATAAACAATTAATCTTCTAAAGTTACACTATAATGCTCTTCTGCATTGCACAATGAATCAATTTACAACTAAGTTTGAGTCATTTTCCAAAGAAAAAATAAAATTTGACAGCATGTCAGCAGACGAGAAATTGCTGATCTCTCCACCCTTGATGCATTGATGTTGAGGAGCACCGATTTGAAGTAACTGATGTGAGCAAAGCATTCTGGAGTTCTATGCCTACACCTTGTCTAAGAAGTGAAATAATGTACTCCATGAAGACTGCATCACATGGCAATGTAATAGGACCGTCACTTGGAAGACCAAATTCTTCTTCAGACATCACTAGAAGTTGTCTGATGATTTCATTGTCTAGAAAAACAAGGGGAACAACAAACCGCTTTTGATCAGCTGTGTAGATCGCAAAGTGACCTTTGCTAATCGCAGATGACGCACTGCAATTTTCTGCATCATGGGAAACGAAATCCTCTTCCTTCTAATGGCAACAAATTTCTGCCATCTCTTAGCCAACTTGATGAGCTTCTTGGAACTTATCATGGTGTTTATGTTTGGAGAAATGATATAGGAAAAAGAGTGAAGAAGGTATTGTAGAGACTTTAAAATTAGAGATGAATTGCTAGTGGTTGATGATGAACTAAAATGCATAAAGAATTGATTTATTTATATTCATTTCATTCTGGAAATAAAGGAAAGCAGAAGTGTTGAGGACAACGCAGGACAAACAAATGGCATGCAAGATCCGTTGCAAGTCACGGGAGGTCCTATCACACGAGAACGAGCCAAGAGGTTGCAAGGAGCTTTAAATGGACTCATGCATAAGTTAAACAACAATAAGACTGAGTTATGGGAACTTGGGGAGAAGAGTGAAGCTAAATATGTCAATGTGATTGCGGTCCAGGATTGAGTTCAAAGAAGCTGGTCAAATAAAGGGAAATTAGTCTTGTAAATAAAAATTGAATTTTTATATTCAATTTTTGTTTTCTAGCTTAACTAATTGCTCCCTGGTCTCTTGAGATAATAGCTAATTCTTAGACCAGATTTTAGTTATTTTTTATCTCTTTAGTTTAGCTGATAATGAGGTTATCATAGTAGTATAAATAGCCTCTTCATTTTTCTTTGAAGACGGACAATGTATGAGATTAGAAATCAAAGTCTTGCGCATTACATCGCAAGTTTTCTCTCACTGGGTCCTATGTGAGCTCTTTCGACTTATCAAGGAAATTACCAACCTTGTGGCGTCATCCCCGGTTTTTATCGTTCTATAGCCGGACGTGGCAAACCGCTATTCACCAAAAATCCAAAAAAAACACCTTTAACTCCAACCCAACGAAGCCTAAACCTGCAACAAACACCCACCCGTCCTTCACTTACTATCCGTCCAAAACTACCGAACTACCCGAGAACCAACTGGGACCGGTTCGGGTAACCTTCAGCAGCACGAAGCTTCACTCCGGGCTGCCGAATCGCAACAAGAAGCATGTGCAATAAGTGATATGGGCCCTTTGTGCAACACAAGTCATTGTATGGTTGTGGAAGCTTACAAAGGACAATATGATTCTTCCATTGTGCTATCTGGATTTACAACATGAAGGGACATCTTATATGTTTCTGAGGCTTTTAAGGCACTAATAGGGCCCATATCTACTGCTAGTACAAGTTGTATTCCCTCATCCTCTGGTTAACCCGTACAGGTCGCTACATGTTCTGTGGTTTGTATAAGTGGACATCCACACCAAACCACAGACAATTTTCCAGAAATATCAGTAAGATGTTCACAAATTCATTTGCAGGATTTGAAACATTTCTTTTCATTGTGTCTGATCTTTTGCAGAAGACATGATCTCAGAGCCAATTAAGTTGATACACTGAATATATATCACAACTATCTTTTGGTACACAACATAAAGGTCCCATTCCCTTAAGTACTCTTCCCTGATTTTCAACAACAAATTCTATCCACCACATTTCTGGCCTCCTCATTATATATATCACTTGCAAATGAATTTTAATCATCCCACTCTAGCAATTCATCCCATACTCTAAGGTCTCTCTTAAAAATCTTATTACTTTCTTTTCTCACAGTCTCCAAAAGCCATCACTATGATCAGTTCCAAGAAACTCATCAACATGGCCAAGAAATGGCAGAAATTTGTGGCAATCAGAAGGAAAAGGATTTCGTTTCCAAAACAGAACGAGGAAGTAGATACTTGCAGTACATCATCAGCAGTTAGCAAAGGCCATTTTGTTATCTACACAGCTGACCAAAAGCGGTTTGTTATTCCTCTATCTTTTCTCGACAACAAAATTATCAGACAACTCTTAGAAATGTCAGAAGAAGAATTTGGGCTTCCAAGCGATGGACCTATTACATTACCATGTGATGCAGTGTTCATGAAGTACATCATTTCGCTACTTACCCGAGGTGTAACCACAGAACTCCAGAATGCTTTGCTTATATCAGTAACTTCGAACCGATGTTCCTTGGCTTCATTGCATCAAGGATGGAGAAATCAGCCATTACTAATTTGCTGATGACTGCAATGCCACTATTTATTTGTAAATGACAGAGTTAGAGATAGCTGATTCATTAAATGTTGTAGCAATTCTAAGCCATCATACATTCATATGGAATAGGATATATATTGTTTTCAGAAAATTAATTTTAAGTCTATTTGAAGTTTTCAAAACTTCAATTTCTACAAATCAGTGGTTTTTTTATTCTTAATTTTATTCCTTAGAAATTTGATAAATATGCAATAAGATTCATGAAACTGTAGAAAGCTGCAAACATGAGGTCAAATATAACTTGCTATCTTACAATGAGAATTCTTGTCCTGTTTTTCACAAATTCATTAACTAGTGATGAAAAGGCCAATGGGAACCATTACTCATTCTTAGTCTAGAATGGGAATCAAACGAACAATCAATTTGGAAGAAAGGAGGAGAGAATTATGTCTTGTAGCTTTATATTTGTCGAATGTGATGAAATTTTCATGGAGTACTGAGTACATCATATCACTACTTAGCCTGGGTGCAAGAGTTGAGCTCCAGATACTTTGCTATGTATCAGTTAGTACAAGCCTTCCGTTTTTGGTTGTAAATGATGATTAAATGCTATCTATGAATTAGTACTTCTTTCTCTCAAGTTTTCAATTTCCTTCACACTACCTAGTTGTGATGTATGTTAACTGTTAATATACTTTCATAAAACTGAAAATACTATATGCGTAATTATAAACTCGGTTTTCCTTCAACATCTCACCTGCACTTCTCAAGACAGCTAATGGGAAAAAGATGAACTCTGGGAAAAATGGAAAAGAAGGGAACAGATGGAAAGTGCAGAAGGATGACCATACAGTAAATAGTTCTGCTGAGAATGATACTTAATTAGTATAGAAGACAGTTAATGGGATCTGCTGCATGTTTTGTTGTTTGTATGAACTGGATAAAAAAATGCCAGAAATTTTGAAAGCTCTATAATGAATTAATCTTCGAAATTTACACTATAATGCTCTTCTGCATTGCACAATGAATTAATTTACAACTAAGTTTGAGTCATTTTTCAAAGAAAAAAAAAAAGTTTGACAGCCATGTTAGCAGACAAGAAATTGCTGGTCTCTCCATCCTTGATGCATTGAGGTTGAGGAGCATCGATTTGAAGTAACTGATGTGAGCAAAGCATTCTGGAGTTCTACGCCTACGCCTTGGCTAAGAAGGGAAATAATGTACTCCATCAAGACTGCATCACATGGCAATGTAATAGGACCATCACTTGGAAGACCAAATTCTTCTTCAGATATCAGTAGAAGTTGTCTGATGATTTCACTGTCAAGAAAAACAAGGGGAACAACAAACCGCTTTCGATCAGCTGTGTGGATTCCAAAGTGACCTTTGCTAATCGCAGATGACGCACTGCAATTTTCTGCATCACTGTTGTTCCCAGGAAACGAAATCCTCTTCCTTCTAATGGCAACAAATTTCTGCCATCTCTTAGCCAACTTGATGAGCTTCTTGGAACTTATCATGGTGTTTATGTTTGGTGAAGTGATATAGGGAAAAGAATGAAGAAGGTATTGTAGAAACTTTAAAATTAGGGATGAATTGCTAGTGGTTGATGATGAACTAAAATGCATAAAGAATTGAATTATTTATAATCATTTCATTCTGGAAATAAAGGAAAGTAGGCAGAAGCATGTGCAATAAGTGATATGGGCCCTTTGTGTTGTGATGAGATAGATCAGAAGGCTATTTGTGCAACACAAGTCATTGTATGGTTGTGGAAGCTTACAAAGGACAATATGAGTCTTCCATTGTGCTATCTGGATTTACAACATGAAGGGACATCTTATATTTTTTTCTGAGGCTTTTAATGCACTAATAGGGCCCTTTAAGTTCTTTCTCCAAACAGCAGAATTACCCATATCCACAATTTGTGTATTCCCTCGTCCTCTGGTTGACCCGTACAGGTTGCTACATGTTCTGTGGTTTGTGTAACTGGACGGATTTTTCACATCCACACCAAACCACAGACAAGTTTCCAGAAATATCAGTAAGATGTTCACAAATTCCTTTAAGGATTTGAAACATTTCTTTTCATTGTGTCTTCTGCAGAAGCCAAGATTTCAGAACCAATTAAGTTGATACATTGAATATATATCACAACTATGTGTTGGTACACAACATAAAGGTCCCATTTCCTTAAGTACTCTTCCCTGATTTTCAACAAGAAATTCTATATATATCACTTGCAAATGAATTTTAATCATCCCACAATCTAAAGTCTCTTTACAAAATCTTATTACTTTCTTCTCTCATAATCTCTAAAAGCCATCACTATGATCAGTTCCAAGAAACTCATCAACATGGCCAAGAAATGGCAGAAATTTGTGGCAATCAGAAGGAAAAGGATTTCGTTTCCAAAACAGAACGAGGAAGTAGATACTTGCAGTACATCATCAGCAGTTAGCAAAGGCCATTTTGTTATATACACAGCTGACCAAAAGCGATTTGTTATTCCCCTATCGTTTCTTGACAACAAAATCATCAGACAACTCCTAGAAATGTCAGAAGAAGAATTTGGACTTCCAAGTGATGGACCTATTACTTTACCCTGCGATGCAGTGTTCATGAAGTACATCATTTCGCTACTTAGGCGAGGTGTAAGCACAGAACTCCAGAATGCTTTGCTTGTATCAGTAACTTCAAACCGGTGCTCCTCAGCTTCATTGCATCAAGGATGGAGAAATAAGCAACTTCTTGTTTGCTGACTTCATTATCAATATTTTTTTTCTTTTGTAGACTATAGAAAGTTAGAGATAGCAGATTCATCAATAGTGTACTCTTCTCAGAAAAGTAATTTCAAGTCTATTTGAAACTTTCATAACTTCTTCTACAAATCTGTGGTTCTTTCATGATTTTATCCCTTTGAAGTTTAGATAAATATGAAATAAGATTCATGACACAGTAAAAATTAAAGCTGAAAACTTGAGGTTAAATCTAACTCTCTATACAACATAGTACAAAGCTAACTCCAAACTAAAGTCACTAGCCATCAGGTCTTATTGCAGACAAATTAACACAATTGATAACTCGACCAAACTCTTTTGGGCATCCTATCTTAATTTACCTTTGCAGGAGGTCTAAATTAACAGATTTTTGCCCCGCCCTTAATATAAAGCTTTATGTTACTGACAATAACACCTTTTCCCTCTTTTTTACTTTTTTTTGGAGAGGAATGAACAAGCTAGAAATATTTACTGTCAATAATGGCCGGTTTACTGCACTGTACAAAAAAATTAGTTCTTCATCGATAACTCCATAAGTATGTTAACACTAGAGCAGATTTGGGAAAACAGAAAGAACAGATTCTTTTATTAGAGTAGGTTATTTCAAATTCTTAGAGCCACAGATATTCTCATTTAGGAGATTCATACAAATGTGTAAGTCTAAATGCCTAATAGCCACAGTTCTTGTGTTTTCTGTCCGGCAAACCACAGACAAGTCCCTTGAAATATCACTTAGATGTTCACAGATTTATAAGTAGAAATCAGAACAGTTCCCTTCACAAAGGTCCCATATGAGTCAGTGGCACATGGTTGTGCCTTACCTGATTTTGAGCAAACTTAAAGCCTATCTCCAGCCTCAGCTCCTCAATATAAATATATCTATTCCTTCTACATTTTCATCACAAGCATATTAGCATTTCATCCCATACATTAAGCTCTCTCTGAAAAACTCGATCTCTAAAAAAACACCATGATCAGTCCCAGGAAGCTCATCAAGTTGGCCAAGAAATGGCAGAAATTTGCTGCCATCAGGAGGAAGAGGATTTCCTTTCCGAAGCAAAACGAGGGCACAGACGGTTGTAGTACATCGTCTGTGGTTAGCAAGGGGCATTTTGTGCTCTACACAGCTGACCAAAAGCGGTTTGTGGTTCCCCTTACTTTTCTTGAGAACGAAATCATCAGGCAACTATTAGTGATGTCTGAAGAAGAATTCGGGCTTCCAAGTGATGGACCTATTACGTTGCCGTGTGATGCAATCTTCTTGGAGTACATCATATCTCTTCTCTCCCACGGTGCAAGAGACGAGCTTCAGAATGCTTTGCTTCTTTCAGTTACTTCGAGTCGTTGCTCCTCAGTTTTATATCAAGAAGGGAGGAACCAGCAATTGGCTGTTTTCTGACTTGATTGTCAGCATTATTTTATTTTTGTAAATGATACAGTAACAAACTAAATGTAGCTTAGTACATGTAGATTTCAAGTTTTCTATATAACGCTTTTTGAGGCACTAAAAGAAGTTGTTTCATGACTCAACATGCTTTAGAGTTAGACTTTGTGTCAATACTGCAACAGAACTCTTACAATGAAAAACTCTTGTCATGTTCATTACAAATCCATTAATTAGCAATGAAAATACTTGTGAGATTGGGGGTCCTCTGCAAATGATATTTAGTACATCAGACAGCTATTAGGGTATACTCAAGAACATAACCAATCTTAGGCTTTGCCAAAAAAAAAAACCAATCTTAGGAATCCCTGGCTTTATTCAGTGAGATCTCAGTAACTTCTAAGCTGTATACTTTGTAGTTTGTATAAAGGGTTAAATGGAAATACTTTTTTATGGTTCATCATTGTCCACAATACCTAATGCCTAATATTCTTAGCAACCCAAAGAGAAGGTATTAAGGTTTAGTATCCTGTTGTTAACTTCTGCTGCATGTTCTGTGGTTTGTATGAAGTGGACGAAGAACTAATGGGACCCTTTTTCCCATTTACACAAAGGTTGAGTTTAAATGCCTAATGGTCAAGAGAAAAAAGAGTGATTAAGATTTAAGGTATTCTAGAGACTTAAATTTAGGGATGAATTGATTGTGGTTGACAATGAACTAAAATACATAAACAAGTGATTTATGTATATTCATTTCATTCTGGAAATAAAGGAAGGCAGAAGCATGTGCAAGAAAGTTATATGGGCCCTTTGTGTTGTGGTGACATCTTTGATTTTTCTGAGGACTATTATTCTGAAGCTTTGGAGTCCCTTCAGTTTTGGTGAGATTTTATGGCACAAAAAGGGCCCTTTAAATTCAAACAGCAGAATTATCATCTCTGAATTAGCCATTTCCACAGTTCAAAGGTCCCATATCTAATGCCAGTACAAGTTTCATATTCCCTGGTTAACTCATACGGGTCGCTACACTTTCTGTGGTTTGTATAACTGGACAGCTTTTGATAACCTGCCAAACCACAGACAAGTCTCCAGAAATATCAGTAAGATGTTCACAAAATCCTTTGCCGGTTTTGACATATTTCTATTCATCATGTCTTCTGCAAAGCCAAGATTTCAGAACCAATTAAGTTGATACATTGAATATATATCACAACTATCTGTTGTTACACAACATAAAGGTCCCATTTCCTTAAGTAGCATATGGGTATGTCTTCCCTGATTTTTCAACAAGCTAAGAAATCCTATCCTCCTCATAAAGTCTGTCTTGAACCTCCTCCATATAAATATATACATCACTTGCATATGAATTTTCATCATCAAACAATAGCAATTCATCCCGTTCTTAAAGTTCTCTCTACAAAATCTTATCATTTCCGTTCTCTCCAAAAGCAGTCACAATGATCAGTCTCAATAAACTCATCAAGATGGCACACAAATGGCAGAAATTTGTTGCAATCAGAAGGAGAAGGATTTCGTTTTCAAAACAGAATGAGGAAGTAGATAGTTGCAGTACATCATCAGCAGTTAACAAAGGACATTTTGTTATCTACACAACTGACCAAAAGCGGTTTGTTATTCCCCTATCTTTTCTCGGCAACAAGATTATCAGACAACTCTTAGAAATGTCAGAAGAAGAATTTGGGCTTCCAAGCAATGGACCTATTACATTACCATGCGATGCAGTGTTCATGAAGTACATCATTTCGCTACTTACCCGAGGTGTAAGCACAGAACTCCAGAATGCTTTGCTCGTATCAGTAACTTCAAACCGATGCTCCTCAGCTTCATTGCATCAAGGATGGAGAAATCAGCAATTTCTTGTTTGCTGACTTCATTGTCAATATTTTTTTTTGTAAACTAGGGAAAGCTAGAGATAGCAGATTCATCAAATGGTGTAGCAATGCTAAGCCCTCATGTAGAATAGTATATACTATTTTTAGAAAACGGATTTCAAGTCTATTTGAAGCTTCCAAAACTACTTCAAATCAGTGATTTTATCCATTTGAAGTTGAAAAAATATGCAATAAGATTCATAACTGTTTTCAAGTTTTCAATGTAACGATTTCAAGCAGTAAAAGAGTTGTTTCATGTCTTCACGACTCCACATGCATTAGAACTCAACTTTGTGACAATAAGAATTATTGTCCTGTTCGTCACAGATTGATTAATTAGCAACGAAAATGGTGATGGGAGTCATCACGTACACATTTCAATTTGGGCGAAGGGAGGAGAGGACTACATCTTGGAGGGAGCTATCTCTCTGCATTGCAGCTTTAAATTCGTCGAATGTGACTTTTCCGTCGCTGTTAGCATCCATTAGATCGAATATTTCGTCCAGTTTTCCCGGCTCCGTGATGTCCACCGGAAGACAATCGTCGGGAAGTGCCTGCACGTATAATTTGGAAGGTAATAAGAATATGTGAGGAATTTATTAGGGTTTGCCTGAATCTCAAAAAGCTGATAAAAATGGAATTTACTCTGAGCATGGATGCTACTTCTTCCTTGCTAATGCATCCCGATCGATCAGTATCATACATCTGACAAAATCAATGCACCAATTTTGTGGATTAATGGAAACAAAATTATGCAAAAGTTGAAGAGGATGAAAGTAAGAGAGACCTGGAAACAGAGGCGGAGAGCATCGTCGCCCTGTGAGTATTTGAGGCTGGAGAAGCCTCCGATGATCTCTCTCATGTCAACGGTGCCGTCGCGATTATTGTCGAACAAATCGAATATCCTGGCAGCCAGAGGGACCAGCGACGACATCTCCATGGCCTTGAGCACCTCCTCGAACTCCGACAACGACGCATTTTCTCCGTTTATGCATCTGCACTTGGCCGCCGCTGTTAAACTCAACTGTTTTTGACCTAATTCAGGGAGATGGATCGGAGGAGGAACAATGAGGTGATCGACTTACATTTTCTTAAAATTCTGGCTGAGATTCTCGAGCTCTTCCGGCTTGAGGTCGTAGGAACCAACTAAACTCTTGAGCTTCTTAGTTCTCAAGGAGAAACTGCTGCTGAGAACGCTGGCCATCGCCGCCGCGCGGAACTTCCGCCTCGCGTTGAAGCTCTGCAGCCGAGACACTACCTCCGCGTCCATCTCATCCTGTTTCGCTAGTGCCCCTGTCACCCATGGATGCTCAACAATCTACACACCTCACCAAAATTGATTCTAATCAGAAATAATCAATACTCCGATCCATAATTCCATTAATGGCATGGATAGATTCCAAATATAGCACCTCGCGAGCAGTTGGGCGCATGTTAGGGTTAACAGACAGAAGACTGGAAATTAACTGCTTCGCCGAGGAAGAAATGTTTTTCCAGGTTTTCTCATCAAAGCTGAATTCTCCCTGCAACGTCAAATTATATAACAAATTAAAGCTAGGAATATCTTATCTTAAATTAAATGAAGAAGAAAATACTTACACTTATGATCATTTGTTGCTTTTGTCGATTATTATGAGAGAAGAAAGGCGGATATCTGTAATGTTAACTTGTGTTAGATCAGAGACTATTCCTATCCTAGCTATATATGATAAAAAGGAGAGTGATACGATATGAACACATATATATATATATACCCGGAAAGCATGATATAGAGGATAACACCGAGTGACCATATATCACTCTTGGCCGTGATTTTCTCCCGGGAAAGAGCCTCCGGCGAGACGTAATCAATGGAACCGAACAGTCCGACGACGGGATCAGTGAAATCCTCGACGGAGCTCAGCCCGAAATCCATGATCTTCAAGGGAGAATTTTCATCACTGCTCAAGAACAAGCAGTTCTCCGGCTTCAAATCCCTGTGAATAATGTTGGCGTTGTGTAAAGCCTCTAGCCCTTTCGCTATCTGTCCCACCACCTTTGCCGCTCTTGCCTCATTATACCTTTTCAAAAATCATTTCACATTTTCACTACTACTATATGCATCACATCATATTAAAGAGTTCTGAATCAAACTTTTTTCCAGTATAAAACAAATACTATAAATCTAAATTTCTCTCAGATAAGTAATTATAGAGTTATGAACTTAAAAATTGTTCAACGCATATATATATATATTATATATACCTCTCCTGAGCCACAATTCGATCGAAGAGTTCCCCGCCGGAGCAGAGCTCGAGAATGAGGTGGACGCCGGCGGCGTCCTCGCAGACGTCGTACAAGTGGATGACGTTGGGATGCGGCGACACGTCCTCCACGATCTTCCGCATCACCAGCAGCTCGTTGGTGAGCAACGACTCCGATACCAAGGCGTGTTTGGACGCCGCTTGCAGGCCGGAGAGCTTCCTCTCCGGCGGCCTGCACGGTCCGAACCGCCGCAGAGTCTTGATCGCCACCTGCTCCCCCTCGCCGTCGCCGCTCCTGCGGATTCCCCGGCGCACCACGGAGAAGCCGCCGCGGCCGAGGACATCTTTCACCTCGTACTCCTCCGTCAAGGTTGCTCTACTCTCATGTCCCATGAGATCTCTCTTTCTCTGTTGGGGCTTTGCTAAGGTTTTGTTTTTTATTTTGAAGGTCAACAATGGAGAAGTTGACAGGTTTATTTGCTAGTTCAAAATATAGTTTAAAATGAAGGGAATATATATGTTAGGTGTTTGAAAAGGGTAGGATGAGGTGGGTTTACACGGATTTACGTCAGCCTAATTAAGAAAATTTTGTTAGTTTAATTAATTAATTAATTAATTCTACGTTGTTTAGCATAAACCGATGATTGATTAATGTATGTGTATCAGTGTATGTGCAGATGACAACAAGAGAATAATTGGTATTAGGAAGAGACAAATCATTAATTATAATTATGACTTAGTCAACTTAGCTTTGTGATTAGACTGCCAAAATGGAGCCAAGGAGCTGAGCTTCATGCCAGGCATCATATGTTTGGGCCTCCTTTACACATTATTTGAAGGAAATTAAATTGTTCTTGAATTCTTTTATACCTTCAGCCCACCCTGAAAATGCAATTAGTTTGAATGTGCAAGTTGAAGACTTTTTTGGATATCTGGCTTTGTTAATTATAGGCCTTCAGGAACTCTCATTGGACCTCTAGGTTGTAATCAAGAAATGACCTTAAGAAACAATATACTACAACTCCTTTTCAAGATATTTATACTAATGGAGAGTGTGTCCTTAGTCCTTTATAAAAGTTTGCAAGGTTCCACTGTCTACAATTTTTGTATGATACATCGTAAACCAGATTAATCCTAAGCTTCAGAACTACTAGACCTAACTTACGTCATCGGATTAATCTTAAACTCCGGAACTACTAGTTCTAACTTACGCCGTCGGACTAATCCTAAGCTCCAATTAACTCCAGAACTACTAGTTCTAACTTACACCGTTGGACTAATCCTAAGCTTCAATTTTTGTTTTACGCCACCATATTATTCCTAAGCTTTAGTTTTTGTTTGGTCCCTCCAGAACTACTAGTTCTAACTTATGCCGTGGTACTAATCCTAAGCTCCAATTTTTGTTTTACACTTTTACGCCACCAAAATATTCCTAAGCTCCAATTTTTGTTTGATCCTAAGCTCCAAAACTACTAGTTCTAACTTAAGCCGCTGGACTAGTTCTAAGCTCCAATTTTTGTTTGATATATTAGATTTCTCAATTTTCGCCAGACTAATCTAAGCTCCAGAACTACCTAGTTCCATTTTGTGTGTGAGTGTGTTGCAAGGTTCATTGGTATTGACTGACAGATTCATCACTTTAAGAAGTTGAATGACAATCTTTGCATTCCCATTCTTCTGGCTAAGATTGCAGAGTTAGGTTTTCTACACATAAATGTGACTGGTTTTATCGGAAACATCTTCTTGTTGCCATCTCTTGTACCTAACTATCCACCATTCCTGTTTCACAATTTCACAAAATACAACACAATATTATCACCACACATTTTTGCCACAAAATACAAAACACATTATTCAGCTCCAAAGTTACAACAAATCCAGGACTAAGCAGAGTCATCATGCATGTAAAGGCCAGTTTTTTGGCTAGTAATATACAGTCTACACGGTAAAACGATAGAGGAGCCGGGTAATGAAGACTAGGGTAAACTTGGTTTGAACCATACGGGTACAGAGAATGAAAACACCGAGAGATCGTCCTGAGCAAGCCATTGTATCTTCTGAGTCTCGAGATTGTAAACGCCCATATCGTAGCCGGTAGGGGTGTTGTGCGACACGCCTGAGTAGTCATCGGTGAAGTATATGCAATTACTAGCGCATTCCGGGTGTTCATTGGTGCATACTGAGAAGGAGTAGTTGGTGCCTACAAAGATTGACCAGTTGCCCAACGATTCTACTACTTCGTACCATTTCCCGTTGCCTAGGTCCAGCTTGTAAACATCAAAGCGCCTCGTCCTCATGTAAGGACGGAAAGGAGTACCGGCGGTGTTTCTTGTATCGGACATGAATCTGCAAAGAACATATATCTGCCCATCTAATTCGACGAGATATGCAGAAATGAAGTTTGTCTTCGCGACCTCGTCCACCAATGGCGTCAAAATTATGTTCTGCAAAACGCTGCCTTGGCAATCACAAATCACAATCTCGCCCAAACTGCTCACGATATACACTATCCCTCGAAAACAAATCGCATCATCAACATAACCCGGGCAGCATTCCAACGGGGTCCAAGTATGACTACCCCCCTTCAGTATCGCCATCTTCTCGTTGTCAGAATAGATAGCCAGAACTACAAAATCCAAACACAACGGGCTCGACGACAAGGCTGCTTTGTACACAAAACTATTGCGAAATCTCTTCGCACCACAATCCATGTTCTTCAAATTCGGGCATTTTCGCAGGGGCGGGAGCATCAGTTGTGCCCTCGATAACGGATTCAATAAGGCCAATTGAAAATCAGAGTCAAGAGTGACCACCCAACCAAAAGGGGATCCCCAGCAGCGCTTATTATTAAGCTCTGGCAAGTAAAGATAAAAGCTCCTATGTTTATATGGATAACACACCCCGCGTAACTCTGAGTTAATCTTCTGAGATAACATCAGCCATGGAAGAAATGAGGGTGAAGAATACCCTTTTTCAACAACAACCCTCCTCCATGGCCTACATACCATACCAAACCTCACATAATCTAAAGCAAAATGAAGCCTATCCGCAATTAACCCCAAAATTTCAACAGGCAAATTCGACCAATCCGCTAGTATCTGAGAAACAAATTTAAAAAAATTAAAATAAAAAATCACTGCCCACATTCTAGAATCAAGAAAATTTCAGTTTTTTTTCCCTTTCTGTTCTATTAATTCAAGAACTGAATGAAAGCTTACCATGTTACCCAAATGTCAGTCGCGAAAAAGCTCAAGAATTCCTCAGCAAGAAGGTAAATCGAGAGTACCAACTGAGACTAATGGATTTGGGAACAAAGAAGGAGAAAATAACAAGGTAAATCATCAGCGTAGCAACTAGGAGTTAAAGATCTGTGAAAAGAAAAAAAAAAAAAAAACGAAATCTTGAAGAACAAAGTGGCAACGAAATGAATTGAATTAGAGAGGTTTGGAATTTTACCTTATCGAAGCCACCGCTTGCTAAAGTTTGAAGCTTCAAGAATGAGGAGCGGTGGAGAGTAGAGGGGGGTTTGGGATTTTCAGAATCGCAGCAGTAGATATCAGAGGTTGAGAATTTCGCTTGACCCCCCTCATATTTATAGCCGAAACACTTTAACCCACCCATTTACAGATCTTGAAAAACAATTCTCCCTATCAAAAAAAGAAATAAAAGGATATATTTAATATATTGATTATGTGATATATTTTTATTTTTATTTTAATAATTTTTAACTTTTGTGTAGAAAATAAGACAAATTATCTGTTGAGACCATCTTACCTGAAATGTATCAGGTAAGTTTTTTTGCTCATCTTTAAACTCAATATCATTTACCTATTAAATATTTACTAAAACTAATTAAAATATTAGTTGAAGTATTCATATTTTATATGTCATATTTATTCCCTTAAAACTATATATTATTTTAGGAAATTTCACAATATAAAAAAAGGTATCATGCTTGCAATTATAAATAAAAATTGAGTAGTGATATTGCAAAATAAACTATCAAACTTGAAGGGGAATATCCCTCGAGTATCGTGATGTATGGTCGGTAATTCAAGATCCAGTAAATCGGTATTCTACTCGGCTTACACTGACCGGACATAAACCCTTCCCAACCGTATTCAATACGACCTCCTGAAGGACTCCAGTCTCAGTAAACCCCTCCCCAAAGTATGAGCTCGACTTGGTCTCAATGCCTTAGTCTTAAATGCAACCATTTCCCAAAGAGTATAAAGTAATCTCGCGACAGGTGTACGGTTATAACTCAGAATAAAAACACATTAGTGCATGTCCTCCACGTGCCCAACATGCCGAGCACGTGGAAGCTGCTCCCCCACCTACTATATAAATACCCGCATTTAATGCTGGTAGAGGACTTTTGACCGGTTATCCTGGATGATCCTTAAGAGTTCTGACCTGTCATCATTAGTATGCTCCCCGAGCACTTGAGAACAATTCGCGGGTCCGACAAATTTCAAACGTATTGTATTGTGATTGGTATATATACCTGAATTAACACTATCAAAACTCTTACAAGATAACTCCCTTCTGATGATAAATTCTCTTTCCTCTCCTAGAAAATTAAAATTAAAAAAAAAATCCCATGTTAAGATGAGTTTAATGCTTACATAGACAGCTTGCACAACACATGCCGCGTTTTTCTCTTATCATGACACGTATTAGACATACGCTGGATATCTAGGCGGTGCTTACACGTGCTTCAAACCTAAGGTCTATTTATAAAAATTGATTATGGATTTATGAGATATGTTTTTATTTTTATTTTTATTTTAATAAGTGAATTTTAAATTTGTAAGAGGTGTTTTGAGTAATAAATTAATAAATTTTATTATATTTATAAAAATTGATTTTTTTTGAGATCTTTTTATTAATTTATTTATTTTATTTTTTTTAACTTTTGTGTAGAAAACAAGACAAATTATCTATTGAGACCATCTTACCTAAAATGGTACCAGGTAAGTTTTTGTGCTCATCTTTAAACTCAATATCATTTACCTATTAAATATTTACTAAAACTAATTAAAATATTAGTTGAAGTATTCATATATTATCTGTCATATTTATTCCCTTAAAACTATATATTATTTTAGGAAATTCCATAGTATAAAAAAAGGTATCATGCTTACAATTATAAATAAAAGTTGAGTAGTGATATTGCAAAATAAACTATCAAACTTGAAGCGGAATATCCCTGAAGTATCGTGATGTATGGTCGGTAATTCAAGGTCCAGTAAATCGGTATTTTACTCGACTTACACCGATCGGACATAAACCCTTCCTGACCGTATTCAATAACCGACCTTCTGAAGGACTCCAGTCTCGATAAATCCCTCCCCAAAGTATGAGCTCGACCTGGTCTCAATGCCTTAGTCTTAAATGCAACCATTTCCCTAAGAGTCTAAAGTAATCTCGCGACACGTGTACGGTTATAACTCAGAATAAAACGCATTAGTGCATGTCCTCCACGTGCCCAGCATGCCGAGCACGTGGAAGTTGCTCCCCCACCTACTATACGAATACCCGCATTTAATGCGGGTAGAGGACTTTTGACCGGTTATCCTGGATTATCCTTTAAGAGTTTTGATCTCTCATCATTAGTATGCTCCCCGAGCACTTGAGAACAATTTGTGGGTCCGACAAACCTCGAACGTATCGTATTGTGATTGGTATCTATACTTGAATTAACACTACCAAAACTCTTACAAGATAACTCCCCTATGATGATAAGTTCTCTTTCCTATGCTAGAAAATTAAAATTAAAAAATATAAAAACAAAAAAAAAAAACAAAAAATAAAAAATAAAAAACCCTTTTAAGGTGAGTTGAATGCTTACCTAGATAGCTTAGCTTGCACAACACATGCCGCGTTTTTCTCTTATCATGGCACGTATTAGACATAATACACTGGTTATCTAGGCGGTGCTAACACGTACTTCAAACCTAAAGTCTATTTTGATAGGACATATAATGATCTGGGTGGAAATCAAACAAAGAAGTTTATTTTTATTGTTCATTGAGATGTCATTTAGATATGGAAAAGTATCTAGACACGAGTATGGATACCAATAGAAGCTAGGGAGATAACAATCACCAAAAATAAATATTCAAAATAACAAAGAAGGATTTGGGATGAGGATATATATATATATATAACACACATGATTCAAATGTCATGCATAAAGATTAGGGGCGAAAAACTCAATGTTAGGTTCTAAGATTACTAAATGCTAATTCGTGGGCTAACATGCCACTTTTGTGTTTTATGTAGTACCGAATTGAATGAGACCATCTTATTATTTTATTATTTTATTATTTTATTTTATTTTTAAATTTTTTTACTTTTGTGTAGAAAACAAGACAAATTATTTGTTGAGACCATCTTAAGTGAAATTGGTAACAGGCAAGTTTTTTTGGTCATTTTTAAATAGGGGTGTAAACGAGTCGAGCCAAGCTCGAGCTTATAGTGGATCGAGCTCGTTAAGGAAGGCCCTGCTTGAGCTCAAGCTTAGTAATCTCGAGCTCGAGCTTGATCTTGAGTTTGAGTTCAAGTTTGATTTTTAGCTCGAATTTAATACGGAGTATTATAATATATATATATATATATATATATATATATATATATATATATATATATATATATATATATATATATATATATAAAACTCGCGAACGACTCGTCGAGCCACGAACATAAGACATTAGAGCTCGAGCCAAACTTTGACCGAGCGGCTCACGAACCGCTCGGCTAATTTACACCCAAATTTTAAAACTCAATATCATTTATGTAACACCCCGTAAATTCGTTCAAGCCTTTCAAACCGTTAATTAATTCCTTGGGCAATTTAATTAATTTCTAATTGGGCTAATCCTTTCAATTTAATATATATATACTTATATATATATATACCCATGAGCTTGATTTAAATTATTCTATTCAAGAGCCCAATTAATTGAATTATTCTTGTAAGGGATTTTATTCAAGTTGGACCCTTACAAATTTGTAATTGAATATTCCTACAAGCCCAATTTATTGATCTTACATAATATGGCATATATATATATATTATTTCTAAGATATTCCTATGGGCTTTCTTATTCCAATTCCATTATTAATTATAAGGGATGATTTTATTAGCCCATCTTACTAGTCTTGATTATATTTAATTCCCATATCTCTTGTAATATTCCTAACTTAAGCCCACTCCACATTTAATGTCTTACACCCTAAATATTGTATGTATCCTTAGTATATATTTTGATGATCAAATGACCTAAAAGCTTTCACTCCTCTTCCTCTTTCTCCTTACACTCACACGCCATTTTCCCCTTCATTCCTCCCAAAATTGATCTCCATTTTCCTACAAGTTTTCAAGTAAAGACTACCTTTTTATGATTGCTTAGGAGTGGGTAAGTGCATCTATCCTAGAATCCATCTTGCATTTGTGTTTTTAATAGTCTTTATGCTATTCTTAAAGTTCTTTTGGGGTCTTTGGGAAAAAGATGATCAAGGTGAAGGTGGGGCATTGTGATCTTGCTTAGGGCTTCTTGGAGTGGAAATAGCTATTCAAGGTAACCATCCATGTCCATCAAACTATTTTCATTCACTCCTAATCTATATAATGTTCTTGGTGATTTGGAAATCCTGAAAATTCCTTGTGATTAGCCTATTTGTTGAATCTACTTGTTGGATTTCATCTTGATCTTTTGATTAGTGTTGTATGATCATTGATGGTTTGGATTTCCATGTTTTTGGCCTCTAAATTGGATGAAATGTTGATATATTGGGTCTGATTTTACTCTCTGGAAACAATTTCTTCGTGTCTGCTTTGCATTCTGGAATCTGAGAATTGAAGTTGACCTTGAGGAGGACCTCAACGGAATACGGTGTTCCGTTGAAGTGTTCCGCAAGGCCAAGGCGGAGGAGGTTGGCGGATAGAGGTGTTCCGCTGGGGTGATCCGCCTCCTTCTTGCGGAGGAGTGCGGCGGAGGACGGTGTTCCGTTGAAGTGTTCCGCAAGGTCTCTGGGAATCTGCTTCCAGAGACTGTTTTGGGAATTGTTGCCTGATTGTTTCCCTTTTTGATCTGAATATTGTTGTAGTGTTTTGTTGGGTATTCTACCATGTCTTTGGAGTATTTATTCATGCCTCCTGGTTCCTCTTTTGTACTCATGCTTTATTGATTCCTTGAATTCATTACCTGGGAGTTGGTTTGTGTTCATAGTTGAGATGAACACTTTGTTTGGTTCTGAGCTGAGTCTGATTTGGTATGTGGGAAGTGCTCTTGCGGGGTTCTCTAGCGTGACAATGTAAGCGCTAGGGTTTTCCGTGAGAGTAAGGTGGTGGTGGTTGGTGAGTGATCCGTGGTTAGTTTCCCCCTTCCGTTCTAAGTTTGTTAGAATATTCTATTGAATATGTTACCTTGATTCTGAGTATTTATTCATACCTCTTAGTCCACTTGTTTGAGTCTATTCTTTGATTGGTGGAATCCTTGATTATATTATTTGGAAGTTGGTTGGTGTTCATATCTGAGATGAACACTCTGAGTGATGGTTCTTGGGCTGAGTTGAGTATGAGTATGTGGTAGTGGATCTTTGAGTACCTCTTGGTGGTTGTTGGGTGGACTATCTGTGCTATTGTTTGTATTTGGGTTGATTACCCTGTGATTGGTTCATTACCCCGTGATTGGGTTGATTACCCCCTGTGATTGGTGAGCATTGCCCCTGTGATTGGGGCCCCTGTGATTGGGTTCATTACCCCTGTGATTGGGTCGATTCACCCCTGTGATTGGACTTCGGTCCTGTGATTGGACTACGGTCCCTGTGATTGGTCTCACCCCTGTGATTGGTTCATTACCCCTGTGTACTTGGTTTTTGATTGGGATTGGGTTCGATATGTGCTTGGTGGTTGTGTTGAGATTTCCTTTCGGTTCTTTGGTTATGAGTCCTTGTTTATTCTGTTGATATCTCGTTGTTCTTTATGTTTGATTGTTCCTTATGATTGTGTTCAGTTGGTACTCTTTGGTTCGTTTCTTATTCCTTGTTAATTTGGCTTGTTGGATGAGTCTTGGTTTATGATTCGTTCAGTTTATCCTTGTTGAGTATCTGATTTGAACTATTGAACAGTTTGTTGGTGTTTATATTCTATATGGGTGTGTAAACCTATTTACAACTTATATGTATATCTATACTTCCTTGCGGGTGTGAATGGTGGTTACTTAGCAGTCTTTTGCTAATGGTTCTTTGTGTGTTTTCCAGGTTTGCCTTAAAGCCTATGCGTGAGCGCGATAGAGATACACCCGTATGAGGAAGCTTAGATAGTGGTTATGTTTTAGATTTATGCTTTGGCCTGTGAGCCATTTGAGACTTTATATACCCTAGACTAGTACTTTGAATATTGTTAAACATGCTTTGAGGATTGTCGTTTATACAGTTCCGTTTTTATGGTTAGCCTGTGCATCTAGGTTGTGTTATCTTTCCTAGATGTGGCATGACGCCCCCTTAGGTTTTAAATTCGCTTCCGCTATGTTCTGTTGTTAGTTGGGATAGACAGCTGTTTTGTTGAGTTTTTAGCTATCTCAGCTCGTGTAAGGTTGGGGTGTCACAATTTATCTATGAGTTTATTATCGAAATAGTCCCTCGACTATTGTGAAATTATCAATTTGATCCTCGACAATTTTTCGTGTCCAATTAAGTCCCTCGACTTTGAAAATTTTAATCAATTTGGTCCTCCGTTTATTTTACTGTTAAACATCCGTTAAAATGGGGACCAAATTGGTAATTTTGTTATAGTCAAGGGACTATTTCAGTGAAAATTTAATTACCAATTTGGTCTCGATTTAACGAATGTTTAACGGCAAAATAAATGGAGGACCAAATTGGTTAAAATTTTCAAAGTCAATGGATTTAATTGAGCACGAAAAATTGTCAAAGATCAAATTGGTAATTTTGCAATAGTCGATGGACCATTTTAGCAATAAACTCTTTATCTATTAAATATTTACTAAAACTAATTAAAATATTAGTTAAAGTATTCATATTTTATTTTTGTCATATTGATTCTCTTAAAACTATATATTATTTTATGAAATTCCACAGAATCAAAAAAGGTATGATGCTTACAATTATAAATAAAAATTGAGTAGTGATGTTGCAAAATAGGTTGCGCTATTGAACTCTTGCAAGATAACTCTCCTCTCATGATAAATTCTCTTTCCTCAGTTAAAAAACGAACCCCTTTTAAGGTGAGTTTAATGCTTACATAGATGGCATGCGCAATACATGTCGTGTTTTCCTCTTATCATGGCACGTATTAGACATGCAATATGTTATCTAGGCGGCGCTGACACGTGGTTCAAACCCAAAGTCTATTTTGATAGGACAGATAATGATCTGGGTGGAAATTAAACAAAGAAGTTTATTTTTATCGTTCATTGAGATGTCATTTAGACATTATCCTAAAAAGTATTTAGACACAAGAGTAGAGATACCGATGGAAGTTAGGGAGAGAACAATCAACACAAATAAATATTCAAAATAACAAAGAAATACTTATCGGTGAGATTTTTTTTACTTTCTTTGTTTTCAAATTGAATATATATTCTATTTGTGTTTTTTAATTTTTTATTTGTTCAAATAGCAAACACAACGTTAAATCATATTTATCGGTGAGATTTTTTTTTTTGAAGCAATTCATTTAATGTGGGGGAGAAAAACAATAGGAAAGAAAAAATCAACTCAAACTAATAATACACATGGTTGCAGTAGGCGCTAGACGCTAGTCGGGCGATAGATTAGCTCCTAGCACCTAAGAGGATAAAAACGTGTCGGTGTAAGATGCGTTTGGCCCAGAAACTGCACTTAGCGAGCACGTGTCTTGCACGCGTCTGCAAGGTGCGTCACCACTACTCAATAATTTTTTTTTTCTTAACAATTTTTTTCTTCCTTAATGTAATGTAAAAGGATATATTTAATATATTGATTATGTGATATATTTTTATTTTTATTTTAATAAGTGAATTTAAAGTTTTAAATGGTGTTTTGAGTAATAAATTAATCAATTTTATTATATTTATGAAAATTGATATTCTTTGAGATCTTTTTATTATTTTATTATTTTATTTTATTTTAAAAATTTTTTAACTTTTGTGTAGGAAACAAGACAAATTATCTGCTGAGACCATCTTACTGAAACGATACCCGGTAAATTTTTGTGTTTATAAACTCAAATTACTCAATATCATTTATCTATTAAATATTTACTAAAACTAATTAAAATATTAGTTAAAGTATTCATATTTTATTTGTCATACTTATTCCCATATATTATTTTAGAAATTTCACGGCATTAAAAAAAGTATCATCCAATTATAAATAAAAATTGGGTAGTGATGTTACAAAATAGGCTATCGTTCTCTTACAAGATAACTTTCCTCTCATGATAAATTCTCTTTCATTTGATCAAAATAGAACCCCCCCCCCCCCCCCTTTTTAAGGTGAGTTTAATGCTTACGTAGACGGCCTGAGCAACAGATGTTGCATTTTCCTCTTATCATGGCACATATTAGACATGCACTAATTTTCTAAGCAACGCTGACACGTGCTTCAAACCTAAGGTCTATTTTGATATGACAGATAATGATCTGGGTGGAAATCAAACAAAGAAATTTATTTTTATCATTCATGGGGTGTCATATCTAGACACAATAGTATGGATAAAGGTGGAAGCTTGGGAGATAACAATCAACACAAATAAATATTCAAGATGAAGCCACTTTTGTGATTTATGCAAGACCGAATTGAATGAGCCCATTTTATTAATTTATTATTTTATTGTATTTTTAAAATTTTTTACTTTTGTGTAGAAAACAAGACAAATTTATCTGTGGAGACAATATTACGTGAAATGATACCAGACAAATTTTTGTGTTCATTTTTAAACTCAATATCATTTATCTATTAAATATTTACTAAAACTAATTAAAATATTATTTAAAGTATTTATATTTTATTTGTCATATTGATTCCCTTAAAACTATATATTATTTTAGGAAATTCCACAAGATCAAAAAATGTATCATGCTTACAATTATAAATAAAAAATTGGGTAGTGATGTTGCAAAATAGGCGATTGAACTCTTGCAAGATAACTCTACTCTCATGGTAAATTATCTTTCCTCTGATAAAAAACAAACCCCACTTTTAAGGTGAGTTTAATGCTTACATAGACGCCTGTGAACACATGTCGTGTTTTCCTCTTATCATGGCACGTATTAGACATGCAATGGGTTATCTAGGCGGCACTGACACGTGGTTCAAACCCAAGGTGTATTTTGATAGGACATGTAATGATTTGGGTGGAAATCAAACAAAGAAATTTAGGGAGATAACACATGAAAACAAGAGTAGGGATACCGGTGAAAGCTAGGGACATAACAATCAACCCAAATAAATATTCAAAATAACAAAGAAAGACTTGGGATGAAGATATATAACACATGATTCAAATGCCATGCACAAAAAATAAGGGGCGACAAATTCAGTAATGAGTTCTAAAATTATTAATCGCTAATTCGAGAGTAAACATGTCACTTTTGTGATTTATGCAAGTCCAAATTGAATGACGTAGTCTTCTATTAAAATTTGTGTATTTCTCCGGTTGTAATGTTTTAGTTGCGCAGCATTTCATTTATCCATGCTATCTTGTTTGTGTTTTTTTAATTTTTTAATTTTTCAAATAGCAAATGCATTCTTAAAGTATATTTATTGGTGAGATTTTTTTTTTTTTTTGTTGAGGCAATTCATTTAATGTGAGGGAGAAAAATAATAGAAAAGAAAAAAAAAATTAACTTAAACTAATTAATAATACATGTGACTGCACGATTTGTGAGAGGATAAAAAGGTGTCGATGTAAGTTGTGTTTGGCTCACAAACTGCACTTAGCGGGCGCGTCATCACTTCTCAATATATTTTTTTTCTAGCAATTTTTTCCTCATTTCTCTTTCCATCTAGCCCGGACAAAATAAAAAATAAAAAATCAATTTGGCTTTAATTGTTGTGATTGCTCTTAATTAGAGCACATCCTACAAAGAGCTTTCTCGCGAATCCCTGTATTGCACATGTTCTCGCTAGGTAACGCTGATGCACACAACACGCACTAAATTTGCACATGCTCTTAATTATTTGTTATATTTTCTTTTTAATGTTTGTATATAGCAAGAATATATTAGAGATTTTAAAAAATTTCCTATAAAAGTTTACGTGTTAATTAATTTTTCAGGTAATTTAATTGTTATATTTTTAGGGTAACACCAAACATGCTAATTAATTTTTTCAGTAGAGTTATTCCCATCAAATATATTTTTTGAAAACATTTTCTCAAAAAATTAATTGATGAAAAAGTACCAAAGACCCTCTTAATTATAAAATTAGTTATATATAATTATTATACTATGTATATTTAAGATTTAAACATACACCGATGTTCCTTACATTTACACGTTTTGTTTTTTTATTTTTAGCATCGTTTTTCCCTACTTTAAAGTTTTAAAGTAATATATATCTCATCTTTTATCAAATCTTTTAAGGAGAAAGGGTCAAATACACGCCAAGCTTTATATGAGAAATTAATTAGACATTTAAACTTTTAATAGTTACAATTAAGCACATTAACATGTCATTCTAGTACATTGGAGCTCCAAAACTAATGATAATGCATTAAAGTTTAAAAATCAGTGATAACATGTCGTTAGGGTTTCAGTGATGCTTCGACTATCTGCGGGGAAAAAAATCGACGACTGTCGAACGGTTTTCAGTCACCTTTTTTGAAGAAGTGACAATAATAATATGTTAACTTATCACTCTCTTATTGGTTATATGAATTTTATTAATAACTAAAAAGTAATACATTTATGATTTTTTTTTTATAATATCACTAGGGGTTTCTCCCTAACTTTGTATATGTAACACATGAAAAATATAATGATAATACTCTTTCTCTTTTCTTTATCACCTTTAATTGTGATACATTTTGCTATAAAATCTCCCAAACCCAAATTAAACCCAAAGACCAAACTCCATTATCTCTCCCTTTCTCCCCTCAAGATCACAAAAAGAAAATGCAAAACCCCACACCTTTCTTTCTCTTTCTTCTTCTTTCTCTCTTAATTTTCTCCACATCAGCTCAGCCTGCAGGAATCTCAACTGCATGCAAATCCACCCTTTACCCCAAACTCTGCCACTCCCTTCTCTCCTCTTTCCGCCGCTCCCGCCCGGATTCCGCCGCCTACGCCGCCTTCTCCGTCCACCAATGCATCAACCACGCCACCGCCCTCACCCGCTTCCTCCGCCGTCGTCACCCAATGCTCGTCACCGCCGGAGAGATTAGCGCGCTCGACGACTGCGCCCACCTCGCCGAGCTCACCGTCGACTACCTCCGGGCCGCCGCCGCCGACCGGACGGCGACGGGGCGGGTGGAGGCGCTGCTGAGCGCGGTGGTGACTAATCAGCAGACGTGCCTCGACGGCCTCGCCGGCGCCGGGAGTGAAATTGTGGATGCTTTCAGTAACGCGTCGGAGCTTTACAGCGTATCGTTGGGGCTGGTTAGCCACGCGCTGGGAGTGGGACGGCGCCGGAATGTTGCCGCCGGCGCGTTTGAGTGGGCGCGAAGCCCGAGCTTTGTGGCCACCAAGGTATGTATGTAAACATCATTATCATATTTTAATTTCTTTTTAATTTACGGAGTATATTGTAACGGATAGGAATCATAGGATAATGTTGAGAAACGTACAGGAATATACTATTATTAATATAATAGCTTAACATTAAGCGGAGAATACCAAACATTTTGTACTCTTGCATAAAGTTTGGAATTTTGCGCCTTTTCCCCCCATAAAAAGTATTATGGTTAAATATAGACTAGAAATAGTTACGTTCTTGTTATTCGGTGATTTGCCTTGTGTAGTTATATTTGTCCTTTATTATTTATTTACTCAGTTTTTTTCTTTTCGCGATACGCAAATTATTTATTATATTAATCTAAAGAAGGTAAACAAAGATACAGTGGATGTATTGCACGGTAAAATTAATTGAAAGGATAGCAGTAAGGTATTTCTGTCTAAAAAATTGTATAGTACCACTCTAAAAACACAATATACAAAATGATTAGCATTAAAAACATGGATATAAATTAGGGATACAACTTTGATTGAGACTTGTTATAAGCAGGTGTTAGAGTGGAGTGAAAGGGAAGGAAGAATGGTTGAAGAGATGGAGTGGTGGGAAAAGCTGGGGGTTAAGGTGAGGGGAGTGGTGAGGGTTAGTGGTGATGGAGGGTTATTAGGGTTCAACTTCACCACAATTGGAGAGGCCATTGCACATGCACCCAACAAAACCAACATCGAAGACGGCTATTTTGTGATCTACGCAAAGGAAGGGTACTATGAAGAGAACGTTGTGGTGGGGAAGCATAAGAAGAATATAATGCTCGTCGGCGACGGAATTAACCGCACTGTCATCGTCGGAAACCGCAGTGTGGCCGATGGCTGGACAACCTACAAATCTGCCACTTTTGGTTAACACTCACATTCTCTCTCACTAATTTAATACCCAACCCAATTTAGTCTTTGACTATACTGATTTTTCTCGATTTACTTCTAGTTAGTTTTCGGCTATAGTGATTTTATCAACTCTAAAAATATTTGCTTGTCAATTCTAATTGAGATGAGAGTCGAACTTGAAATTATTATGTGGCATATATGCAGCTGTTTATGGGGAGCGGTTCCTGGCCATAGACGTGACATTCAGGAACACGGCGGGTCCGGCAAAGCACCAAGCAGTGGCGCTTCGAAACAACGCCGATCTCTCCGCCTTCTACCGCTGCAGCTTTGAAGGCTATCAAGACACGCTATACACCCACTCCCTCCGCCAGTTCTACCGCGAGTGCGACATCTACGGCACAGTAGACTTTGTGTTTGGCAACGCCGCTGCCATTCTCCAGAACTGCAACCTCTACGCTCGCAGACCCCTACCCAACCAAAAGAACATCTTCACGGCCCAAGGCCGGACCGATCCCAACCAGAGCACTGGGATTTCCATTCATAACTGCACCATCCAGGCCGCCGAGGGATTGAACTCGACGCTCAGTTTTCTGGGGCGGCCGTGGAAGGTGTATTCTCGGACTGTTTTTATGCAATCTTATATCGGAGATTTGATCGATCCTGCAGGGTGGTTGGCGTGGGATGGGACGGAGGGATTGGATACGGTTTATTATGGGGAGTTTGAGAACTATGGCGGTGGGGCTAATACTAGCATGAGAGTGCAGTGGCCTGGGTATAGTGTGATGAACGCTTCACAGGCTGTGAATTTCACTGTGTACAATTTTACAATGGGGGATACTTGGCTCAACTATACTAATATACCTTTCTCTCAAGGCTTGTTGTAGGCCGGGAAGGGACAAAATGTTTTAGTGCAAATTGTAATCTAATTCTAATGTATACAACTCCTTTGATTTTTGTTCAAATTCTAATCAAAACTTAAGGTATACTATCACAATGTTCATTCTTCAAGACTTGCACATAGCCATGTTGCAATCAAGGGGGGAAGAAATAACGATTAAGGAGCATATTGCACCGATTATTTTGCTAACAGAGTATTTTACACAACCATTTTCTGGCAAACTAAGGAACGAGGCAAGAGTAATTGTTTACGAGGGTACTCCAAGTTTTACAAGAGCATGACTTGCTACCAAATTTCTAAACTCGATCTTAAGTAGATAATGTCAAGCTGAGAAACGAAAACCACATTTACATGTCTACCCTCCAACTAAGTACAAAACAATGCTCCCTAAATATGATGATAGGGAAGGATAATATTGGGAACTTGTTGATACATCTACTAGTACTAGCAATGAACACCTAGGAAGATTACAAACATAAATAGGACAAAGCACAAAGTGATGCCAACAGCCGCCAAGTAATGATAGTGTCATGACTCCATTGGCATCATTGACACAGAGTTGGGTTCACTTCCGTGTACCCTCAATCTGTAGATGCATGTATGCAAGGGGTTCCCGTGATTAGATCCAAAATCTAACCTGATTGTGTCGACAACACTCGAGGCTGCAGACTCCAGCACGTTGAAAGTTTGAGCACTGGTCTTCTCGAGATCGTATGTAAATTCTGTCAAAAGAAACATCTTCTCACCATCAACTGCTGCATCGGTCGTATCTTGCCGTTGGAGCCATCCGGAGACCCTGCAGTCCTTGGGAGCACTGGACCTATCATAAGCAACACTCTGTACCCCACACACCCAAACACACAAATGACAGAATGAAGTATCAGTAGTCAAGATCTTCAAAGATATTTTCTCTAAAAACCAAATAGGAAATACAAGCATGCCGCACAAATACACTACTATCGTAACCAAAATTCATCACAAAGCACTGAAAACTTCATTTAAAACTACCCAACTTTAGTGGAAAATAGTTTTCACCTGTATATTAATCTAACAATGAAACTTGAAAGTTGGTAGCTGCTACAAAAATAGTAAAACTTGATAAATTGTAATTTTCCAATCCCCATACACCCCAGAATACAAACACAACCACTAACCCTGCCCCAATTAATTAGATTGCCATTATACTCATTAAAAAGAACAATCAAAGGTTGTAAATATGCTCACTAAAACAACAATCATGAAAACTCTTTTATCCCTTTTATCATGCATATCAATGGACAATGGGTGTAAAATAATTTGCAAATATAGCTGGCCGAAAACTAACTTCTGTCAAATACTAAATATGAGCCAAGTAACTTTAATAAGATTGAAATTTCAGTCCCTGATTACCCTTTGTCAAGGAAAATATGCATAATTATGTTATCAACAAAAGAAAAAAATAGAAAGAGGAAAAAATTGCAGTTAGATTCCGTTCAATCTTTGAAAAGATAAAACAAAATGAAAGCAAGCATATCGACAGAGTAAGCAGTAACAAGTGCAGTTAACATCATAAAACTAGAAACTCTGTATAGCCAAGGGAGAGGGGGAAAAAAAAGAGGCTGAAAAGTTCCAAACACTAGCATATTAGGAATACAAGAGGGACGATTAATGATTTGGAAAGTTAAACAGAACAGAGGAAACAAAGGGACAAAAAACCCATCATAGTTGATATATGTGAAGGCATTTATTTAAGTATTTCCACAGCAATCTGCATACAAAAAGCTTTTTCCAAGTCATGACAGGGTGTCACAACTCACAACTCAATTTTGCTGTTTCAACTTTCATTATTAATTGCTAGTAAAAGTTTATGAACATAGGGGGTCTCACGTCTCAAGACACTACAATCATGACTTCCCACCAATCAGTCATAGCCATTTTAAAGATATTCACACACCAATTTTACTGTCATAATAAAGCATTTCTTTCCTTTTTTACAAGATAAAGAATATTATAGATAGCAAACATCATTGATAACATCTTATAACTATTTTAGATGAGAACATGTGATGATAATGCAATCCCTAGACATAACAAGAAACATTCAATCTTTTCCAAAAAGACCAAAACAGTCCAACAAAACCATGCAAAGATACTGAAAATGTTCTATAAGAAAGCATTAAAAGCCAGTGAAAGTTCTTTCCAAGTAAAATAGGGAAGAGGAGAAAGCAATAGTGTGTCTATAACTCACTACACAAAAAGAATTCAACCTGACATCCAGTTCAGAACTGAATTACAGTACGACCCAAAGTAATCAAGTTCAATTGAAGCTAGAACTCAATGAGGAAGCATATATAAAATCCCATAGAATAACAAAAAGCAGCAGGATGCTATTATGTAAAGCAGCTTATGATTGGATTTGTTATAAAAATTACTATGGTATTATAGAAAAGGGAATCACCTTAGCAACATGTTCCAGTGTCACAGCCTCTGGAATAATGGCTGTTCGTAACCTGATCTGGACAAATCCATTGTTTCCTTTAAGTGCAAAACATTGCCCAGGTTCTCCAAAACTTGGTGTCAGCATCTTCGGGGCATCTGAATGAACTCTATACCGATTAGTCAAAGAAATCCAAGTGCTACTCCCTCCCTTTGCAACAAAGGGCTCTGAGTGTTTCACCACCATTGCCCCACCAGAAGCCAAGGCAAAGTCCACCCTCCCTAGCCCATCTGCGGCATGTTTCTCAATCTCCCTCTCCACTATATCCCTAGCATAAGCCCTTACCTCATCCAAACTCACATCGCTGATCTCAACACCTTTCTTCTCCTTGAACTCAGCCACAAATTTATCAAACTCTTCTTTAGACACCCAATTCTTGGTTTCCATTTCGATCACCAACTTCTTCAAATTCTCACTCCTCCCATCCAATTCCTTAAATTTTGCATCCAATTCTGCACCTTTTTCCTCAAGCTTCTCACTAAATTCATTTCTCACGGTTTTAATTTCACTCTCGATCTTTTTGTCGATGACATCTACTTGGACTTGCATCATCTTAGTAGTTTTCTTCAAAAAATTCTCCAGTTCCGCAACTTTGCCCTCGAAATCGTCAGAGATCACGGTGAGTCCGTCAGTATTTCGACTTCCCGAATCGATAAAAATTCTCCGAACCATCTGAATTAAACCTACTATGATTAACAAAAGACAGAAATTCTTAGTGAATATACTAACAACCGTGAGCCAGCGCGGTTTCTCGGGCTTGGAAGATTTCTTCGTGGTCCCCGCACGGCGAGACGAAGGCGAGGCGCCATTTGAGTTGGGCAAGGGCTTCCTGACCGCTTGAATTGGATCTCTAGTCTCCGTTCGGATTGAATGTTGACTTAGATCTTTGATAGCAGCGTCGCCTGCGGCGTGTTTATCGTTGCCTGTGGACGGAGACGCGACGGCGGCTGCAGCGGCCGCGGCCGCTAAGTTGGATTCGGCAATGTCCAAAGCAGCCGGCTGCCTTTTCTCGACGGCGGTTCGCCGCCGGGTGGCGACGGAGGACGGATTGGCGGTGATGGACACTGTGGAAGCAGACATTGATTAAATCCTTTCTAAAGAAACTTTTTTCTTGAAAAAATTCCTAAAATTAACTTCGCAATAATTATTGAGAAATCAAAAAAAACCCTAAGCTAGGACAATAAGAAGAAGAAGGAGAAGGGGAAATCGAATTGGGGAGGAGCGTGAAGAAACGACACGGACAAAAGTTGTGAATAGATATAGCGGTTTGATGATTTGAATTAAAGTTTCCACTCAAATCGATTGGTGCCGGTGATCAGATTTGGAGTTGATTTTACTTACCATTTTAAATTTATTCTAGTACAGGCAGGACGTCCTAAAAAATTTAAAATTAGGTTATTCGTATGCAATTTTCTCTCACTTTTAAAATATCACATAAAAATTTGTAATTTTTTAATATTCACTCTTCATCCATGAAATCCTATCTTTTCTATAAAAAAAAAATAACCACAATATCACATCAATTTATTAAAAAATCTATGTTTATCAATAAGGTACTAATAATAATAAAAGGGATAAGATATATATAGGGTCGTACAGTCAAAATATGATCAAATGTACTTTATTGATTATGAACTGGATGTACTTTATTGATTATGAACTGGATACAAGAGTATTATATCCTACAGAGGTTCTCGAGCGATTTAGCTATTTGTGAGAGGAAAACAACCAAAAGTCATCCCTCCAGCATTAAATGTGATATTTATAGGGTGTTAAAGGACATTTTGTCGATCTTACAACATGGACGCCGCTTGGAAGTCATGCACGGGGCCAGATGCAGACCCATTGTCCTTTAGCCAAGTCCTCGACGCTTATGGGCCACGGTGGAGGAGGTACTCCAAGGCAAGAAGGCCGGACCGATCAAACCTGAGAGACTATTACGAATCGTGCTCTGTATGCCCCCTAGGGCGGGTGGTCGGAGGCTATTGGTCTGATAGATCGGTTAACGTACAGTTCGGTCTTGCCGTGCTCTACGGTTTAGGGACTGACCATCGTATGGTCGTGATACCCGGGGATAATCCCCATAAAAAAAATAATAAAAAAAAATTGTAAAACCGGCTAGAATTGTAATTGCAATTCTAATAGTCAAATTGTAACAAATGCAAATTGATCTATGAGAGTTGCTACACATAATTAGGGGTGTCAATGAGGGCCAACCCGTCTCACCGTGAGCTTTTTCCCGAGTCTATCCGCAGGCTAGAAAGTATGCAACCCTAACTCATCCCATGCAACTCACGAGCTCTACAAGCCTAACTTTAAAAAAAAAAAAAATCATATTATTATTATTATTTTTTATTGAAATAATTTAACCTAAATAATATCAACTTTTTTCATGTTTAAAAATTAAATTTTTTTACATTTTTTTAAAAATTTTAATGTTATGTATAAAAATTTTAATGTTATGTATGTATGTGTGTGTATATATAATATATATACATATTCTTTTTTTTTTTAAAAGCTAGCAGGCCAATCCGCGAGGCTCGTATTTTTCGTGACCCAAAATTTCTAGGTCCTAACTCGCAGGGCAGTTTAGGGTTAGTCCGCGGGTTTCAACCCATTAGGGTTAGTCCGCGGGTTTCAACCCACCTTGACACCTCTACACACAATGTCAAAAAAAAAATGCCATATTAGCATTGCAGATACAAAATTTAAAAACATATTAAAAATCAAAATGATAAAACTGATTAGGTGATGAAAAAGAAGATGGATTAGTGGTGATGCATACTGAAAGGGAAGACACAAAAAACATACTTTATCAATACATGTGCAATGACTTAAAAAAACATACTTTAGACTACCGCTTTATTTAAACCTCACTTGTTACGTTAACATTAGTTTCATAGGAATATACTAATAATTAGTCTTTATACTCCACTTCAATTCAATATCCCAAAATATTTCTATCATTTGGTTGTATATCATAAATATTATATTTACACTGATATAAACATAAAGAATGTAAACTCTAATCTAACCCAACAAATTTTGCCAACTGACACACTACATGATTCATGAATCATAACCAATTATATCCACATTGTATTGTAAAACCTAAGCCAAAAATCATGTGTATACAATTAAAATATAATGTATTTTCAATTAATAAACTACATTAATTCATTACTAATTGTCATTGTTGATATGGAAGAAAGTCCCAAAAAAAGAGATTACAGCCTTTGATACTATGCTTCTGAAGTTCTACTATCATCTGTTTTCATGTTGCAGATTGTCTTGCCATCACATAATAATAAGTCACAGGACTATAGATTCTAGACAAAAATTTTAAGTCTACTAAATTAAGTACTAACTAGTAAGTAGAAACCATGGCAAGGATATGGTAGGACTCCAACAATTCTTCTTCAGCAGAAGAACATGGAGCTTTTAACTCTGTCATGTAAGACAGGCAATTCAGGGACTGGGGCTCCTCCATGGCTAGAGGATGACTCTGAGAAGTCATCAAACTTCATGAACTGCCCAACCTGAGCAGCAGCCAAGTGGGCATAACATACAGGAGCAACTGCATATACACCAGACCAGATTAAACAAATGTGTGTCAGATATAGAGATTTCTTTAGAAATATCAGATATATTGGAGATGAGCATCATTTTAAAGTTCAGAATTCAGAAAATCAAAGAAATTTTGGAGTAAACTCACCAAGAGAAATAGCTGAAGTACTCCTTTGATACCTGCAAAGTCATATAAATCAAGAAAGTTAGGCGGAAAAACATTGTTTAAAAATCAAAATAGTGAATAGAAACAAACTGTTTCACTTACACATAAGACAAGGAATGCACAAGTTCTTGCAGTGCATCTGGTGAAAACCCGACCTCATCGTGCAAAACTTGGTAGTGTGTAGGTCGTGTTGTTCCCTGTTTATTACAATTATTACAGTAATGTAACATTTTATACGACTCTTAAATCTTGTAAAACGCAATAAACTATAGGAGCTGAGGACTTACAATCATCCCAGCATGTGCACACAGATAGAAGTCATTGTTCTTGGGGTGACAGATCCCATTATCGATAACAGTCCCTGCATATAAAAATGCAGTATCAATGTAACCCGTTTGCACACATATTAGCATTATAACAATGGAGAGAAGAGTTACAAACCTGGGGGAACATTTTCGGGAGAATTGCTCTGGAAGAATTTAGTGTGGTGATTCTTTTGTGCAACAATCATCGTGAACTTAGGAGACCAATTTTCATCAAGAAATTTACATGCCTACAAAGAGTATCATAAGTTTAATGATGACCAGAAGGGTCAAGAGATGATGTATGTTATAGCAAGTTATTATAAGGACAAACCTCAATGATCTGTTCCAACTCAATATTCAACACTTGGTTGAACTGGGATTCACTCACTCCATCCCTACACATTAAATTGAATGAAGTTAATACTATGCTCACATATGCAAACACTATAGAAATCTTTTTCTTATTTCACCTTAATTTTTTTAAAGAGGACCTCACATTTTTATTTATTAGTACATCCTCAAACATATGATGGTGAAAAATAATACCTAAATATTATAATTTGATCAGGTTTCCTCTGCCCGGAACTGGAATAGAAGTCAATCAAGGCCTCCCTGAAAGAAATTATAGAGAAGAATATTTTAACCAAAGAAAGAAAGTGACATCAGCTAAGCAAACAGATCACAAACCTGAAAATGCCATCATCTTTAGTATCTGAGACTTTCTTATGAAGAGAATCAATCATCTCAAGTTTTGGTGACTGAGTACGAACAACAGCTCTGTAACGAGAAATACGCGGCCATTCTCTGGAGCTCACTACCTAATGGTTTCAACAAGAACATGTCATTGATAATTTGAGAAGAGTTTTGAAAGAAGATGAAATACTACAGCAAATCATAATACCGCAGCAATTGAGGGCACATCTGCACGTCCAGGTGAGCCATGAGAAACATCCATTCCAATTATAAGTGTGGGAACTTTAGACACCATAGGAATCGATGGAGTATACTCCACCGCTAGCAAGGAATTCATACCACCAAGCTGCAATAAATCAGGGAAATATTTGTGAGTAATGAAGTTATTGTTATCATTTCTTTTCTTTTCTTTTTTTTTTTGCATCACACTCTTGAATTATATGTGGATGGAATACCTTGGCATTGATTTTCAGTAGCACATTTGTCAAATACTGATCATTCACTCTTGTTGGTGCAATGCACTGTGTAATAACTCCAAGTTCAGTAAGATTCCTTTTCTTCCATGGCCCTTCAAGCATGGGAAGATTTCATTAGTCTTTCATAGATACTAAAGTGAAAAGAATATTCAGTCAAGCACAAACATATGTACCATAAAGATCAGAATTCTTTCTTTCTGGTAGAACACAAAGAAGAAACTGAGGGGGGCTGGGAAGTTTTGATTTCAACATCTCTATCATCTTCTCCACTCTCACTGGAGCAGGGGCACGCCTAAATTGTTGATTTTCCTCAAATACATCAAAAGGAGGATTGATCACAATTCCTTTATTTTGTCCACAGGTGTGTAGATCTTTACAGAGTTTGCGCACATCACAGCGAGCAGAAAAATTCACAGCAGCCCATCTCTCAATTTTGACAGGTTCAGCCAATTTCTGGGAGATGATTAGGAGTTAATGATGAACAGTCTTGAAACATCTTGGCAATAAAAAGCCATTGAAGCATTCTTTACCTTTTGATTGAAATTCCACTTTCCATTGCGCGGGAAAAAATCCTCCCCATTGCCTGCAGTTAACTGAAACACAAGATAGATTCAATTAGCTCTCTTTAAAAACGAGGTTTAGAGTTACCTTTCTAGACAAAGGAAAGAATACACCTCACATGCAACTAGAACTTCATAACAATGGTTACCTTTGGTGCTTGCAAAACACGGCCTTCTACTCGAGTGAATTGATCACCGATGGCAACTCCAGAAGATCTAAGTAGAGGGTCAGTATTGTAAGCACTGCGGCTCAGTGCCTGAAGAAGATTAAGATTGTGATGATTCAATATACTAGGCAGTGATAAAAGTATTTAAGCAGTTCTTCGTTTAAGAACAAAATCTCACATCAGTCAAGACTCTCATCCGCTCAGGTGGCTTTTGTCGAGATTGTTCTACAAGCGAAGCCCTCTGAAGATTGGACAGTGACTTGGTGTATCGTTGCAGTGAAACCAGGGAGCAAAGCTTTAATGGCAGCCCATACAACATGTTCGTCAGTGACTTCAGTGAACTTAGTTCTATATACAGATAACTAAAACTTTATGGCACATTAGTTACCTCTACAGGAATGAATGTTGGCCGTTTGGGCTTCCCAATATTAATGCATGGTAAACTTCCAGAAATTTTCAAAGGAATACGTCTGTGATTGACAAAATAATCATAAACCGTCATCTCAACACTGCTCTCATCCTTACCATTCCTCTGCTTCAATTGAAACCTGAGAAGATTTTTTTTTCAGAAAACATATTAATGATCTGGTTTAAGCAATAGATAAAAACCACTTGAAAGAGTAGCATACGTTTGCTCTGCACAAGCCATATCACTCAAGCCAGTAATTTTACTTTCCCTATTACTGGGACTAGCAACGATTCTAAGACCCTTGAGCACCTTCTTAGCCTGATTAACCAAACAGAACATCAATATCATATAGCTCTTGTCATACGAAGTTAGATACTCAATAAAAGATCAGTTACCCTTATCCAATCAATCTCACGATGATCTCTGACATTTTGATTTGCAACCAAGAATTCAATTACTGGACCAGGCCTCACAATCATTGTAGTTGAAACATCTGTAAAGAACTCATGAGTTTAGAAGATTTATTTTGTAAAGGGAGGAAAAAAAAAAGAGGAGAATAATATGTTAAATGATCGAAGAGAGTTACCCATGTTCAATGACAGGCCTCCCTGAGTAGCACGAAAGCTTGAATGAAAGCCACGACATCCAAAAACACCACCACGTAGGTCAATGAAGTTCTTTGGCTCATTGTGGAAAAAAGATTGGCGAACAAGAAGGCAGCCCCTGCAGATGAAAGACAGTGAATAAGCTAGCAACAAAACAACTACATCCAGACAATGTCTTAAATTCATTGAACAAAAACAGACAAAAGATCAATCCAAATGATTTTATTCCAGGTCACAGATGGTGTTTAATGAAGATGAATTCAGAGACATGTGATTATGAAAGATTTCAGCCCCAATTGATGCAGTTTCCAGGTCCCACATATCTAAATGACCAAAACAAATAACAGTACACAACGAAATCCATACTGTTTAGCAGCATGCTGGCGAAGTATAACATCCAACACTCTCACTGCCTCCTGGAAGTTTTCAGACTCCTTCCCATGAAGCACATCCGCAATGGCTTGCATTGGGATTTTTGTTGCATAGCTTATAACCACCAAGTATGTCTTGGACCTAGGTTGCCTCTTTGATCTCTTCCTGTCACCCTTATCTGGGCTACCGTCTGGGCTTCCATCTCCGGCGTTTCTATCAACAATTATTAGTTTGGGGAAGTAAGAAAAAAACATACAAATAACTCGCTATTCCATGAATATCAAAGGCAATATAACATTGTATACCTATTAGATGTGACCTCATCCAATACAACAGTAAACTCCAATGTGTTACTTGGTAATGCACCAAGTGTGAACAATGTCTTCTCACCATCATAGGCAAAATACCTACCTGCAAGCTCAGATCTATAAGTTTCATACACTTGATCCATAATTCTCCTTCCAATACCCTTTGCTTCAGCAGGGCTTCGATCTTCATACATTAAGGAAACCTGAGAACCACAGAAACCATATGACCTATCAAATGCAATGCACTAGAAAGATACACAAATGCTTGATATCTGATAATTGAGAAAGCCAAAAAGGGACTTACACTGTACTGGAAGAAGCATCCATCGGTGTTTGCCAAGCTCACCCTGAAGTGATTCGTGACAAGCTGAATCTTCTGGCCCTTTGTACCAAAACCACGACGCTCCATTACAGCACGTTTACCCATTGAAACTACTTTTGGTGTAACATTTGGTGGTATAGGTGGTGGTGGAGGCAGAGACAGTGGAGGCTCCATTTCTAGTGAATATCTAAATAACCAACACAAAGGGAAAGTTGAGACTTTTAACTCACTGGGAAAAAAATCAACACAGAGAACAGATCAAAAACAAATTTGAGAATTGAAGGTTAGTTAGATGTAAAATGAAACAAAGATGCATAAATGCATGAAACAAGTAATGCAGTTGATTGTTAGCTGAGTTTCCAGTATAACATTGGCCATACATACATCTCATCATATTTTCAGTTGAAATGGGACTGTTACAATTGGAAAAAATGAATTTTACTTGCAATTACTAAGAAACCCACATGCAACATATTTTTTCTAGAACATAAGACAGAGTATAATACACAATGACATGCAATATACGAGAAGTGTGAAAATTAAAATTTGCTTAGGAATTGGAAAAGTATAAATCAATCAAAAAAGAACTGAGGATATAGGGAAATTTTTGAAATAGGTGAAAGCTGCACATAATTTTTTTTAAAATGTAATTTTTTTCAATTTTTTCAATTTTTAAACTTAACAATTTTACAAAGTTTAATATTTCTGTGCATCATAACATACATCAACGAAAATATATTCATTCAATTAAAAATATGATACTAAAAAATAAATTTTATTAAAATGTTTATAAATATTAAAAAAATGATCTAACTGCGGTGTCCAAAAACCAAAAGGAGCAATAATAAACTGTATCATAGAAATAATGTAAATAATAATAACAACAACAATAATAATAATAATAAAGTAACCTTCGGTGTAAACCAAACTGCCCTAGCCAAGCGTTATTTTCAAACATAAGACAGACAAAATTTGTAAAAATAAAAAACAAACTCCATTTCAAATCGTTTACCCAAACTAAAAAGATCACTGTAAAAAATTAAATAATTAATTAATAAACCACCATCAACACAAAAGGTACACTTTCATCCATACTAGAAACACCAAAAGATGAATAAAAGATGAGATTCTGATATATGCATACATATCTGACATATGTATATCCCCCTACGGCCCCACAGACATATAATATACATACATGATAAAAACCCAGATCATCCATAGAAACATCATAAGAGAAATGAAAGAGAAGATCAGATGAAGAATACTTACAAAAATCATATCTATTCATACACACACACACATATATATACAACCATAGAAACACCAGGAGAGCAATGAGAGAAGAGATCTGATGAAGAATACTTACAAAAATCATATCTACTCATACATACACACACATATATACATACATGACATAAAACACACACATATATGCATACGTGACATAAAAAAATGAAAAACAAAAACAAAAACAAAAAAAAAAAAAAAAAAACCATAGAAACAGCAGAAGAGCAATGAGAGAAGAGATCAGATGAAGAATACTTACAAAAATCATATATACATTCATACATACACGATATAAACACATATACATACACAAATATCCATAAGCACCACCAAAAAAAGGAAAAACAAAAACAAAAAACAATCTGTGCTTAAAGAGGAGAGGGGAACGAACCTAGCGCTGAAAAATGGTGTATGATGAATGAGTGAGAGTGTGTGATGAAAGAAAACCCTAAGCTGCCATTTATATACAGGCTGCTATTACATACCTTCCCTTAAATCGTATCAGTGTCCTAACAGGATTCTGGGTTCTTAGCGGGTTGTTTTGCTACTGCAACTATACGCTGTACCGGCTTGGGAGACTTAAATGTCACGTGAGATTCTTACTCTCCACTTTCCCTCCAAATTACTCGCTTGACGATATTTAACTCAAGATGCATAAAATTTAATTTATTTTTTTTAATATTTAGTTTAGTGTTAATATATATCATTTGTCTCCTCTTGTATGGAAAATCCAATCTGACCAACACTTTGTCCCTTAGTTGGACCGGTTCAGTGTAAGCGGAGATTAGTCCGAGTATGATACGGGACTTAAAGGTATCTCCTATAATTAGGATCCGCTCATGACACCTCGTGGCCTGACCAAAATATATCATTTATATATTCAAAAATTGAGAAAAATAATAATGCTCGCTAGGTAAACTTAACCCGTCTAGGTTGTCATAGCTATCCAGCTCAAACCTAAAGGGCCAATAGGTCGTCCCCGCGGGTAAAATGTCGGGAAGATTTGATTACAGTTGCTTTTATTTATAATTTAATTTTTCATAGTATTTCGTGTTAAAGTACTATTCCATATTTAATATCAAAAAAATTACAAATTATAAGAAAATAAGCAAAAGAGATATAGTTTTTTTTTTTACTAGTGAATAATATATTTGGAGTATTAAATTTAATATATGTCAAATTTAGAAATTATAAAAATGTTAAGAATTTAAAGAAGCATTAGTTTAATGAATGAATCATTGAATCGTAAACAATAATGGTGAAAATTATAAAATTACCTTACAAAGAATGGTGTAATATAGTTGTAATTAATATTTCTAAAGTAAGACTTAATTCCTAAATGGTTTACTGACTATTGACATTTATCATTTTTTTTTCACCGAGTTTTAATTGAACCATAAATGGTCCATTAACTATTGACATTTATTAATTTTTATCATCGACTTTTAATTTGACCATAAATGGTCCATTCACTCTTGATTTTGTTCCAATTTTGATCCTCCATTTAAATATCTATTTACTAAATATTAAAACTAAAGTTAATAATGTAAAATTTAAATTATTTACATTCTCACTAGTGATGAACCAAATGTATTAAGTTTATGAACTCAATATTTGTCCATCTCAACAGCAAGCTAATTTTTACATTATTACCTTTAAATTTAATTTGTATTAAATAAATATTTGATAGAATGCTTAATATTATAACAAAATCAATACTCGGTGGACCATTCATGGTTAAATTCAAAATCGATTATGAAAATTGATAAATGTTATAATCAATTAACCATTTAAGTCCAATTAAAAGTCAACTATCAAATTGATAAAGGAAAAATGATAGTTTTAGTCTATTAATTATACATATTGTAGACTCATGAATTATTACCATATACATATTCCCCCTTTAATAATGTATAAAGTATCAGTTTTAATCAATTACTAATAAATTCTATTAAAATTAATGTTGCACTTCAAATTCTCAAATTATTGAAGGACATATTAGTCAATTTATAGAGTTTTCTCTAATTTCTTCAACCAAACCTTCATATATACGGATTATCTTCATTCGTAATAAAGAATTGTTATTTTTCTAAGATTTATAAACAAATATCTAGTTATCTTTAGCTTTGTTAAACGTTAACTGGTTATAAAATGAATGTATCTTTCTAAATAATCAAGGTGATATTTATATGATTGGTTTCATATATTCTTATAGTAGTGTAGTATATTATTTGTAATGTTTTTATTTTTGACATAAATTATTAAACAACATTTAAGTAAAATGGATGCTCAAATAACAAACATTGATTAACATTTCTTTATGTGAGCAAGCTATTTCATAACAAGTTTTTTTTTTAATAAATATCTTTCAATAATATTAGTTGTTTATCTTTTGTGATGTCTTGTTACAAATGAAAAATTGAAAATGCAACTATAGTATAATCAATGATTTTGTTATAAAGAAAATGTAAATGACATATGAATTAAAAGTGCTTATAGATTGAAGACTCTCTCCAACTTATTGACATGAAAATAACAAAGTACTTAAATTCTTAATATTTATTTAAACACGTATTATTTAGTAAATGTAGAAATCAAAACCATTTTGAAGTTTTAACTACATTATTGAAAAAAAAAAAATGCATGTCAACCTCAGCGATACTTAATTATTTAATATAAAATGATATAAATAAAAAATGTCTAAAGTGTCATTTATTAATATGAAATTTTAAAATATATTATTATTATTAACATAATTTGTTAATTACTAAAACTATCACTTTACACATACTTAAAGGAAAAATTTCGTGTGTGATAATAATAATAAATGAATTGAGTCTACAATATGAATATAATTAATAAACGAAAACAATTATTTTCCTATTAATAACATGGCGATTGATGGGAATGAAGGGATTAGGAAAGAAGAAATTATAATTCGGTGGGAAAAGAATAATGTGATAATAAAGTATGAATTCAAATTACATTGTTTGATAAAGATTAATAGAATTATTGGGAAGAAGTCGTATAAAGACTAAAATGTTCGTGTGTAAATTGTAATAATAATACTAATAATAATTAAAGGTAAAATGATTTTTTTTCTTCCTTTATCCATTTCTCTTCCCCATTGAATTGCACTTCATATAGGGAGAATATAAATTGCAATTCAACAAAATAAAAAAAAAATTGTAATTTAATGGAATTATAATTCTCAATAATCAAACAATATAATTTAAATAATAAAAAATTGTGTTATAATTAAGGGTGTGTTTGGTAACCTGTAAAATGACCTCCGGAAAATGTTTTCCGAGTTTTTTGTGTTTGGCAACTTCCGGAAAATGTGGTCAACGGAAAATGTTTTTCGGGAAAATCAGTTCATTTTTCCGGAAAATGGCTTACGAAATTTTTTTTCGTAAGTCATTTTACGGAATCGCCAGAATAGTTATTTCGCATGTTTTCGACCAAAACCAAGCCATATCACCCATGACCATGGACCAATGAGATGGAGAAACCGCCGGAAACCTTGGCTACATTTTTTTAATTTTTATTTATTTATTTTTAATTATATTTTTTATTAAATACCATTATTTTAATAACTATTATAATTTTTTATATTTTAAATAAAACAATTACAATGTTTAATTATACAATTCTATCCATTTTCTAGAAAATGAACCAAACACACAAGGACAGTTTTTCATAATACATTCAAACACTGAAAATAAAACTGTTTTACGAAAAATGACTCATTTTCCAGAAGTCATTTTCCTGCTTTCCAAACGGACCCTAAATTACAATTGTATCCAACTAAACAACTCGTTAACCGATGGATCATTCACCCGCCGAGCGTGCAAGTCATAGCCACGTGACTCTTATCTCTTTTTAATTTTTGACAAAAACCCTTGATTAGCCACCCTCTCTCTCTCTCTCTCAAGTCTCAACTCTAAAGTATAATCTATTCCTCCATCTAAAAAAAACTGACAAAATCCCAAAAACCACTCATTTATATCTTTAAATGAAGTGTATTAATTGTCCCAGATATGATCCTAGGGTCTTGGGTGGGTGGCTGAGAGGGGGATGGGAAATGGGAGGGTGTGCACTGTGCAGTGCAGCTGCAAGACTGCAAAGATATGGTACAGTGCTGCTGCTGCACAACAAATCAACATTGTACCACCGCAACTTTCACTACTTGGGTCACAAATCCCCTCGTACACATAGCTGCATGTAATGCAGGTTACCATGCATATTTGCCAATTGTTATCAGTTATGCAAGGTGGACCGGTCAAAATACATAATTTATACACTCCTACATGGAAGTGAGTGGGTTCGAGCTTCAGTAGAAGCGACTGTTAACTATTTGTGCTTCAGTATGTTAAGAAAGTAACTATGAACAGATACTACATTGTAACCGAATCAGTAGTACTCAAAAAAAAAAAAAAGTAAATTGTGAACATTCAGTAGGTAAATTATGAACATTTAATATATAAAAATTATGAACATTTAGTATATAAATTGTGTATTTTTAAACTCAATAAGGTAGACCCGAATCCACAAAATAATTTGCCATATCATAGCCAAATGTCATTTTATATTTTGGACCTCAGTCCAAAACTATATTTAATTAATAAATTATGCATTTATTACAATTAACTTATAGGGTCACACTTGTGTGAGACCGTCTCACGGATCCTTATTCGTGAGACGGGTCGGGTCTGGTCAGAGCACCATGCAAATGTCATACTTATATGTGCAAATCTCACACTTATATGCTCAAATATAACACTAATAAAAAATACAATTTTTGTTACTTATAAAGTAATACATTTTTCATAATAAGTAATGTTGACAAGTACCTCTCACTTATAAGGGCAAATATAATACTTTTGAGGAAAAATGTAATACTTTTAAATCGAAATGTAAAAGTATTGTATTTTCCCTTAAAAGTATTACATTTACCCTAATAAGTAACAAAAATTTTATTCTTGATTAGTATTACATTTGAGCATATAAGTATGACATTTGTGCATATAAGTGTTACATTTGCATCTTGACCCGACCCGACCCGTCTCATGGTGAGACGGTCTCACACAAGTTTCTGCCTTAACTTATTATGTACATTCATTTAACATATTATATACCTTCAATTTATTTATAGGGACACAATATGTTAGTTGCAGACACATAATATGTTAACTGCATGCATATAATTTAAATGTCATGTTGAATTAAAATGCACAATGCAAGGTTAACATTGGTCCATGCTATAATCTATCCACATTTGTATGATCTTTTTAAAAAAATGCATACTTTGTGTTTTGCCCAAAAAAAAGCATAAAGATAATTTTGTCCAATGTTGTTGTTCGTTTTCAAAAAGAATTTATTATTATTATTATTATTATTATTATTATTATTATTATTATTATTATTATTATTATTATTATTATTATTATTAAAGTTTTCCAAAACTCAACACTAAATCATACTTCTATACACAGATGAGTCTAACACAAACTTAGGGGTGTATTCAATCATGACTTTTATAAACTTTTAAATACTTTTACCGACTTTAAAAGTTTGGTGATATTCAATTTAGACTTTTAAATACTCTTTAAAATTAAAAGTCTATCGGTACGGGATCCGAATTTTTTAAAACTCTTTAATAAACCCCTAATGTTCAAATTTATCACAAAAAAATAAGTTTTAAGTGAGATTTCTCATCTACTAGATTAATGCCTTAATGAATACTTATTTTTTCCTAACCAAACCAATATTGTCAAAATACAAATTTTTTTCCACATTTTAGAAAGAAACATTGAAAATTTTAAGGGTGAGCGTGGAGTGGATTGGAGCGGATTTGGAGTGAAGTCACATCCAATCCGTTAAAGAAATATGGATTTGAAATATCTCGTCCACATCCACGTCCGTTATGGGTATGGATCCAATATGATTTGATCCACTAATGACGAAATTGGTGGATTGGATGCATATAGAGAGAAAAAAAATAATAATAATAAAAAATAAAAAATAAAAAACAAAAAACCCATGAATAGGTTTGGCTCTTCAGGATTATAGGTTTGGTGCTTGCTAGGAAATGAGAGTCCTTGTTAATCACAACTATGTTGTTTGTTTTGGTTCTTCATTCATCTTCAACGCAGTGTTGAACTTGTGATTATAACGCCATCCATGAAGAAGAACAAATCAGACATGAAGAATGAAGCTTGTGGAAAGTTGAAAATAGTCATTGAGAAAGAGGGACCTAAAACCCTATGCTAAATGTAGAAAAATTACAAATTAATTTAAATTGAATTATGAATAAGTTTGGCTCTTGAGGACAATAGTTTAATTTGGCGCTTTTTGGGAAATGATAGTTATTGTTAACCACAAGTAGGTTGTTTTGTTTGGTTCTTCATTCATTCTCAATTCTTCATTTGTCTTCAACGTAGTGTTGAACATGTGATTATGATGTCGTGAAGAAGAACAACCCAAACTTGAAGAATGAAGATAACAAAAAGTCAAAATAATGGGGTGTTTGGTAGTATGGAATTGCAATCACATTCCTACCAAACTCCATTGAATTGCAATTCCATTATTTGGTTGAAGTATTGAATTGCAAGTAATGGGGTTCCCCTATGAATTGTAACTCCACGCCGTGGAATTGGAATTCTATTGTAACTTACAATTTTGCCCTTATTAATTATTACTATTATTATTATTATACAAGGATATTTTAGTCTTTACTTACTTATTCTCTTTCAATTCTTACTCAATTTATTCTTGCATACCAAACAATGTAATTTAAATTCAGACTTTATTTTTTTCTATGAAATTACAATTCATTTTCCTCTTAATCCTCTAATTCCAACTAAACGACCTGTAATAATATTTATAAATAGGGATCTAAAACCATTTGCTAAATACAAAAATATTAAAAATTAAAATTAAATTATAATTTTAGATTTAGACTACCACCTATCGTAGTAACAAAACACCTCCTATGGGAGCAAACAAAACATCTCCTAGGTTACAGTATGCCAAAAGCAATAGTATTTATTTTACCATATAAATGCATGGGAGATCAATCGACAGCCATGTGCGATAAATGCAATATTACCAAGCCTGTCTGTATTTCGATTTTTGAGTTTCCGTATATCGATCACTCTTTCTGTATCTATAAAAGAATTTAAGCATACCATCATTATTATGTTATGATAGTTAATTAGAAATCATAAATGCAGATTAATTATTTTAGGATATTGGTATCCTTAGATATTTTATTTATAAAAAATGTATACTTTTAAATTAAACTAGAAGTTTAGTATCGGGTAGTACTTCGAGAATATCTTATATTATTTGTTATAAAATTTTTGTATAAGATATTCATTATAATTAGTTTATTACATTCAAAATTAATGCTCCTTTGATCTCATTTTATGTGTCTCATTCGATTAATAAAACTTAACTGAAGTTATTTACAAATCAATTTTTCATAATATTACGTTTAGTACTAGTATATAAAATTTATATATTTAAAAACTTCATTAAAAGTACTATTAAACAAAAAAAAATTACTAAAAAACACTAACATGGCGTTTGGTTGGAGGGAATTACAATTCCTTTACCACCTAATTCCGAATGCAACTAAATTTTTTCGTTTGGTTGGAGGAAATTGCAATTCCTTCCTCATGATGTGGCTTCTATTTATTGGTTGGCCTCAATACTTATCAAAAATAGAATTTAGTTAGCAATTAGCTGCTGTCACGTCATGAGGGATGAATTGCAGGGAAAAAATATTAGGGGTCTCTAGCATGACAAATTATACGATTGACCAGGGTCCCCTGGTCCAAAAATACCATGTATATGTATTTGACACATTTTGTATCTGTAGTTGACAGTTTTTGTTCCTGTAGCTATTATATACCAGCAATTATCAATTTATTTGTTGACATGTATAGGAACTGTTAATTGTATGTATAAAATGTATTAACTAAAGGTACATAATTTTTATATCAGGACTCACAATGCAATATAAACAATATAATGTTCCATCGTATAACAATTGCTCTAGCATTACTCTAAAAATAAAGACAAATTTAAAACATAAGAATGTTCATTTTGGCCCATAACAACCATAATAGATGGACTTTTATTCTAAAATATTAACTATGTACAAATTATGGACCAATACCCTCTCCAAGCTACTATACAAAACCCTTTGTTTATATTCAAATGCATTCAATCCATACACATGTACAAAAGCCTATGAAGATAGAGTTTATTGGATCTTAACTTAATTCGTATAACATGTTATGGACCACTTAATAGGGCTCTTGGGATTGGGCCAATCCACACCATCAACATCTTCAACTTCACCGTGTCCTCCATTGTGAATATTACTATTTTTGTTGAGCAAATTTTACTTCTTTTTTTTTTTGTTTTTTTGTAGATTATTAAGACATTAATATATTTACTTATACTTTTTAAAATTTAAGCATCATTTCATCATCAACTTTCGTATGTTTATCACAATTAAATTATCCAACTAGTTAATAAAGACAGACTAACTCATTCAAGCTTATTGCCTCGACATGTAATTTCTCTCACTTTCTCGTAAATTCTCTCAATTTCCCAAAGTATTCACCGTCACAAAATTTATTTTAATTTTAATAATTCAATTATAATAATGACATTTCAATTTATAGTAATGTATTTTGATTTTTTTTATGAAAAAAATTTTAAAATTCAAAAAATAACTCATTTGTTTTTACATATTAGACATTTATTTTACGTATCACAGATACAAAATTAATCTTTCAATAGAAGGTAATGGAAGGATAAGTTGATTCTAATTTTGAAATACTAAAAATAATAAGCAAATGCTTTTATAATTACTTTCAATTTTGATCCCAAAAAAACAAAACGACAAACCAAACACTCCATTAGACTCACTAAAACACAGGAAGCAAAATAAACATGATGGGTTTAGATCATACTGTACAGAATTTGACCTTTTCTTTTTTTTTTTTTTTTTTTTTTTTTTTTTTTTGAAAACAAAGTAGAAATACTTCCATTAAAGCAGCAATACAATCAGGAGGGTTTGAAACACAAAAATTCCGAACAGACAAAGAACCAGTTGTCCTTGCAAGATTATTGACCGCTTGACACGGCGAATAGATCAGATAAGTTGCCGATGTTCCTAGCAATAATACGGCATTGCTTGATAATAAAACCAACATACGAGAAATCTATAGTACGAGAATGAAAAGCTAAACCAAAATTTAAACAATCAGTCTCTGTGCCCAAGATCTTTAAGCCAAACCAACGCTTCCTTGATCGCCATAGACTCTACAAGCAAAGGATCACGAACATGACCGATGGTGTCACATTTGGCCGCCACAAAGAGTCCCAAATGATCACGAATCACCGCGCTATATCCTCCATCATTAGTAAAAACCGCGACATCAATATTACATTTGAGCATGCCTTGGGGAAGACATGTCCAACCAGGAGGAATACAGTTATTAGCTAAAGAATTTGAGACCCCATAAGCCTCATTCCAACTGTCAACAAAACCATGCACTTGCCTACGTAAGACCTCAATCATCCAAACCCCATTTCTCCATACTCAGTCGGTATAAAGTGAAAAATGGTCACAAAGTATTTGACAAAATTGTCACTACTACATTCTTGTTAGACAAAACTACCCTTACACGGTTAAAACTCCATTACTATTCAATTCTAACATTGACAACTCCATCATAATTACCATAAAGTTATATTTAATTTATATATCCTTTTCATATTATTTAACTATCATTTTATTAAAATCATTTTATAAGTAATTTAATTGTTGATTTTAATTAAATTTCTATGAATGATAAATTATGTATGTGTATATAATACATATATTATTTGTGTATATATAACTTAAATTATAATTTGTAATTATTTATATTTATTAATGCTTTAATATTAAGCATGAATTTTAACGCATATAGCGTTTATAAATTAAAAGGCTAAGAATATAATACATAGTACAATAATCATAATGCGTACATATTTTTCAAAGCAATAATTATAGATTAAAACGACACACATGAGTGCATGACACTCCGACACTTTACCCCATCATTTAGTAGCAACGTTGACTTGAGTTCCCATCAGATCGTCAAATTTCACAACCGACACTAATTACCCTCCTACGTACTACGTACCACATTCGAATCAATTAATTTTCTTAACTAACTAGTAACTCCATTGTCGCTTCAATTCCTTCTTCTTTTACATGAGTGCATTAAATTTGTAAAAGAAGAAGAATTACTGCTAGTGTATGATCAATTCACAAATTTCGAAAGAAAATAAATAAATAAAGTAACATCAATAACATAGAGAAAATGATAAATATTTAAAACACTTATCACATCTCAATTTAGAAAAATGACATTTTTCTTCATTGAATTATAAGCTTAACGTGCTTTTTCGCGTCATGTATCCATATTTGTCCACTCAAATATTTTGAAAGTGGTCATTTAATTTCTCCCCTCTCTATTAAATGAGAGTTTAGATGGTTAAAAATAAGGGTACGTATTTAATTTATTTTTCTTCTCCAACAAATCATTGTTTATATGTGAGAATCATAATAAACGTGGAAATAACAAACACCATTTGTAAATATTATAATTATAATTTAAAACTAATGCTAATAACCTAATTGAGATTTTTTTTTTGAAACCAATTGAGACTTAAATACAAATAATTCACTATTATTAAATGTATGTTCAAGTCTTAATTCTGTTATAAACTTTAACTTAAAATTATAATTATAATATTTTTAAATAGTGTTTGTTCTTTTGTATATTTATTCCGATTAGGCGATTGTCACATATAAGTAATAATTTATTAAAGAAGGAAAGTGACTTTGAAATTATTATTATTTCCCGTATTACAATTGAGTCTTGCTCCATCACTCCATGAGTAGGGTGGGGAGTCCTTGGACAATTATGCTATGGACACGGGTCTACCTTGCGATGTGAACCCGAGTCTATATTCACAATTTTAAAACTCTAATATTCTCAATTTTAGATCTCAATATGCAAAATTACATTACTCAATATTCACAATTTTTGAACTTTATATTCACAATTTTATTATATAAATTCAAAAATTGTGTTATATAACGTTAAATATAGAGTTATGAAATCATTAATGTAGAGTTCTATAATTATGAATATATAAAATTTTATAATTGTGAATATAAAATTTTAAAATTGTGAAATATTAATCCGGGTCCACATTGCAAGATGAATATAAAACTCTTCCAGCATCATTGGCAGGTTCCCCCCCCCCCCCCCCCC